>JAWNPQ010000312.1:1200000-1573899 GCA_035047465.1 Drosophila sordidula
GATTTTTTCTATAATAATATATGAGTCAGATAGTGATAGGCTTTGTTCTAGCTATATATATTTGTAGTTCACATTAACTAGAACTTGCTACTATCCAAGTTTCAATAAAACTAGAAGGTAGTTATTCGTTCAAGGGAGCTTTCACTGTACTTGCTTAATTTACCCAAATACTCTCCACATTTCACTAACCTGAACTTGAAACATGGTAACCGAATCATCCAGCATTTGTATGCGCACCGTCAGCTTCTTGCCGCCGCGATGCCTGGGCGTAGATGGGGTGCCGTCCACGCCGCTGGGCGTGCTCAAAGAGTGGGTCATGCGACCACCGGCAACACCACCACCTGCACCACCGCCGCCCGCGTTGCTCAAGTCATAGTGACGGGAACCACCGCCGCCGCCGCCGGCTGCACTGCCCGCGGAGCGTGTAACTGTGCCCATGTCGGCCAGTGACATTTTGTAGACGAGAATCTTGGTTACCGCAACACGGAGACGTCTCCTTCAGCTGCTGCCGCTCGGCCGATGCCTGCTGCACTTGCTCCAAACTGCGCGGATTTGTTTATATCATGCATAGAGTGCACGACTGTTGTCTTTTTTTTTTATTGTTATAGTATTGCTCTTGATTAAATGCTACGACTTGGAATGCAACTGGGTTCGTTTTCGAAAATATCGTTCGCTTCAGTTTGGTTTTTATTTTACAGCTGTGGCACAATTCAATTTGATTCGTTCGCTTCCAGAAACAGAAAATCAACAATTGGAATTGAAGTGGAAGCTGCTGCAAACTTCATTCCACACACATCTGCTTCCAATTTGACTCAGTTCAGATAATTTTCCAAGTGGCCCGATTTCCGTTTTTGTTATCTTCGATTCTTGTGCTTGGCATAATTTTCTTTTCGTCGTCTCTCAATTGAATGCTCGTTGCGTTTCGTTTCTTGGCTTCTTCATTAATATTTATAACGCGCATGTGGACTCGATTTCCTCATCGTTTAGCCGAATGTTGCCTCATTTTGCTGCAAATACAGATACATAAATAAAAGTTAGTCATAATTGAACTTAGGCCTTAAATAACATGTGGAAGTATATATAGATAATGCCAGAGCTATTATGTGTGGCTTTGTATTTTTAGGCACATTGAGTCAGGCCTTAAAAGCTCAGAGAATGATGTCAAATTTGTACGCAAAATGATGTCATGCTTTATATCTCAGGATCTCTTTAAGCCAGCTGTCTGCAACTTTGGGACACGTATTTAGAGCTAAGTTGAGTTTATTTATAACTTAAGCAGATCATGAACATCCGTCATGTCAAGTCTATTGATCTATTGATTTGCTACGTTTATGATCTAAGAGAACAAGCAGTTTATCGTGCTTATTTCATGAGTTATTTATATCAATAGCCTTTATCTTGGGATATTTTAAGACCAACTGTTTCAAACTTATCAAATATATCTCTGGAAACATAAAATTTGATTGTAAAGTCAGCATATCAAGCGATTCCATATATAAAATTTAGCTGTCTATTTAGTTGCAAGCTTTAAAAAGAATCACTTTTCAAAACTTTAATAAATGCAGCACAATTCCTCTGTCATTATAGATTTATACGTCTGTTTCCCAAGGGATCCGCTCAGTCAAGTGAAAAATGTATAATTTGATGGTTTAGAATCCTATAGCTCAGCATGAGAATTGCATAGCAACAAAATCAAACTCGCAGTCAGTTCGTTTATAGTATAACTGTTTGTGGCTTTGTGTATACACCAAGCAGATATATTTATTTTAAGTAAAACAATTACAACTTTTAATTAAAAGACAACGCCTTTAAGGCTATATAATAAACAGTAGGCAGTCTCAGTAAATATGTTACTTGTTTCTATCTACACCCATAATTTGAAAGACTTGACCAACAGTAACAAATTAAACTTTCGCAAGTACTCAACTAACTGTCTTTGGCCTCTGCTGGCATTAATCATCGCGCAATTAGCACAGAGAGAACGCAGAAAAAAAAACACTAAAACAGAACCGACTACACAGCTCTGGCTTTATGAGCACATGCTAATCAGACGCGAGTTATGTATGTGCCAAAACGTGACTTATGAGTCTCGGTAATTGAACCAGTCGAGCATTTTTCTAGGCTTTTATTATGTTTTTGTTTTATTTTTGCATTTTTTTTTTTTTACGACAGGCATATGACATGTTCGAGTCGATTTTGAGTTGGAGTCTTTATCTGAGCTATATTTGATGAGTGAATGAAGGAGTGAGTGTGTGAATCAGCGAATGAGTGTTTGGGTCATTGAACGCTGTCAGCGTTGGTTCAAGTGTTATCGATGACATATATATTTATACTAATATATATGTATATATATATATATTTATATATATATATAAAGAGAGACAGAGAGAGTAAGAGCATTCTCTTGTGATCAACCTGACTGTGTGCTCGGCTCATCATGTCGCATCGTAAATTCACACATTTCACGCCCCATTCGTAAGGCCCGGGCATCCTGTATCTGCAAATTGACAGCGGGCCACGTCCGCATTCAAATTTACGAGCTGCCCATAAATATGTGAAGAGACTTTTTCGCTTGGGCTCCATCTTTATCATAATTTTTCATATTTTTTTTTCACTTTTCTTATACCCTGTAGCCATTAAAATTTTGGTGAAAATGGGTATATTGATTTCGCACGAAAGTGTGAACAGTTAGAAGATGCCTAATTCGACCCTATATCATTTTGTTCGGCATCACCAGCCAATCCGATTGGGTTTTGGTTTTCAAATAACATTTACTTAGCATGTTTCAAAATATTTATGATATTGACTAAAAACAACGCATGTAGTTTTTTTCAAAGTACACAATACACAATACACACTACAAATAAGTATATTTTATTTGGAATATATTTTCCACTCTTCTAATATTTTAAGAGCTATTATCAGCCAAAAAACAGAAAATATAATTAAAAGTCCGATTTACTGCGTACAGAGTATCTTCTAGTTGAGCACCCACGATCAGAGCCCTATCGCTTGTTTATTTTCTGTGTGCGGCCCACAATATAATTGGCGCCAAACTTCTGCTAGCTGCCAGCATGTAGGTTGGCCTCCGACAATGACGTTGCCATAACCTCAACTCCAACTCCAACATCGAGTTTGACTTCAAGTTATGTTTTTAGTTTTCGGTTTTTTGGTTTTTTGCTTTAAACGCTCAGTTTTCCGGTTTCGCGTGGGCGCCGCACGTGGGCTGTCCATTTGATACCCTCGCGCAATCTACACCTCCCTCTCCGTCTCCGTCTCCCTCTCCCTTTCTCTCACTCACGGCTTTTTCCGGCGTCTTTTCAATGTTTTGCTTTTAAGTGCCCAACATTTCTCATGTTTACTTTGTGTGCCGCCGCTTTTCAAAAGTTTTCTGGGTCGCCAGCGATAAGCTTACTTATTTTCACAGGTGTTTTTTACTAATTTTCACTCCATTTACTCTCATCACTTCTTCTTCGCTCAATCAATTTTCATTTGAGTTGTTTGCGTGTCGTTTGATATTTAATGCGTTTTTAATGTTTAAAATTATTTGCGACAGAGAATTTTTATTGGGTCTGTTTGGACGCTTGGGTTTTTTATATGCTTTTAATTATTAACTGTCACAACCGTGGAAGAGAAAAACAGGGGAAAAGAAGAGTGGTAAAAAGGAAAAGAGAAACATAACCAAAGCAATCTCATAAGTTCGCCCACTCGCATTTATTTATTATGTCAGCTTTGTTATTGATTACTGGGTCACAAAAATAAAAACTCTGTTTGGGTTTCTTAGGTCGGAGGCGTGGAACCGCCCACTTATGGTTTATTACATTTATAGCTAAAGACATAAACGCTATGCAGTTCACATATTCTTTACGTAACCCAAAAAGATCCTGAGTTAAGGGCCATCAAAAAAGTGCTTGCTTAATTTGAATTATTTTTTTAAAGTGTTTAAAAATTACGAGTAATTTTCACGCACCCTGACAAAGGCAGGGAAGCATCTGAAAGCAGTTTCCAGGTACCAAACCCATAAAACTTAATTAAGTATCCGTAAATTTATGTCACTTGACAGTATGTAAAGACAATTAAGTTTTGATGGGCCACGATGAGTGCAAACTTTTATGCCCAAAGAAAAAAAAATAACCAAGTAAGAGTGCGCTAGTCCGACTACGAGATACTCTCCACCCATGTGGGCTCAGATATGCCTCCTTGCACAGGGTACAGTTGGAGGCAAAGATAAATATGGGGTATGGAAACTTTTTAAGCTCGGGCTGACAACTGTGAAGGAAAGTTGCCAACTTGTCTCTGATTAAAAGAGCAACCACTGTTTATAGCTGCAGGCACATCATCGCCTATTTAGCTGTAGTTGTTGTTGTTGTTGTAGTTGGGCGCTGGCACGCAAAATATGCTGCCACATATGGCAACTGCCACTGACATAGTTGGCCGGGCCAGTTGACAGACCAAACTTGGCTAGTTGGCAGTTGGTAGCGGTACTTTAACCCATTTGGGACGAGCTGTAAGGCCACCGATGCAGCTCTCGAGATGAGCTGTTGTCTCCTAACTGTAAAGTCAGCAAAGCATTAAGACGATTTTATTATGCCAACGATAAGCAGAGAAACGCAAAATTAAATTAGAGGGATTGGGAATGGAAAACGCACATCCTTATGATGTTGTATTCGTTAGTTTGTGTAAATAATTTATACATACAACAGTCACGTATTTTAAACATCGACTTTCATAGAATGTGATCTAATACACGGCAAGTAAACAAAATGTGTTTCAGGTATTATATAAGCGCTGCTTGAATAATATTTTATGTATGTATGGCTGCGCTCCATTTTTAATGAAATTCGTATTGAGTTGATTCGATTGCTTTTGTTGGTCTTATTGAATTGATTTCGCATTTCGTTTGGCTACAAAATAGTTTAACGTATGGGAAGTAGCGACAGATACAGAAACAGATATGGATACAGATACAGAACGAGTTAATCGAGCAGATGAAATGGGTCAACAAAGCAAAGCTAAGAAATCCAACTCAGCAAATTAAGTTGCGAGCCAAGTTAAAGTTCTCGAGCTTCACGTAAATGTATCTTTATCTATGTCTATTGTTGGACTATACCTAATTGAGAATTGTTGTACAAGTTTTAATCGGCACGCGACTTGGAAACAGGTTTTATTTTTAATATATTTTCAATTTTATTTCATTCTGTTCGGTGGCTTCGATCGATAAACGATTTCCATATCCGTTTTGATAAACATAAATCCAGTAACTGCGCTGAGCCCTCGGCCTGCATACAAATTGAGCTCAACTTGAGTGTTGTGTGTGTGCCTGACCATCAGATACTTGAGCACTTGTATCTTGTTAGCTGTGTGTATCTGCAGCCCTTTGAGCGTGCTTGTTGAAATGTCAGTCAAGTTGAATGCGGCAAGGTTGTCACAGCACTTGAGTACTCTTTCCCTCTCTCTCTCTGTTAGCCGCGTTTTATTCATAAGATTTTCAGATAGTTTTCTATATGCGGCAAATTGCAGTCATTTGTTATAAATTTATTGCAGCGAGTCGACTCTCGATACGCTCAACTGACTGTTAAAATCTAATCAATGCGCCCACTTGGCTTTTTAATGCCCGCTTAGAGCCCACTTTGATAGCTTGGCTAAACCTTGGCCATTGGACTTAAGTCTTTCATGTTTCTGTATCTCTAAGTACTCGTATCTGTATCTATGTATCTGCATCTGTAAATACTCTGTTCCCATTAAAAGTGGGTAATCTAGGAATAATGGTAGAAGGGGATATCGCTAACCCAACAGAGTATATACATTCTTGATCACGACTAGTATATTTATATGTGTTCACAGGGTATCTGCCGTTCGTTTACACCCGACTAGACCATTCGTACTCGTTTTTTTTATTATGGCTGCTGTTGTTGTTGTTGGCTCCCTGACTGTTTGCCTCTTGTCAGTGCCCACAGCAATGCTTTGACAATACTAATTGATTTCCACACACACGCACACTCACCAGCTGTGTGTATGTGTGTATTTTCAATTGCGGTCTGTTGACGGTGCGTTTCAAGTGCCTATGGGCTTTCGCATTGTATTTATGAGTTTGAGTTATTTTTGCTGATTTCTTTTATAATCGTGGTTTCTGCTGCATATTAAAGAAAAACAAATTCCAGTTGTTGTTGCTGCTTTTTCCTATAGCTAAATATGACTGCTGGCTTGTGATAACTATTTTTAGAGTTTTTTGTAAGCGAGCTAGGGTTTCAAGTGTTATTTACTCGAGATCTGTGTACAAATATTTATTAGTTTTAATGTTTATTGACCGCAAATACAACACAAGTTTTTGAATAAATAAGCTAAAGTTAAACATATAAATATGTTTTAAGCAAAAACTTAACACAACTCATACTTTTATAATACACATCATGTTACTCCAATATCGGTTTTTCCTCTCTTGTTAATCTAAATTTAAACATTTCTTAACTATCATCTCGTGCATATGTACAGCCTGTATCTCGACGCATCTCAATTAAAATTAAGTCGAGACGCCAAAATGCATGATGAATCACTTGAGTACATATTCTTGTAACGCAAGAAGTACCCGAAAAAGAGAAGCCGCAGCAGCTGTTGAGCAGCAACAAAAAAGACAACTCAACTAAAGCAATTGCTGATGGATGTTTGCGTAGGCAGCTCAAAAAGTAAAAAAAAAAAAAGAAATCCATGCAGTAGCAACAACTCATCCCAGCCCAACCCATTCCATGCTCCTCTCCATTCCCATCCCATCCATTGCCACATGGCAACCCGAGTCTTTTTAGTTGTGTTTAAAAATAAAATGCAAAGCAAAACAAATTACGATGTGTGTATAAAAAGATGCACTATGCCTGTCTACCTCTACTCCCCTCTCTCTCGCTTTCTATATATCTCTCCCTCTTTCTCTGTCAGTCAGTCTTCTTGTACGTGGCGAGTACATTTCAAAGTCAACCTCAGCCAAGTCGGTTCGTCTTTGTGGAGTTCATTAAAATATGTTTTTAAAAAGAAAAAAATCTTATGTTTGTATGAATGAAATTGAAATACCCTAACCGACACTGTGCAGATGTGCGGGAAATTTATACCTATTTGTTAATACAGATGTCTGAATAACACAGATATCTTCAATTATTAAATTATCCTTAACTATTAGATATCTAGAAAAACAAAAAAAGGTTTCTTACAAAAACTTTATTTTGCTCCAAGAGCTCCTATGGCAGCCATAGAATATAGCAGACCGATCTTGATGTGATTTTAGTCACATATTAAAATAAAATAAATATAAATAAAAGTGATTCACACAAATTCTTTTTTTTTTTTTTTAATATTTTATGCATATGCATACTTTGCAACGTCTTTCTTGGCGTTACACACTGGGTAAGAAAAGTATAATACTCTCAGCAAGGGTATTGAAAACCGGCAACGCGCACCGCCGCGCGGAGTACAGAACAGTTGCGCTTTTACATATACCTATACAACTATATAGTACATATATGTTTAAAACTTATCCCTTTGTTTATCGTTTCATTGCATTGCACACGCTCCCCTGCTCCTCCCTCACAGCTCAGACAGACTCTTTCTTTATGATCAACGTATGTGTATGCAGCTCATAAAGAAAACTCTTGCCACATGTGGCAAAAACAAAAATTCTCTCGTCTGTCGGCAGACAATTTTCTTCTTGTGTCAGCCCGATTTTAATTGCATTTTCTGTGCACCCGCATAGAATGCAGTTTAACCAGTTAATCCTTGGGCCATAAAACAACAACAACAACAACAACAACAGCAACAGCAGCAGCAGCAGCAACATAAACATCATTAATGACACATCTTGAGGAACTTGTCGCCAGCTCATCAACAAACTGGTCTTCGACATCAATTAGAAATGGGTTAAAGCACCGCTAGATAAACCACTTTTTTGCTGAGCAAGCTGGCCAAAAGCTAACTTGGGGTAAATCAAGGAAAATTCTAAACTGATTTTCCAACTAGATTTCAGCTTGAACATCAAATAAGGCAATAGAGGTCACGTATAAACATTCGAAAATATTGATTCTGTGAATCTACACTTATACACATGTGCATATCTTATTATATGAACGAAATATATTAATAATACAAAAATTCGTTTAAGGTAGTCAGAATTTTAATCTGTACATAAATACGCAAAAATAAAAGGTGGTAAATCACGCCTAATAGAGGTATAAAATCAAGAACTCGAGGGTCAACTGTATTAGGTTTCATTAATTTATATCATTTTATTTCAAGCAATACAAAAAGTATATAATAATATAATATATGTATATATTTTCAAAGGGTTCTTAAACTTCGGCATGGTAAATAAAAGAATTTTCTTGTTTTAAATATGCACATAAATATATTTAATTTGTGTTTTTTGCCGTTTTTTATTTGCTGTTCGTCACAAATTAAAGTTCTAGCTAAGGGCATTGCCAAAAAAAAAAAAAAACACAAGTAGAAGTGAAGGAAAAAAAGCCCCAACTGGCAATAATCAACAGCTCTACAAACAACTGTTATTTTGAACATGCTTCTTCTTTTGTGAGTATGAGTTGTCGCGCTTATCTCTGCCGTGCTCCCTCACACGCACACATGAGCTGATAACGGCCTGTGTATGTAACACCATGTGTAAATAGACACCAGCAATAACAACAACAATAGTGTTGAATGCTCATCGTTTATCTATATTTCAACGTGTGTTGTTCTTATTATCAGCTGCCTTTTACTAATATACGAAGCAGCTGAACATGAGAAGCCGCTAAACAAACATAAAAATTGTATAAGTGTGTTTTTTATCATCGAACTCCCCGACAAGTTTGGTTTTTCTTAAACTTATGCAAATGCGAGTGCCAGTAGTGCAGCTAAATCAAAAAAAAAAAAAAAAAAAAACTGCAAATGCAAGAACTACCGTTAGAGAGCGTCTGAACCTCACAAGTTGTGGGTTTCATTTGATTGACAAAAGCTTGACGCACGAAATGAAAGCGAAAATGTGTTGAAAAATCAAGTCATGGGGCTGCGTGAGGAAGAGAGGCCACACAGCGAGAGAACGAGTCTGTGACGAGCGAGTGTGGGAGAGAGCAACAAATGCAATGACCTGAATTAACAGCAAACGTAAAAGCGCAAGATGCGTATGTGTGTGGGTGTGTGTAAAAAGGTAAACATGTGCGAGAAAACACCGAAAATCCAAATAATTGAGAGGCGCAGGAAATTGTGGCAGATAAAACAAGGCGCGGCAGGCGACAAGTGTTTACAGTAACGCCAAGCAAACTGTTTTTTTTTTTTTTTTGTTGTATTGCGCATGTATTGGTAACTGTGTTGTGTATACATATACGCAACGTCCTTGTGCCTAACACAACAGCAAAAGAGCGAGTGGGGAAGGGGGCGGGGGCATGGCAGAGCCACCCAGTTAGCTGTTGTCAAAGTCTACACTTGCCTTTCAGCTCCGTGTCCGTGCGCGCGTGTGCGTGTGTGTGTGAGTTCTGGAATTTTTCCTGCTTATTGAATTTTCACAAACGAGTTGCGCAAATTATCAGAGCGCGCTTTGAACCTTTTTCTGCCCTTTTTTTTTGTTAATTCAATTGAATGGCACTTGGTAAATTGTTGTTTTGTGTTCTTTTTTCTTTCGCGTGCGCTGCTGCGCCCTTTACACATACATACACACACAAATGCGACACTCACTCACACAGGGACACAATTTTTCACTGGTGCAAAAAAGGTTGGACAATTAACACAAGACAGGTAAAAGACACATGTAACTGGCAACTAAACACTTAAATGCTTTTTGTTGTGTCAGAGCTGCGTGCACATTTTGTTGACAGTTTTTTTCCGTTATTTTGTTGCTAGTTATAGCCCGTTGGAAATGCAAAATTGCATTTTTATGATGGAATTTTTACGCGGTGCGTGGAATTTGTACGAACCGTTCACGACAACGCCATTTTTACTTCTGACAGCTGTTTTGGCTTAGTGGTGTGCAATATTTACAAGAGTATCGCCAGCAGCTAGCAACAAAATATCGATAGCGTCGTGGTTACTTTTAAAGTAGCAGTCACCGTGAACACATCGTTGCCGAATAAAAGGCAGATTTAATCGATATTTTTTAATGCCCGCGCTTATATAAATATATATTTACTGTGGAAATGAGACATAGATTGGGAAAATAATGTTAATAGCGTGCAATATGCATGCATAAATATCGCTGAGTGGCTGCTTAAGTAACTAACAATTTGAGGAACACGTGTGCTTCACTTCTTGGCCTTGGCTTTGGACTTGGCTGCAGTTGGCTTTTTGGCGCCACCCGCTGCTTTGGCGCCGCTGCTTGTCGCCGGCTTCTTCTTGGCTTTAATCAGCCCATCGAGCTCCAGATTGTCCTGGTCCTCGTCATCGCTGGAGTGAACCAGTTGAGCACCCTCGCCTCCGT
Source organism: Drosophila sordidula (assembly GCA_035047465.1). Classification (NCBI taxonomy): domain Eukaryota; kingdom Metazoa; phylum Arthropoda; class Insecta; order Diptera; family Drosophilidae; genus Drosophila; species Drosophila sordidula. Next base: position 1,210,439 of record JAWNPQ010000312.1, read on the forward strand.
CTTCGCCCAGCATCCCGGCCTCCTCGTCCGCATCGTCCGCAGCCTCGGCGCGCTTCTTTTTAATGCCGGCCTGGGCGGAATAGGAATAGGCCAGCACCTCCTTGTTGTAGGCACGCGTTAGCGCCGCCTTGACACGCCCATCGACCGCATCCATGGGTGACTTCTTGCCCGGCCAGGCGGTCAGCTCGATTAGCGACTCCAAATCCTCGCGCAGAAGATGGTAATCCTTCATCACGGCCAGCGCCGCCGGCACGCCTTCCTGGCCGGCCTGCGCCAGCGGGCGCACGATATTGGCCAGCAGGTGGGGCGCATATTCTAAGCGCACGGACAGCCGGGAGCCCGAGGTGCAGACGCGCGTGTGATCGTGCAGCTCCTGCGCCAGGCGGGAGCGCTTGTTACTGCGCGAGTTCTTGCCCAGCCAGCCGGGGAAGTTGATCTGGCCGGTGAAGTGGCCGCACATGTACTCCCCGGGCAGCAGGGAACTGAAGACGGCCTGTGTGGGCAGCAGACTCCAGGCGGAGTTGGTGCGTATGCGTTTGTCCACCATATCACCCAGGCTGAGCGCATCCGCCGTCGCGGCCACCTTGGCCATGATCTCGTTCCGGCTGCCTTGGGGCATCACCTGCAAATAGTTCTGCTGCACGAAGAGCGGGGCCAGGCTGTAGTCGTGGAAGAACAGGTCGCACTTGTCGTAAATGCTCATCTGCTTGTGCTCCTCGACGGTGAAGACCTTGCGCACCACCTCCCACGGCCCCAACTTCAGATCCTTGGCGGCCACCGACTGCTGCCCGGAGAGAGCGCGTTCTGGCAGCTGTTCCCCCGCGCTGAGCAGCGCGATGTGATTGATCGTCTGGCGAATGTCATTGTTGGTGGCCGTGATGATCTCCTCCAACTTGGCGGGTGACATCTTCAGCCTCTCCTTAAAGCAGATGGTCATGAGGCGACCCTTGATCTGCTCGACGCGCGGGCGTTGGAAGCGCAATTCGTAGCAATAGTTGACCAGGGAGCGTATCTTGGGATGGTTGCGATCGTTGCACATGCAGATGATCGGCACGGAGCTGTCCTTGATCAGGGCGATCAGCTCCTGCATGCCACCGCGATCCTCGTTGCCCGCCATGCCGTCCACCTCGTCCATGATCAGCACGTGCTTCTTGGACACCGCCTGGGACTGGCCGTTGGCGTACCCGTAGAGCGACTTGTTGCCCAGCAGGCTGGACACCTCCTCCTTGAGCAGGCGCTTGCTGCGCGTGTCCGACGCGTTGAACTCGACCGCATCGAAGCCCAGCTCCCGGGTCACCAGCGTCGCGGTCGTCGTCTTGCCTATGCCCGGCGGACCCGACAGCAGCGCCGCCTTGTAGAAGCTGCCGTCGTCGTTCTTGGCCCAGGGATTCGGACGCTGCAGCTTCTTCTTGCCGTCGTGGTTCACATACCACTTGGACAGCCAGTTCATCAGCCTGTGGAGAAAGAGAGTTATGATTGAGTAAGGGCGAAAACACAGCTCTAACATCTATTTCCCGGCATTGCCCGGGCTACGCGTTTTAGTCAATCAGTCAGTCAATCATGAACGCAGCATGTTGTTAGTTATTCAATCAAGTAGTCAGTCAGTCAATTAATTTTTTAGTAGCTAGGCAATCTGTCGTTTAATGGTCTGTCATATTCAATTAGTGACATAAAAGGTCAGTTAGTCAATCAATCAATCAATCAATCATTTGTAGTTCACTTACTTGTTGACATTGCTGCCTGCACCGGCCTGGCCCACAATCTCTTTGGTGGACATCGGCTTGTATTTGTCCACCCAGGCCATGTTCTCGCTGACGTCTGGCTTGGCCACCTCCCCATTGGTGTTGGCCTCCTTCTTCACCTTGGGACTGACACTTGGCTTCGGCTCCTGCTTCACCTCTAGGCTGCTGCTGCTTGGCTCCTGCTTGAAGGAGCTGCTCTTCCTCTCCTGCTCCAGCTTCTTTTCTTCCGGCTCCTTCTTAATCTTTGTGCTGCCCTTCTCCAGCTCCTGCTTTATCTTGGAGCTGCTCCTGTTGCTTTTTTCCTCCTGTTCCTTCGTAATTTTTGAGCTGCTGCTGCTCTTCTCATCCGGCTCCTTCTTGACCTTTGGGCTGGGACTCTTTTTCTGCTCCATCTTCACGCTGCTTTTCTCGCCCGATCGCTCCCTGATCAAGTCGAACAAGCCATCCTCGCTCAAAATGGTCACGTTGTGCTCCTCGGCTTGGACCAGTTTCTTGGGGCCCGCCTCCTCGCCCACCACTAGATAGTTGAGCTTCTTGCCCACCACGGTCATGACACGCCCGCCAAATCCCTTGATGACCGACGCGGCCTCATCCCGTTCCATAGACTCGAGAATGCCAGTGACCAGAAACGTGAGTCCCTTCAAACAATCGGGCGCACCCTTGGGTATCTCCTTGCTTCCCGGATTCAGGCAGCTGCTGCGATTCTTGTACTTCTGATAGAGCACGGCGGCCATGCGCTTCCGCTCATGGCGCTCCTCATCCGAGAGCACGCTGCTCTCCAGGTCCGCATGCGGCTCCTTCTTGGTCTTGGGTGTCCGCGCAGCTGGCCTCGGGCTGCTGGCCTTGGTGCGCTTGCGACTGGGCTCCGGACTGGGCTCCGACACGAGCACAGCGGGCGTGGACTCCTCGAAATCCACCTCCATGAGGCTGCGATCGATAGCCTCGTCCTCCATTTCGATGAGGCTGCGTTCCTTAGGCTTGGGTGCCTCCACGCGCTTGGTCTCGCCGCCGAACAGCTCCGAGGGATTCACTTTGGGCAGCTGCTTGGGCGCATCCTTCAGCTTGGCGAGCGAGGGCTTTTTGGTGTTACCGTGGCCGTTATCGTTGCGCGGCGACTTGGTTTCCAGTGCTCGCCGCGATTTCTTCAGCTCCTTACCATGCTTGCTCACCTGCGGACTGGCGGGCACCTCGTCCTCATCGCTGGATATGACCAGGGCCTTGCGTTTGCGGGGCGCCGGCGACGGCGACGCGTCCTCGTCGCTGGTCTTCTTGCTGGGCAGCCGCTTGAAGAACGAGTCTATGCCCTGCAAGCGAGGGGCAGCGGTTACAAACCATTACAATCCACTTAAATACAATAAAAACTTACGCGCTGCATTTTCTTTAACTCAATCCCGCATTAATACGAAGAGAAAAAGGCGCACAATGAAATAAAATCGATTGCTATCGATGATTTTCAAGCATTTATATCGTTTGAGTGTGACCTTTTGCTGTGAGCTAAACAGCTGTTGTTGTTGACAGAACCACATAGCGCTTTGCTTGTGTCATACTTTTAAATTCAAATTTAAGTTCCGAAAACGGCCACGCCAGTCATAGCAGTCAGCTTGTGTCAACTAAATTCAACTGAAAAGCCCGTTCGATTTTGAAAACAATGTAAATTAAATTAAATTAAATATATAAGAAACGCTCAATCTTGAGCTGCCAAAATAAATGTAAAATAACAAATTGATTTTTGGCTGACCAAGCGGCTTAAGTTTGCATAGATTTAACATGTTATTTGACATATGCGTCATCAATCTCACGTAAATGCCAACTAATCGACTACAATCACATTATCAAACGCTGCTTACATCACTTATTACACTTGCCACATTGGGCTTATGACAAGCTGTTTCGCTGCTTATGCAAGACATTAGAAGTTTGCCCACCCCATACACACACACCCCCTGCGCCAGCATCGTTATACAAATGTCGCATTGTTCGTTCGCAGATTACGCGCGCTATTAAGGGTTGTGGAGTGGCGCCATGCAGAATATACGCCCCCGCAACACGCGGCAACCGCACGTGAACCGCTTTTGTGCGGCTTGTGCGGCCTGTTGCACGTGTACAGGCTGCCAACAGCAAAATGTCACCCTTGGGGCTATGACGCGCGTTGAACGTTACTTAACCTTGATTTTCGAATAAATTCAATATAAACAAGTGGGGGAAACTTCTAGCTAACATGTCCTGGGAGAATTATGTGTCTATATGCATTTGTATGTAGCGTATTAGGCGTTAAATTTAATGAAAATAAACACTTGACGGCGTTTTATTCAGTTTTGATTGTTGCTTATAATAGTGCTGCCCATTTGCTGTTTCCAGGGAACTGTACTCATCTTGTGTAGGCGTATAAAATAGCAGCTACTCTGCTTTATTTTGTGATGATCATATATATGTAATGCAATACACACATGCATTTAGGGAGACGTCGTTTAACATAAGTGTTTAACAATAGTTTCAAAATAATATGCCATTTTATTTTGTGGCGCCAATGCGTCTCGTTTGCCCAATTGATGTTGTTGATATCGTTGCGCAACAAGTTAAAATATTGGCACAATAACAATTGCGCATTCATTGAAAAACCGCAAAAGGGAGCGCGTTGAAGCATTCAAAAACTGTCCAGCGATTTTTGCGGCAAAAGCGAAGACAAAAATACTCAAAAAGGGTTGGCCAATCGCACACATGGCAAAATTCTCACACGCACACACACGCACACACACATGGGCACATGAATATAAATTGACTTGCGCGTCAAATGTTATTTAGCAGGCTTTAAATTATGCACAAAAGTCGCCAGGCAAATAGAAAATTCGACTTTATGCCCTTTTCGCCACTTCCCCTTAAGGGGGCGTTTTCTGTTTAGTCCCGCAAATCGCATTTACTCGCATTTATTACATTTTCACATTTTGCATTAGATTACGTGACATTGATTGTTGTTGCAAAGTGCTGCCAGATTTTGGTTTTTTTTTTCGGCTGCATGACTTTTGATAAATTCCCATTGGGCACATTTTGCGTGCGTGTTGTTGTTGTTGTTGTTGCTTGTGTGTTTTTGCCACTAATTTGAAAATGGCGTGTGATTGCAAACACTTGTTCTAACCACTACCCCCCGCCCCCCGCAAGGCTCGACCCCTGCTGCTGTTTGCTTTTAGCATTTATCGATCATCAGCTATGCCTTGATACACCACCCCTCTCCCGGCTAATCGCCTACAACGCCTGCCCCTCGCCGCGCATAGTTTTGGCAGTTTGTTTTGGTATACCCTGTATCCATATAGAGTATGTAAAGGTGTATTGGTTTTGCGCCGGAGTATTTAACATGTAGACGGAGGCACTTCCGACTTCATGAAATATATACATATATTTGTCTCTTCCTGGCTCAAAATTCTTCTATATCATAAACACAACAGCTTATCATTATTTTTTCGACCCAGTAAGGGTATCGCTGGGGCAATCGCATTACCTGTCCCTTCCTTTTTTCACACAATATACTTATCATATAAGAATTTTGATATTGTAAAGAAAAATCAACAAAAAAAAAATGTAGTTAATATTAATAAATAACGAACTAAAACTTAATTTATTTTAGCATATCTCAGAGATTAAAAGTTCTGGGCATACACACCACAAACTTATTTCAGTTTTTGGATACTTCCCCCACTAGCCCAAAAATTTAAAATTTCGATGCTTTTTGGGCACAGGGCATCTTCTGCAGTCGGGCACACCCGACTAGTCCACTCGTATTTCTTTTATGCTGACTTAAATTCTCGCCTTTTCTCTCTCCCTCTCTCGGCCTTTCTCTTTAATCGTGATTAATTGTTTTGACGCATTATTTTGATTTGATATTTATCAAAATGTCGCAAACTCGCGCTTAGCCTTTTATTATGTTTATTTAACTGATTAATCGCAGGGTATTTACGACTATAAGCTTGTGTGTGTGTGTGTGCGTGTGTGTGTAGACCCTGTCGCTGATGAAATTCACCAAAATTAGATTTGCATTCGGTATTTATGTTAATTTTTTTCTGTCAGCTAAGCTAGTGAAAAATTTGCTTTTCCTGTTGGCTGAGTTACAACTAATTATTAATGAAAACATGTGACTTTTAATCATGGTGTATAGTTTATTATATGATTTAAGCGTATGAAATATTGCACTTTATTTCCAGGCCTTGAGTAATATGTGAAACTAACTATTAATACGGCTTGTGAAAGCTTTGCAAGGCGTGAGCTATTTAAAACTTAAAGATTTCCAATTTTATCAAGTTACTAAAATTAACTATGTAAAATAAATACTCTAGAAAAATAGTTTGGGATCGATTGCATGTATTTAATCTAAGTGAACAATAACTTTGCTGACTTTTAATAAAAATATATATAAGAGAAAATATACGTATTTGAATACTTAAAACAGGAACAGGCAGAAGAAGGCATCTCCGACACCATAAATATATATCAAAATATTCGTATACTATCATAATATAATTTTCATATATGCAGTACTATTAAGATAATCTGAACAATTAAAGACTAGGTAGTGTCCGAATAAGCGGATTTTCCGGATTCTGAGTTTCAAAAATCCACATTTTGTATTATAAAGCGTTTGACTTGATTTAAAAAGTAGTTTTTATACCAATTTGTAAAAAATAACTCTGTCATCCAGACTGCTGTTGGCGTAACTGTTTCTTAGGTTTTTATCCTTTCCGAGCCTTTTATTTAATTTAATTTTAGTTTATGATAATATTTTCAAATTACCAACCTTTCTTTCCAAATTTTTCGTCCTGGAGCAAATTATTTGGGTACGTAATGCAAGGATCTTTTCCAGCAGCTTTAGCCAAAATAGTACGGCCTCTTTCGTATTATTAAGTTGTGAATATGCAATATGCAGTTGTTTTCCAGATATTTAACATTTGTGCCATAAATTTCTGTACAAAATCATTTTTTTTGCAATATAACCTGTATTAAAAGAACTTGTGTAAACGCTTTTGAACTTCTCATATCCTTACTGACTTATACATTTTTAATCCGATTATTTTAATATCAGATATATTGGATTTTATTTACAAAATTTAATCCATTTAATTTATTAAAAAAGTTTTTCTATAATTCAAGAGATAGATATATAGATAGAGCAACTTCACACTTTTATTACACACAGAAATTAAGTTTTAGAGAATTTTAGAGGTCACAAAATTCCGAGCTGTCCGAATTTAAAATTTTGAAAAGCAGTTGTCTGAATAAAAGAGATTGTACTGTATGTATATAGTATATTTTACAAATCCTTAAAATTTTCTGTATAGTCTTTTTACCTACAATATTTAGACAAAGTTCTGAAAGTGCAACCGGCACAGTCTAAGTAATTTTCTTGGGCATTCCTTAAAGTTGACTCCGCCTTCACGTTGAGTTTGAAGTGAGTTGGCAGCGCATGCTGGCTTTAAGGACGGCAGTTCCAGCTAAACACAAGTTGGTCTTTCATTGATTTCAATTTGCTTTCGTTGCGACGCCATATTTCAATTTCTGACCGTCGCACAATTTACAAGCCAGAGCATGTGTCTCCAAGCCCCCCGGTCAAACTCCTTCTAACTTGGCCTTAACGTGTGTATGTGTGTGGCTGCAGACAAGCGAGAAAAGGCGTAGTGGGGGATTCTCAGACGGACAGGACAGCTTAATTGATGAACAAAGCCGTTTGGGCTAAAGTTTTGCTTAGGCGAGAGAGATACGAGACACTGCTGGGGTGAAGAGGAGTATGCGGAGTGGAGCCCAGGTACTGTGTGTGTGTGTGTGTGTGTTGTGCTGGGCCGGTTGCAGTCATCGTCTCCGGAGGACTTGCAGAAGTCGTACAAAATATTTAACACCCGCTGCGCGTATTTATGGGAGAATGAACCTGTGTCTTCGGCATCGTCTCCACCATTTTGTCTAAGACGCGCACGCGGACAGCCATAGTAGAGCTGGCAACTCTGGAGCGAAAACGGGAACAAGTTCAGTCGTTGATTTTCTGAATTTAATAACTTATTGGGTCATTTTATCTACTTTGCAGTACAAAGATTTTACGATTATGTACTCCAATTTGAGTATAATTTTTAAAGATTTGTTCGGCAAAACTTTGAATTTTCCACCTAAGTTAAGAAATTTTCAACTTGATCAAATTAACAGAGAGTTTGTATTTGACAGAAAAAAAGTTCAGAAAAGAAGAAAAATAGTTCACATGTTGCTCACTTAGTTCCGTTCTTCAATTGAACTGACTCCGAGCAAAGAGAAACAGCTCCAATGCACGGTCCTTCTCATTCTCAGCCTTTGGCAGATTTGCAATTCCAATTGGCGCGACGTTGTCGTCGTCGTTCGCTCTCCACCGATGATTAGTGCTCATCGCTGTAGTTGCCATCTCTGTCCGTCTTAGTCTTATTCATAAAGGAGGAGGGGGAGACATGGGGCAGGGCACTTTCTCAATGGCCGCCCGTTTTGAGCATTGAACCTGTCCACTGTTTGTCCTGCCCACTGTTTAACCTGATTTTTATTGCATACATAGCGCAATTATTTGTTTTATTAACTGTTGAACATGGGCGCCTTTCCTTATGTCATGTACCCAACGCGCTCCCCTTCTCTCTCTCTCTCTTCTCTCTTATAAAAACTATTGTAAATTGAATAAGTTATGAATTTATGGGAAACTGGCGACTTCTGTGTGGCATAGCTAAATGTGTGAATGCCAATCGATACATGATGTCGATAACTCGAACATCGATTTTTTTTGTTTTGTCGCAATTAACCTTTTAAGGTGCTGGAAATTACAATTACAATTGGGGATTTCCCATGGGAAATTACATTAGAGACACTTTGTTTCATATTTATTACAACTCCGACATAGTATGACAACTATGGCAATTTTGTTTTAATACTTATAAGTTGGTGATTGTTAAAGAAAAGATAAACTTTTTATATATGGATTGTATTTTTGTATATCATTTATAGTGATCGTAACTGTTTATACAATGTTCGCTCATAAGTTAATTCTTGTTAAATTAAGGAGGCTCTATTGTAGCTTATTATTCCGCCATATACATACATATAGCAGATTTCTTAAGCCTGATTTAAACCAAATCAAAAATATTCTGGTATTTTATAAATAAATAAATATATCTTAACTCAAGTTAAATGCAACTAAGTCATTATTTATTTTTTTCAACTTTCTATACGTGCTTCAATATGAATTAATTTTTGTCCTATATAAAGAGTTATATGTTGAAGCTTCCATCTCTGTCCTAAATACTCCCATCTGTATGTCTCTTTCTTTCTTCTTTTTCCCTCCTTCGCCTCTTGACTATCACATCAAATGATTATGACTCTTTTACATTACAGTAATATTGGCCCTGGCTCCGTGACATTTATGGACCCTAGATCAGTGCGTATCTCAGCACATCTCCCCACAGCTCTGATTACGTTCTGATGCGACTTTGAAGCCACCGTTGTAAACTTGAAAGGGGGGTTTCAATAATTTGTAAATGAAACTCAAATGAATATGGCGCATTAAATTGACGAAAGCTGCGCCGAATCGATTCCGCTAGACATATATAAATATATAAATGTGCATATGTGTGTATATATTTTAAATGCCGATAAAAGCGCATGTACGACATGCGACTAAACAAGGCACAGAACATGGCATCATTACCACCAGGGGAACCAGCGCCATGTTTGATGATTAAATCTTGAAAATGTTAATGATGCCGACGATGCAGCCGTTAAAGCAGCAACAACAAACAAGAAGAGACCGATCTTAACTACGGCACAGAACTCAAAACTGAAAGCGAGATAGAGATAGAGCGTGAGACAGAGACAGAAAGAGACACACATGGAAATTAGCTGACGATCGTTAAATGAGCGGCAATTTTGGGTGACGCCAAGCAAGGATCGACAGCAAACAGAACCCATCGGAAACCCAACGGATCCCCAACAGATCGAAACTGATTCTCAACCGATCAGATCGGATCATTTAACGCGCTCTCGGGCAAAACGGCGGCTCGGTTTTGTTATTCCTCTGATATCGGTTCGAATTCGATTTCGGTCTGTTGATTAACCCGCCGGGCACGACTATCAAAATATCCATTAACAATTAAAAGACTTATGACAAGTTGAGGGACACTCCGGCTAGGTACCGTTCGCTGCATATGAAGCTCAAAATTATGGGACATTAATTGGTAACCAAAAAAATAAAAAAAAATCAACGAGAAAATGGAAACAAAATTATGAAAAATATTATTGTATTGTCTGGCTGAGAGGCGTAAAGCGTTTTCATCTTTCTTATACCTCATTGTTTTTTTTAGGAGGTTTTTTTTTGTTCCTTTGTGTAACTGGTTTTATGTAACTGCGGATTGCCTTTTGTAGCTGTTCTGGCTGTTTGTGTCAACTGCTTTTTGTAAACGCTCTATGGCTTATGGGCTGGGTTAATAGTCTACACTATTGAATATGGTGTTTATAAGGCGAATATGTGTGATAAACTTAAGAATTGATAACTGACAACTGTCATGTGGTGTAGGAATAGGACCTTTAGCCAAAAGAACTTGCTGCAAAAGTCAACAGACTATGGGCTAGACTAATCAAACTAGATATTGATTATACTCGATTTTAAATATGTTTCGCAGAAGTTTCCAGAATTCCTACGAAAACTATGTTTTTACAGTTGTATTCTTTAAAGAGCATGAAATTCTTTGGTTTTTTAAGACCAGTTTGTGTAATCATGTTGGTTAAAATTATTGCTTAGAAGATGAATTTTACGAACAGCATTCATTGTCTAAAATGTGGGCTAATCGTGTGATCTGACGGAGATATTGATCATATTTTTATTTTATTATATTCTACCGAAGCTTTATTTTATTGAGGAACAACCTGTAAGAAAATTCCTAAGATTTCCTAAAGAAGTAAAAGCTTTAAAAATAGCTGCTTTGTTAAGTAAAGAAGTTTTTGCTCTACAAAGAATTATGCAAGGTTTAAAATGTGGACTAATCTGTCTGATATGATTAAGAACTTTTTAAGTTTAAGTAGATTTCCCATTCCCTTAGAGCCTAAGCTGTGTCAATCGCCGTGCAATGATAATTTGATCGTCATTGTGCCGCTTGTCTTGTGCATATCATGGCTTAGACTACAGTCTTCCCTCCTGCAACACGTTCTCGGCCAGCCATAGAAACACAGGTCGTACATTACGCACACTCAGGCAAAAAAAAAAAAAAAAAAAAAAATAAAGAAAAAGGCAGCCGAAACCGAAACGACTTCAGTCGAGACTTTGACTGGGATTGCATTCTCATTCTTTGGGTTTCGGCTCGGTTCGGGGATCGCATCCAAGCACACGTCGCTGTGTTGTCAAGTTTCTCAAGATTAATTGAACAATCAATTTAAAATTTTATAGGTTTTAAACTTTTCATTTCTCTTACACGATTTTCTGTGTCTCTCTCTCCCAGAGTTTTGTTGTTCTTGCTGGCATATAAATTTGTTTTCTTTGTATCTGTGGAATGGTCTGGCCAATTTAAAATTATGAAATAGTAGCGTTAATGAAAGATAAACTTGTGTGTATTTTGGCGCGTTGCTTTTATGCATTTGCCTCTTTAATCTGTCGAAGATATGCACAGGGAAATAAACAGCAGTTGCTTAAAACGGGTTCAGATCGTACGATTTAAGTATTGGATAAGTTACACTTGGAAAAAAATTTTAACAAAATATTACTAAGGACATTTTCTGACTAATTGTATAAATAAATTGAATAAAATCTGTTTCTAAAAATAAATTGAAATTTAATGTGAAGTAATATATTATTATGAAATATATATTTTTAAGTGTGTTTTATTTAGCTATATTAAAAAAAATATTTAAGCTTAACCTAAAGCTGTACTTGTAGTTTTTTAAGGTATTTCACTTTAAGAATCTTTTTATTATTATTCCCCGTTGCACGCATGTCTCAACATCCCGTATTAAAATATTTTGATGGCTTCTATTAAGCAGACATTAAAGTTTATAAGCCTCGGAGGCATTAAAATCTTTAGTTGGTCCACTGTGACGACAAGTGGCAATTTTCCTATTTTTTATGGGCCACAACTAAAAATTGCCTCTAATTGTGCGGATTGCGCTGATAATCAAAAGTCCCGAGGGAAAGGAAGAGAGAGAGCAGCTTAAACTAGGCTTTGGACAAGCTCTGCGGGAGTCATAAAGTTTTTTATATATTTATACATGAATATATCTTTTTTCTAGTAACTGGCGCCATTTTCCAGCGGGCCAAATTATTTTTAATGAAATTATAAATAAAATCGTTACTGCAGCGACTTTTATGGACTCAAATGTTATTCACTTTTCAAAGACCCATTCAAAATTGAACCCAAGTTTTGTATTTGATTTTCGATCTGTGACGTTGCCAACACCTACGGTTTTTTACTGCATTTTTCTATACATACTACCCCGACAGTTCTTGGCGTTTTCTTTTATATTTAATTTATGCGCATTTTAAGGTTTATTTTTTGTACCTTTTTTTTTGGACTGTGGCGCATGCGCTACAAATTTTTATCGGCTTTTCAATACAATAGATTTGAGAGTGTCTACCAAATGCAAACGAAAACTATGAAACTGACACAAGAAAAAATGTTTATAGCCTCCACACATCAAATTTTTATAATACTCAAGCATGAAACTTCTTCAAAGGTCTAATAGAAGGCGTGGACATTGGAACATACAAAATTTTATTATAAATAAAAAAATTGAAAAATCAAAATGTAAGCTAATATTTTTAAAGTGTGTAAATCATTTTTATATTATTAAATTTGTAAGACATTTTAAGTCTGCGGTTCAAACCTGAAACCTTACCAACGAGGACATCCCATTATCTATATATATATATCATTATCTATATAATTTTTATCTACATTATCTACATCATTATCTACATAAAAACTTAGTCTCTTTTATTTAGCTGTTAAAAGAATTATTATTTTTATATCGTTTTTAATTAATTTGAATTCCAATATTTAAACCAACTCTAATTTCAAGCTCAATTAGCATTTAGGGGAAAAGTTTCGCTTTTGTTTGCGATTTAATTTGCCATGCAAATAATACCGTATACAAGTAATTTTCTTCAATTTCTCTACAGTTAGCTGGCTTCTATGTAAATTTCACTTTGCCAACTTCTACATTTCAATTTTCCACACTGTCACCCCACGATATCATCTAATACCCCAACTAATTAATGAAAGTAAATTAATTTATACGTAAATTGTTTTGTTTAGAAACTGTCTTTGTACGCTTTGAGCTTGGGTTTGAATTTGTTTTTTGTTTTCCTCTCCTTCTTTTTTTTTTTGGGCACGGGGTTTGGGTCACCTTTATCTACGGCTTTGTTCGTCTACGCGCTGTGAATGCCTAATGAGAGCCGAGACGGGCCAAGTACTATTTTCCCCACTTTCCGGGTTCTGGAATTGGCTGTCTGGGCCGCGACCCGGCGAGTGTCAAGTGCTGTTGGGTACAACTTAATTCGCCGTGTAATTGTTGATTTGGCTCTCAACTTTTACTGGAACGTGGGAGCTTTACTTGTTTTCATTCAAAGAGATAACTGTCTTACGGATGGGTTTATCGGCTTCAAGCTTTGGGCTGGGTTTGAAAATGCGGGAGTTTCGAGTAGAAATTTAATATGTACACTGTGTCCATGGAGTTTAACTAGATAAGAATGGATGAATATCTACTATTTTAGCATGAGTTGGCAGCTCCAATATAATTTATTTCCAAATAAACGTTGGCAAGCACGTCTTTTCGTTCAGGGATTTAAGAGTGAACATTTTTAATAAAGGCTTTCTCTGAAGCTGGCCATCTGTTAAATAATTTTACTCAAAACAAATTGGCTTCTCTTCGATATATCAGAATTTTCGAAGTTTCAACCTAATTTCTTTCAACTTGTCTACAAATAGTTGGATTATGAAAGCGTAATCCTGTTATCATAAGTTTTAAGAAATGGTTATTGCCATTGCTGTTTGAAATACTTAATTGAAGACATTGAAATACTTAATTGAAGACATTAAACTGGCCAATTTCCTGCTTCAAGTCTTTAATTCCCTTAGCTTAATGCCTTTCTGATCACATATTTTCACCAAAACAAATTGGCAGCTCTGTGAAGCACCAGAATTACCCCAAAAATGCCACAAGCCTAACAAATTTTCCACTCCAGGCTCGAATTATGTTCAATTATGTAATGTCACCAACAACAACAAGAACAATATGGAAAGCTCATTAAGTGCTGATTGCAGATGTCAAGAGTCGGTTGCCGGGCCCTTTATATTGTTGGCCAGAACAAGCGCATAAAGCAATTATTTGCATGCCGGCGAGAGCGCTAGATAGAGCGAGAGAGAGAGAGGCGCTAAACAAAGACCGCAAATTGCAGGCGCCGAAAAGATGGCCAAACAGGACAAATAGGATAATAATGAACGGATTCACCTGACCTAGCTGCCGCCCTGCCAGCCGCACACAGCCCGGCCGTATTTGAATGCATTCATTTATTCAATTGTGGCCACTTGTTAGGACAAAGCCTGGCCAAGAATGCGAGAGATAGTCCACACAATGGCTAACAAATTTGGCCAGCCACATTAACTCATTTGTTGTCGCTGATTGTCGTCATCATCAACAACGTCATCGTCGCTGATTTGTATCTCACAGATACATATAGTTAGGGCCCAGCTCACAGATTCGTATAGTCGGGGGCATCTTGGTGCTGCGTCCTTCGACCTGGACTGGCGCTGTCAGGCGCATTGAAATTGAAATTGGAATTTTGTGTGTGTGTGTGCGAGGCGAGCACCATGGAAACTATGAGACGCAACTTGGCGGCGCGTGTTTTGTGTAACTGACATTTGCTTTTGTGCGACGCATCCACGAGATACAAAGATACAAAAGTTGTTTGCGCTCGCTGTTATGATTCCTAAAAGACGCTGCCTGACTTGTTGTTGTTGTTGCTGGTGATTGCGCATAATTGGGTCACATGCTTGTCAGGAAAACGCGCCGCAGTCTGCTCGTCCCCCTCTCACTCTCGGCTCCCTGCAATCTGTGTGTTTGTCTTTGCGAACGCAAAAGATTTTTCATTAAAATTGTCAGCTTTTCTTTTTGGCCCCTCCACTCTCCCTTCTCGTTGTTGCTCGCTCTTTAAATTGCTTTCTTTTTACTCGGCTACGGCAACAAAAAACTTTTGTCATTTATTTTACTTCGCCCGTAAATTACACTGTAAAAATAAATATATATTAGCTTTATCTTTTAGCTTGACTTAGTTAAAAAAGTAAATGCATAATTTTTAAAACAACCTTTTCTACATGGCAAAATAAATATCCAAAAAAGAGTATACCTCATAAATAGTCTAAATATAATACATTTTTGTTATGTTTTGAAATATATTTTATAGATTTTTTTCGAAATATTTAATTTGGATTTATCTGTTATATAAAAATTTGTATAGCATTTTAGTTGGCACCTTTTCCGATTTATAAGCTTGACTAGTAATAGGAATTATACATAGAATTGTCGCTTTTTCTGTCATACTCATTCCGTAACCTTTTTTCTATTCTTCGAGTAGTGCATTTTGAGCTTCGCTTTCGTAAATTTATCTTTTTGCTGTTTTTTTCTTTTTTACCATTTTGTGCTTCTGATTGCGTACACAATTTTTTGCCGATTTTTATTGTGTGCCTCGTCGTTTATTTTGCAGTGCATAATTTATGCCTGGGCTCCTCTGCTTTTGCTTCTTGCTCTCCTCGTGCGCTCTTTAACAGTCTCCCAACCCTCCCCCAAGTGCTCCCCAATGCTCTTTTGTCATCTGTGGCGTCGCCATTTTTTTGCGCTTCCTGTGCCTGAATTCAGTCCTGGCCCTGGCTCCGGTCCGGGTCCGGGTCGAGTGTGTCCAGTGTGCGCCGGAAATGTATTTACACCAAACGTTCGTAAAATGGCGGCCATAAAATAAAGTTTTAACGGATGTTTACGCAATGCGCATGAATTGTTCAATATTGACAAGACAAGAAAGCGCCGATTGGTCAGAGACGGAAGTATAGGGGGTGTAGAGATAAACTGAGCTATTGAAATTTTAATGGGCCTGCTGTGGACAACACTTCTTAAACAGGCAGCTGACAATAATGGTGGGCACCTTAAAGCAGTAAACTTCTTAAAGAACATTAATTCTTTTAAAGGTAAAGTTGGGAATCAAAACATGAAATCCAACAAAAATCCAAAAAAAATAAAATAGTAATTAAAAACAGGTGAAAACCATGCAGTCAGATGTAAAAGCGCAACACAAGATAATTGTTTTCCAACAAAAATTCAACAAAAATGTTATGTCCAATATGCATATATTTTAAATTATTTTTTAATGAAGAATCAATCTACAGAAACCAAATCATGACCAAAATGGCATCAAACATATAAATCAGTTAAATTTTGACAGAGTTATGGAAGTTGAAATATGAGAACTAGAGATCCGAGGGCTTTACATGTCAAAATTTTTGGCATGACTTCTGACAAAAAATTTGATTCCCTCAGAATCACTATTAATGTCGTTTTTTATTGCAATTGTGACAGCCACAAACGATTAAAAATATGAATTTGTAATTCTAAATTTGGAAAAAAAATTGTTCTTAAAAATATGTAAATAAGGGGAAATACATAATTTTTTTTACCAAAAAATTCAAAATCAATAATGCGTTATAAATATATAAAATATATACAAATATAATGTAATATTAATAAAATGTAATATTATATAATGTAAATATTATAAATGCAGAATCAATCTATTCATGACCAAAATGCCATATAACTTGTCAATCGGTTCAGTTTTTTCAAAGTTATGGAAATTGAATATATGTTTCAAAAATGTTGCAGCAACAACTTGTAGTAAAGTTAGGCCTAGATGAGATCTAGAAAGGTCAGAGTTCCTAGAGAATCACTTCGCTCTGCCTATCTTTAAGATCAACTTTCCGCCGTAAGCTTGACCCATGCTCAACCCGACTATAACTATGCACAATTGTCCAGCAGAAACTGCCCCCGCCCACTTTAGATTCGATTGCTTTGAAGGTCTCTCAATTGCAAACCGCAAATCAATGCAACTTTCAACTGGAACTGTTGTGCGTGTGTGTGTGTGTATATGTAATTTGAGCAGCCCACAGCAGCAGCTAAGTAACTTGTTACGGCTCCTTGGAGGGTTCAGTTAGACAGGGACATGTGCTAATGACAACATGATTATGGGCTGCCAGACAAAGCGACAAGCGACATGGACGAAGGACGCAGGACAACGCCCACACAGTTATGACAGTGACACTGACAGAGCTACCCAAGGACCCGCACCAGGGTTGGGCCCGATTTCGAGCTGCCCATGCAAAAGCTGCTCGAGCTAATCATTGCCAAAGCAGATCCCCTTGCCAATTTCAGGAATACGACCCTTGCGCTGAGCTCTGCAAAAGTTTACGCATAATAAATTTTTCATTCGTTGTCATTAAATCAGTGCGACTGAAAGCAAAATAAACACATTACAAGCGAAAGGGATGCGAGACTATTCTGAAGTACCCTGTAACAAAGTTGACTTTGAAATATTTTTCATAAAGACTATTTTCTGTCAAAAAAAGTAAGATATTATCAATAATCCCTTGGTAGATAATGGTCACATCAGCTGATGATCGTTGAAACCCTATAACAATTATTTAAGACAAGTTCTTAAAATGTTTTTTAATATCAATAGATATAGTAGAATATCAATAGATAGTATTCTATTTCTTCATTCACCTTTGCTCTTGAATATTATTATTCCGAGTGGGAATTACTGAATTTTCATAAGAAATCTCCTTCATTTATGTAAGAAAATTTCTTCTTATACCCTTTTTACACAAATTCATAGTACAGGGTATAAAAAAAAACACAAATGACAAGCAACATGCTGCAAATGTCAGTGCAGACAGGAAAAAGGAAACGTATTGGCGCAGTGAGAAAACTTGGCGCAACGGCCGATGCCCAAAGGAGAGAGAGATAGGGACTCGAGAGAGATGGCAATAAATGGAAGGCAGCACATGCAGCAAAGTGAGCCGAAAGCCGGAAACGGATGTGGGTGCGAACAACTTTAAGATGTCTGCCAAAAAAAAAATAAATAAATAAACGCAAATAAAAAAGGAGTATATGAAAAATGTCACACGAATGCGACAATGTTGCTGCCAACATAAATTATAACAAAGAATGGGAAAACTGATATTTCATTAAAATTCATTTGCCGCAATATGATAAATGTCAGTTAAGGCCGCGGCCGAATCAAAATCAAAGCAAATCACTCGCAAAAAAAATTTAATAATGAATAAGAAAAAAGCTGAAAAGAAAACGCCCAGAACTCAAATGCAGCAGGCGAAGGTGGCTGGTACAGAAGCAGAGGGGGCGGGGTCCGGGGCAGAAGGACACGTGGCAAAGTCATCGTCAACGGCGGCACACTTCATAAATTTTGGCAGCGAGCAGTTACAGTTATGATTGCCAAAGTCAACGACGAGGACAACAACCAGCTACGTGGCGGATGTCCGCCCAGGACGTGCCCTCACACCCCCCTCCCACTGCCCCGCACCCCTGCTCAAAGAAAGCAAAGCCTTGGCAGGCAACCGCAAAGTAAATACGGCAGATTTTTCTGTGCCGGAGCCAAAAACGCTAAAAGCCTCAAGCAAACAAAACAAACCCAATGCGAGCCAGCCGCCACCCCCAGACCCCTGACCCCAGACACTCCCCGTTAGCCCCTTTAACCCACGACCTGGCTGTGCGGCGTTACATTGTAGCCTGGCGAGGATTGGTGCGCATGCCGCAATCAAATCATCTGCCAAGTTTATGATTTATTTAACTTTTTTAATTGACTTTTTCCGAGCAGGCCAACAACAACAACAGCGACGGGAGGAACAACAGTAGCAACAGGAACAACAACCCCCAACAATAGGGCTGCGTGTGAAAGGATAATGCAGGGTCTTCAAGCCCTGAGCCAAGCGCAGACTTCACTTGCAGTCGCTTCTTTGCTAGGAAGTGCGTCGTATATAAACGGATATCGAGGTGTGTGCTGTGTGTGTGCCCATGGGGGTTGATATCCTTCTGGTGCGTGTGTGTTTGTGTTGTGGGTGTAGACGACGCGCGTTTGTTGCAAATCCGGTTTAGTCTATTTATTTGAATGCCTATTTTTATGCTTATCCGGTTGTTTTAACATCAACGTTTCTCACTTTCAACTTCTCTCTGCTTCTCTCTCCTTTTTAAAAATGCTTTTGATTTATGTTATGGTAATTGCTGGGCTATAAGTGGGAACCTGGGGGCTTTGCGGGGTGGTGGTGTTTATGGGTTTATTTCTTAGGTAAGTAACTCCCCAACTTAAAAGATCATGAGTTAAAGCAGTTCCAGAACCTAAACAACTGGAAAAAGTAAATTGTTGATAGGATTGATATCTATGTGAGGGGTGGCAATAGATGATATATGAATATATTATGTGATAGATTACAACGAATTTACAGCAAAGGTATATCTATGAATATAGATAAGTGAAATTAAAAGACGATAAGTGGACATTACTGAAAATTCAGTAAATATGCTGAACGATAAAAAATATATTAGGGTGGAAAGAATCTACTAAGACCGATCTAAATATTTTAGTTAAAGATATTAAGAAATGCGTTAGCTTATACTTCAGATGTATATGTACAATCCAAGTGCAGATTTCATATAAATAAATACATTTTATAAGTTTAATCAAACTGTGAAATAAGAAAAATTAAAAATTTCTAGTAAATTGTAATACTATATTATCATTAATTTTATGTAATAATTCGAATGAGCTTGCCAACACTTTTAGCTTATGAGTAATGCTCTAACACAAAAGATATCTTCCAGCGATATGACAAGTAACTACAAGTTTTATTTCTCATCCTGCCCAGCATGATGCACTGCCCGAACGTGGACCGTGAAGCTGGTTACTAATTTGACAGCCAACTAGCGCCAGCAGCTCCTTAGTATACCAAAAAAAAAAAAGTCCAAAAAGAGTGCACCACACACAAGTCACAAGATCAGAAGATCAAATCGAAAACTCACTTGTCAGTGTCAGTGGCAGCTCAGGGAACTTTCAATTTCTGGCAAGAGATCGCAGCGCCTGAGAGTTCGGTTCTCAGCCTGGAAATATAATTTATGAGTACACGGCATTTGATGTATACATTTTTAGCTTTGTTGAGACACAAAAATGATTTTGATGGACATTTAACAAAACGACACCAGATTCAAACCAGGTATACCAGGAACCCAAGATCTGTTCTGTTCCTTCAAGCAACAACAACAACAAGAGCCACAAAAAAGTCGACATATTTCATATTTTATTTATTATTTAGAAAGGGTTCGCTGCATAAATCAAAAATGAAATGAGTACGACATAACAACACCAAAGTCAACTTCAGCCCCAATCCCAGTCCAAGTCCGAGTCCAAGTCCGAATTCGAGTTCCAGTCGCATTCGCCGTCGTCGATGTTGTCCAATGGCCAAAAGCAACCAGCATATAAAAATTCAAAATGAAAATAAACCAGCGCAAAATCGAAAACAAAACAAAAAAAATATGTATTTCCCACATGTTCACAATTTTTATACACATTACTCGTACCTTATGGAAACCGGGCGTTGAGCTAAAAAGAAAAAAGAGTACAAGAACAAAAACCAAGCCCACAGATTTGCAACTAAGGCATAAAATATCATTCATTGAACATAATGCAAAGAACTGACACAGCTTTGATGCGCGAATTTTTGCACTGACAAAACTTTTGACAGCCTGACGATTGTTGATAAATTGAATTAAGCTCAAAGGAATAAAAAAACACTATGGAAAGGAAAGAGAATGATGTATTTTGGTTGTGACTCATAGAAATGATATAAGCTACATATAGTTGAGTTATCTGATTAAACGAACATGCCTTTCTAATTGAGCTAATAGTAAAAATATTTGTGGACATTCATAAAGTTGCCTGGGACTCGAATATTAACAGTCATATTTATAAAAATATTGGCAAAATTATTTTTTAAGGTTTTCGTTTGAAGCAGTATTTTCCAAAACACCTCACTGCTGGCCAATTTCTCTCAGTGTGTTTTAGCTGTGACATGAAAGGGTCACATGCCACAGTCAACAGCAGCAGCAGCAGCAACAACAACAAACAGTCAAATGTTGTGTTTGGTATTTTTGCGTCACGCGTTGTTCAACTTGTTGTTGTTGTTGTTATCATTGTTGTTGTTGTTGCTGCTGAGGCCTGGTTGCGCCTGCGCACACGCCTGAATGCGACGCGACGATATCAGTGAAATGATCGCAATCTCAACACAAAATTTGTGTTTGGCGCAGACATTTTTACTGCGCCAGCGCCTGGAAACAGGAACGCTGGACCTGCTGTTCCTGCTCCTGCTGCTGCTGCTGCAGCTCCCACTGCTCCTACTGGTGCCCCAAAAGATGATGAAGATGAAGCAGCAGCAAATCTGCAAGCAATGCGACCAATCTACCCCTGGCCTGAAACCCCTCTGCTCTGTCTGGGCTAGAGCTGAGCGTTCTTTCGTGTCACGAGCAGGCTCGAATCAGCAGGATGTGTGCCTGTTAAATTATTAAAAAACTGCACAGGACTTGAGAACAAATCTTCACAAATTTCAAATAAATTGTTTTTTAAAACTCAAAATTATAGTAATAAAATAATATATTTCAGTAATATATTTAAAAAATCGGGATAATTAAAATAGTAATTACTTATTAACTCATATTCTTCATACAAATATTGGATATTTATAAACAAAAGTATATAAATATCATGTGTTATTTTTAAATTGAAAATATACTCATTAATTAAATAACCTTTTCAAAAAAAAAAATATTTAAAAAATCTGAATAAATAAAATAGGAAATATTTACATACTTTTTTCAGATTAAAATTATTAAGAGTTTTCAATCGTTGTTAATCGTGCGTTTCTCCAATTTGCTTCGTGTTAGAAATATCCGATATTTCAGTAATATATTTTAAAAAAATCGAGATAATTAAAATATAAATTAAATTATAAACAAAAGTATATAAGTATCTTGTGTTATTTTTAAATTGAAAATATACTCAATCATTAAATAACCTTTTCAAGAAAAAAAAAATTTTTTTTTAAATATCTGAATAAATAAAATAGGAATTATTTATATACTTTTTTCAGATTAAAATTATTAAGAGCTATCAATCGGTGTTAATCGTGCGTGTTCCGAATTTGCTTCGTGTTAGAATTATCCGATACGCGCCCATCCCTAGACCGGGCAGCAGCCAGAAAAGGCACCAAAGCAACGTCGTGTTGTCATAATGAATGGCGCAGCTTAAGTCATTTCATTTTGGAGCTCAAGTTGGAGCTGTAGCTGGAGTTGAAGCCGAAGTTGGAGATGTATCTGGAGCCTGCAACTGGGTTCTGGCATTGATGTTTTTTTATAGTTCTGCTGGCGCCACAAAATATTAAATTACGCGCTGCTGTTTTTGTGGTCAGTCCTTGGACAACCCTCGCTCTCTCTCTCCCTCTCTCCTATTCTTGGGGACATTCCACATACGCCGTGTGCGACGTCAGCTCGGAAATTAATAACATAAACATTGCGGCTGCTGTGGCTGTGGCCATAAAAACTTGAAGAATTCATTGAAAGGAAAAAAAGACCAATCGCAGAAATTGAAATTTCAGGTCGTAGAATTAATAAGTTAATTCCGCAAAGGCCCCCCTCTCTCCTCTTGCATATTGAAATGTTTGTTTTGCATAATTACATTGGCGCTCTTGTTTGGCATTTTATGTTGGCCTTTTTATGGCCATGGCTAATTTCATGTGAGCAGATTTTATGATTTTATGTGAACGTCTGCCCGCCTGTGGGTTACGCTCAACTCGTGGCTGAGTGGCCCACAATATGCGGCTCATTAAAAAGGTTAAAGTTGAGACCGTTTAATGACTGTGCTCGAGCACATGGTTGAGCATCGGCTTTGGAGATGCTCTCAAGTATGCCCTGAACACTAATTGCTCGGGTAATAATAATGGTAATTGCTTTGCGAGCTTCTGCAGAAAGGTGACAGCTTGCTTTTGTCATAGTTTATAATTTATAGAATCGCATTAAATTATGGGAATTTCATTGCTTGATAATTAGGAAGGGTTTCAGTAAAAAATTATATTTCAAATATGTACAGCTGTGTGCCTTAATCAAAATTTGTAAATAAACTTACTACTACTTATATGTGAATCGCATAGAAAGGCGATATCTGATTATGAGAATCGTATAGAAAGGCGACAGCTGCTTGTGTGAAGCACATAGAAAGGCTGCAGCTGCTGCGCCTGAGAATCGCCTTGCACTCAATCATAACAATTACGGCTGACACTTTGACTTCGCTCTAAGGAATATATTTAGCAGAAATCAAATAACGATAAAAAATCACACGAATATTAATTCGCAGAAATGCAAAGACCTTCATGAGGAGCCCAGCTAAACGTTTGCCCCTTTTTGCCATTATGAAATTTATAGTTGCGGTCTGCCTAGACCGCAGCTTTCTGGCCCCGAACCCAAACCCAAACTCAAACCCATGGGCCCAGTGCCCATTCTCTTGGCTCGTCCAGCTGACCAACGCTTTGGGTCGTGTGAGAATGCCATAGCTGTAGCTGTGGCTGTAGCTGTAGCTGTGGCTGTAGCTGTAGCTGTAGCTGTGGCTGATGCTGTGCCTGGTGTTGGTTGGGCCACATGTGCCCCCAAAACCAGACACAGCCGCCTGGTCGAATGTTTTGCCTGGCTCGCAACCTCGGGTTCAACTGCGATGCCGCAGCAGCAGCGAAAACAGCAAAAAAGCATTTTAGCCCAAAACGTAGCAACTACTGGCCAAATCGCTGGAGTCTAATGCCAGTTACTGCAGCCGGTGGACTGCGCTTTGTTTTTTCCCCCCATTTTTTTACTTTTTATGCGAGCAACTTCCATGGAAGTGGCTTAAGCCAAACGTAGCAAATATTTTTATATACGAGTACGAGTATAGAGACTCCACACTTATCGCCAAACAAGATCAATATGCACGATATCAATATGCCTCGCTTCGCTTCGTTTCGCTCTGGCGTTTGCCTCCTGCTCTCCTTCGTTTTGCTTTGGTGTTGTTCCTTCTGCCCCGAACAAGCACAAGAAGAACAGCGAAACAGCTCCAGCTACAAGCGGGGGAGCAACAGAAACCAGAGCTTAAAAAACACAGTCTAAAGGAATTCAAAAATTGCGAACATGTGTATATGTGATATATGAGGAGGGGTATGGAAAATGGTATGAAACTGTTACAAGCCGAACTGATAGATCCCATATTGCGAAATTGGAAAATGAAGGAACATTTATAAAAATTTCCATACATCACCTAAAGCCTCATCATTGGATAAGTGCCTTTTAGAATTATGAATCATTCTGAGATCTAATTTATATCATCTAAAAAGGCACATTAGAAAAAAGGGACTACAATAATTTTAGAAAGTATAACTAACTAGGAAACTATTTTTACTATATTTTTATAGACTATAGACTTCAACTTAATTAACAGAGACTTTTCTAGTGTAGCCAATGGGCTTTTATTTAATAAAATTTATGCAAGTTATATAAAAAATGCTCTCACTTCACTTTAGCTTCTACGAGCTCTTCACCCAAATTTCGTATGTTCAAGATATCCCACTGTATAGTTTAACTTAATTTTTATTGGTCTATAGCTCGTATTGCGTCTATCGAGCGATGACTAATTGCTTAACAAGTTGCTGCCACAAAAACGAAACCGAAATGTCTGTCAGCTGTTGCAGATTTGTCGCGCTTGTCAATATGATTGGCCAGTTTTCAATTTGCCGTCTATGGGCCACAAGCGAAATTTCGCGGAATTTCAAAAAGCCAACAGAAAATATGCAATGACTGCGACACAAGCATTTTGAATGCCCCAAGCGATAAGGCGGCGACAGAGGCTGCGACGAAGGCAGAGGCAGCGGCAGACTCTGTCGCAGTTGCCGATGACGTCGACAGCGATGATGATGATTGTGGGTAGAGGAGTTTTTGCATACTCTAACTGAATATACTTTAACTTTGTTAACAAAGTGGCAAACAAAAAACAAATAAAATGCAGTACAAATTGTAACTGGAATTATAAAGTTATCCTATAAATACATTCTCTTTCTCACATTTATTAGAAATTGTGCGGTATAGAATTTTTTGCACACTTCCGAGAATATATTTTTAATGAAATATATGGTTGAGGAAAAAACCTTACAGTAGATCAAGTTGAAACTGGAGTTTTCAATTCATGAACTAAAATAAATTTCCTTTCACATATAGTGAAGGAGTAAAAGAGAAAGATGCTCATAGTCAGGGGAAATGAGAGCCAGGAAAAGTATTGCATTCTTGTAAATGATAGGACTAGAGGAGACTCTATCCAATAATTATAATAAACGAGTTCACTGAAAAGAGAGTAAGCTCTATTGAGAAAAAAGTCATGAATACTTTATCATTTGGAAACAATGCCTAGTATTTAGAGTATTAAAGTATCGATATACCTTACATCAACTTTATTTATTTTTGTTTTTTATTTTTGTCGTTTGCAATTGTTGTTGCTCTCCTTGTGGCATTTGCATATTTTGAATGTTCGCGCGCGGTTTGCACGTTTTACAACGGCAACAACAACTGCGAAATGTTATCGATGATTGCAACGAGGCTGGGCGCAGGGCAGAGCTCAGCTTTGGTGGGGGTGGGGGCAGCTGTCGAGCTGTGGGAGGATTGTCATGCTGGTGTCTGGACCTTTTCATAGCTGGCTCGTTGTTGCTGTTGTTGTCAAACAATTGTCACAACGTGTTGGCATTCACACGAACTTTATGTTTTGTCAACACCTCGCAATGTGCGCTGGGATGTCAAGGGTTAAAGCTGGACTGGGCCGCGGCCCATTAGCTTAACAGATCGGAGAGAGGGAGAAAGAGCGAGAGACAATCGCTTTTGGCCTACCGCATTGCACGCATTAATAACATTTCTGAAGTGCTGTCAAAAATTGCAGCGGCAATTTTCAATCAAAGGACCCCAACATAGCCATCGCATTCCTTTTGTCAGCTCCGCGGATCATTGTGAACAACAACAACAAAAAAAAAAAAAAAACCAACACCCGTTCTGAAGGGTTCCTCAACTCGGCTAATAATAATGAGCGGAACAGCGTCCATTGTGACTGTCTTCGATCTCTACTTTTGCTTTTTGTACTTTTTTCTTATCATTATTATATTTATGGCACAATTTTGTTTTGGCATAATACATGTTTAACAAAAAGAAGGAAAAAGAGAAGGTAAAAACACTTGTGCCTCGCCGTAGCTGACAAGCGGAATATCTTTTTTCTCGCGATCGAACGCCGCTTCAGCTCCTTGGCGATCGCTCGCTGAATAGATCACTCAGTCGCAATGAATTATTGATGGACTGCCAGCGTAAAAAACACAGAGAAAAGGAGAGAAAGGTAGAGAGAGAGAAGAGAGAGAGAGAGGGACAACTGTGAGCTATATCATTGACTTTAATGTGGCAGACGCACCGATCGATATGTTCAATCTTCAATCAGCGATCGTCTTTGTGACTTTGTCAACATTGCCCTCACCCCCTGCTCCTTTACCCCCCACTCTCCACTCCTTCTGCCCGGTATTGTGATATATTGTTTCGGTAGCATTTTGTTAAACGTGATCAATTTTTAATTACCCATCAGCCCGTCGATCGTCGATCGCTGATCACTGATCGCTGATCGTCGTTGGTCCTTCCTTCAATCGCACCGCAAAAATGTAACCTGCACGTTTTGTCGCATGTCATTCGAACGATTTATGCTACCCGGGCTCCTCCGATCGAGCCGACTGAGCGACTTTAATAAATGTTTCTTGCGCCGCTTTTGGAGTTGCAGTTGCAGCTACGTGATTTTTTTTCTTTGTGTCTGATTGAGGCTACTTTGCGGCCAGGTTGCCTGGCGCTGACCGCGTGTGTGCGTAAAATTTTTAATTAGCTTTGTCTAATTAACACTTGGAACAGAGAAATCAACGTGCCAACGACTCGAAGCGTGCCAACCGAAGGCGTGAAGATCAAAAGGCAAACAGGCCGATAGGAATCCATGTTGAGGTAGTTAGTTGGAGGGATTTGTTAACAAATTATTATTCTACAGGTATAAGCTATTAAGTAGCTTATAAAAAGTACTCGGCTTGGGAAACACTTTATTCCTTCTTCTATACAAAAGGTTAGTTTAAGCTATTAATTAAAGTACATTATGCGGTAAAGTAAGAACACCTGAGAAAGAGTAAAAAGTTAAACAACCATTCAAGATTATTAAAAAGAGTTTGCGCTATTAAATTCTATAAGCTAGTTAAGCTTAATTTAAAAATTTATTTGATTTCACATATTTTTTAAAAAAACTCAGATTTATTTATTTCTTTTAACAACTCATTGAGATCTTAAAGATCATAAAACTACAAATTCGAATTCTCATGAAATTCCTTATATACCATTTGTTTAGTCCCAACCGTGCTCAGAGTTAACATCTTGTAGCAACTAATTTTGAAGCTGAAGGAAAGTAAACAATCCACAAAATCCAACAAACTCTTCTTGCTGGCAACTCTAGTATCTATTTACAGAGGATAGTCCTAATTCATCATGAAAAGCTAAAGGTCAGCTAGGCTTTTTAAGTTCCAGCAAACCACAGTTAACTATTCCCTCTTGTTTATTCCAAAACAAGTGTTTAAGCCATAAACTCCAGCAAGTTTCTTAAGCTTCTACTGCCGAGCTTCTCATTTTCATTTATTGCCTGCAAGTCCTGCCAAGTGCCTACCAAAACCTACTACGAAGTACCTTCTTGGGTCTTTTGCTTTTAAGTTTCACAACATAATTTCTACAAAATGGGCAGACAACAAAGCCCACGCCCATTTTGCCACCAAGCTCGGGCCAGGCCGGGCAGGTACAGTGTGCCCTCGGGTGCCCTACGGTAGGCAGCCAAATTAAAGTGAACGCCCACAGCACGTGCCACAGCCGATGAACAACAGAAGGAGCCGAGTCCAAGTAGCCAACAGACCAGGCAGCCAAGCTGGCTGCCACGGTCCAAACTTTTGTCTGGGATCCAGTCGAAAAATCTCGCCACTTGAGTTTGGTAGTTGGCAGCTCCTCTTTGGGGCCACTCCTCTTGGGGCGATTCTCTGCGTTTTATTTATTTTGGTACACGCGCAGCAAACAAATTAAAAAGTAATTCACCAGCGCTGCATAATTAGCTGCTAAGTGACACTAATGGCCACGGGCAACGGATCGGCCTTTAGTTGCCAGCAGCACCTACTCAAAACTAGAACCCCTCCCTCGCCCCACCATCCGCTGCTCTCGCCTGCGCCAGCTCATTGTACTTGCTGCACTTTAGGGCGCGTTGTGTGGGCGAGTTAAGTTTTTTTTCGGCTGATGCCACTTTACATTTTGTGTGCCCTTTGTTGGGGTATCATTGATTTGGCATGCGGCTTGTTACAAGAATTTAGAAAAATCTCCTACAAAATGAAAAACTGTAATAATAAATATTTAATAAGCAACTTACTAAATAGAGCCAGCCTAAATGAACCTAAACTTTTCAATTGGAAATTGGCAGCCAAAATATGCAATAATTTTGTTTCAAATACTGTTAATGTGCCCTACAAATAAAACCGTATACTGCATAACATAAAGTCTATTTGGCCCACAAATCCGAGTCGAGGGCATTCAAGTTTCGCCTAGCTAATTATTCGATTTTTCCAACTTATTTTCCATTTTCTTTCGTAGAATTTTCCTCTTGCAGCTAATTGATCTGCGTTCGTGTGTTTTGTGGCCTGGCACATGGCTCGACGCTCGGGCCTGGCTCCCTTTTGGCTGCCAAGTTGCAGTTGTTGTGTGTGGCATCGAAACAGGCCCGGGCCAAATTGATGGTTGTGCCGAAAGCAAAGGTCATTACTGTGATGAAATTTATGTGAGTGTGTGTAGTTGGGTGTGAACGCAGCTTCAGTGTTATTTATGTCAAAAAGCTAGCACACCAACAAGTTACACATTGGAACACACACAACAACACAGAACCTAACTGGAAGCCAGTGAGTTATCAGGCTCGCTCAGCTACCACAACAAAAATACGACAGAAAATACGCTGATTTACTGATCCATTAAACTATCTTTATCATCGATTTTGAAAAGCTTAATTACCATGTCTCAAAATGCTTTTACTCAGCGGCGTTCCCAAATAAAAGCTGCTCCCTGGACTAACGAAAATCCCGAACTAACTGACAATCCTGGCAAAGAAATGAATAAAGAAGGGCATGGGAAGTCCAAAGATCCCCAAATGACCCCCAGTTGCAGTCAAAAAGCCAAACAGAAAGCCAAGCTTACGGCTTACAACTGCCCCTCAGATGACAGTGAAGCGAGCCTATATAGAATATGTCGGGAGCGTGCGGATCGTTATGTCGAGGACTTTATTGCGGAACGGGATGCTGCCAGCAAGTATGACATTTATGCAGATCTGCTGGATGATATATCCATAAGGAATTTCATAAGCAAAGTTGAGCCAGAAACCTTTCAAACTGACAAAGTCTCCAAGAGAAGTGAAAGAAGTAAACTTTCGAAGGATCAAACCCCAAGCGAGCTCCAAGGTGAACGAGCAAAGGGAAAAGTTTCAGCTAGGTCAAGCAGCGAACTTAATCAGTTCTCCGCCCGTGAACGGTCGGACACAGAAGTCAGTCAAATAACGAAGTCTTCGAGTGATGAATCGAAAACCTATAGTCAAGTCTACAGCGAGATCTACGAAGAATCCCGAGCGCGGCAGCAAAAGGCTGAGCAGATCCGAAAAGTCTATACCAGTAAAAAATCCAACTTTAACAGATCCCGGTCTCGAGAACGCACAGCGCGTTGGGTGGAGGAGCACCTGGGTCAGCCCGACATGCCCGATGAGTACACAACGGAGGCTTCGAACGACAGCGATAAAGAATCTAATACGAAGCCATCGTTGAATGATGACAATTTCACCGAGCAGGAATACGAGCATTTAATCCAAGAACAGTTGGATGTCATAACGCGTTATCAGAACGAATCGCGCTGTGGCTATGAAAACTATATTGACGAGTATATAATCGAACTGGCCGAGGAACTAAATGATCAACAGCTGTTGGAAGGTAGTTTAAAGAGACAGGAAACTCACGAGCAGGAATCTGTAAGCGATGCTAGGGAAAATCATTCTGAAAGCCAGGCTTCGCTCAGAAGTCAAATTAACGAAGTCGAAAGTTCCAAAGTTGAGTCTTCCCCAAAGAAATGTTTGGTAAATAATAAACTGAAAGGCAGAGCCGATGTCCTGCAATTTGAACACTGTGAGATATATGTTAGACAAGTCGATAAAAACAAAGACCTAAAGAATATTCCTACGGAAACTGTTGGATCAGATCGTAGTGAAAGGAACTTTAAAATAAAATCAGACCTTGGGAACTACGAAGAGCGAAAGTCCTTGGAGGGACCTACTGAATATAGTGAACACAGTGCAAAAAATAGTTCACGGAGTTCTTTAAAATGCACAAATGAGAGAAATTCCCAGAGGAGTTCAACTAGTGGAGACCCTAAGCTTAGCAAAGTGGTTGAAGAAAATGAAGACCTTAAGTCCTTGGAGGGAACTACTGAATATAGTGAATACAGTGAAGCCAATAGCTCAAGGAGCTCTTTAAAATGTACCAATGAGAGAAATTCCCAGAGGAGTTCAACTAGTAGAGACAGTGAGCATAGCAAGGTGGTTAAAGCAAATGATTCTTTTAGGCGCTCTGAAGAGGAAAGCTCGCGGGAAACTAGCTTGGGGCAAAGCTCTGATAGTGAATTGAATAGCACTCAAAGTCCATCGAGTCACATTGAAGAGCAAAAGTCACAGAGCACCAGAAATAAAAATATTTCTGGCACTAGTTCAAAGAAAGAAATTTCTCTGAAGCACCTTGAAGAGACCCAGACCCTGAGCAGTAGAAATAAAAGTAGTTTTGGGAGCAATTCAAAGGAAACAATTTGCCTAAAGCACCTTGAGGAGCACCAAACCCAGAGCACTAGAAATAATAGAAGCTGCGAGAATAGTCCTATTGAGGAAGCTTCCGTGAAGCACATCGTAGAGCGCAAATCTCAGAGGTCTAAGAGCAGACGGAAGGCCTACAATTGCGAGCAAAGTGAGTCGGATAGCTCAAGGCAGTGCGAGGAGCGCAAGTCCCGACGAACCACATACAGACTCAACAAATCGGAGAGGGCTTCCAATAACAGTCACAAGGCGCAACATGCGCCAACGATTTCAACTTGCCCGAGCGAAAGATCCCTCAAGGATTTCGACAAAGGGCCCCAAAAGGCGCTAGATAGTTCGTTGGTTTGTGCGGATGAAGAGAATAGCTTTGATGATTACTGTTTGAGCAGTGGGAATGGAGCTGGAGCACTAACTAGTCCAGTTAGCAGCACAGGATCTCTGCAGCAATCTTCCAAGACCTATCGGGATCGTGCGAGTAGTCCCATTCAGGTCCTATTCAGTGAGCAAATGCAGCTGGATGCGATGCCCAGGGTTGAGGAGATGGAAGCAGCCTATGAAGATCATGATGAGGATGAGGCCTGCGCCGGGGAGTGCTATGTGGAGATGCCGGAGAGTGGCAGGTCCAGCAAGAGTGAGCTGTCCAAAGAGCGTTCCCAGATCAGCATAGCCAGCGAGGACAAAGGAGTCCAGTATCCCAGCGGAGATGAGCTGGAGCTAACAACAAGGAAGAAGCCGCTCAAAATCTACAATCTGGATGAGGCCCGGTTGCAAGTGCCGCCCGATTTCAAGGGTAAGGCGATCGTGTTTGATAACGAGGACGAACTGCTCGACTTGAGTCTCAGCGATGATGAGCTGCTGCTGCAAGCCAAGCAGCAGGCGGCTGCCTGGCGGCACAGACAGAAGGAGGGCGGCTCCAACAATAGCAGCTGTAGCAGGAATAGCATCAGCAGCAGCAGCACTTACAGCATCAGCAGCTATGTGCCCAGTGTGCGTTATTTTCGACGCACCCGACCGGAGGAGGATAATGATACCCAGGACAAGGACACTGGGCCGCTCACCTATAAGGATCATGTGGCCTGTCTGGCCGAGCGTGCGCTGCGAGCTTGCACCAACTATTACGAGGAGCGCCAACAGCTGAAGCCAGCGCTGGAGCAGGAGATCGCCGCCAAGGTGCAGCTGCTCTACAACTCGGAGACGCAGTTCAATACGCCGCAGCGGCTCAAAAGGCACGAGGAGCTGCTGCAACAATTCAATCAGCGGTTGCAGCAGCAGTTTCAGCTGATCGCGCCCAGCTTTCAGTGAACACACAGAACACAACACAACACAACACACAACACAACACAGCATGCTATTTGGCATATACTATATATATTTTCTATATGAACTTTAAAGTTCAGCTTATAAAACCCAAGCGTAATTTGTTTTATTGCACATGAGGCCCAAGACAATGCAATGCAATGCAGTGCGATGCTTATGTGTGTGGTGAGAAGCTGGGCAACTTGGCAACTCTGCTCGCTGCAATACTTGAAACTTTCAGCAGGCGGTGGCAGCCGCCTTCAAGTCTGGCCCTGCACAGCGCATAAATCAGTTTTAGTGCGGGCCAAAAGGGGCTTGCTGAAGGCTCAAGTGCTCGCCAGCGATGAAGAGTGAACACGAGTGCGCCAGTCGAGTGTGCCCGACGAGGTGATGCCCTGTACATAGCTAAGCACCGGCGTGAGATCGATAAATTTAGGTAAATTCCATCTGCGTGTCTAGCTCTACGAATCACTTAAATGTGCTAAAAAATGAAGAGGATAATTATCGATTTATATCGACAGTAGCAAAACGGTGTGTGTTATCGATAATGTTATGTTGAAATCGTAGTAACATGAGACACGGGTGCTCAAACATGTATTTATCGATGCCTCCTAAGTCCATAGTACCCGTTTCTACTGATTACAGGGCATGAAGAGACGAAAACAGAGGTAGTTGCAGCTCTTCTAGCATAATTAGCTATGTGGCCCTGCCCCTGGCTACTGTTAGTCTCGAGTCGCGATCGATGCTGACGCTGCTGCTGCCCCATGTTGCACATTCATTTTGTTCACACCTACTAAATATGCAGTGCTGTTGTTTACAACATCAGTCCTGACAGCCAGCATAGACATTATGTTCTGACTCTGGGGGTGTTGCACTTGTTGCAACTGTTGCTGCTGTTGCTGCTGTATTGCCTCTGGCTCTGTTTCTGGCCGCAACCTATCGACCCTCTTTAATTGCTAACTAAACACAAGTTTCCCAACTGCATTGGGCCAAAAGTGGGCAAATATTGTTTTAAGGCACATCAACATATTTTAGCTGCTTAATGAAGACACTCAGACATTGACTTGCCTCTCGATTTTGATTGTGTTCCTTGCCTAGATTTTATAACGATGTGCCGCTCGATATGTTTATAATTTACGAGCGAAAGAGAAAGGGAGAGAGAGTGAGAGGCACGTGTGTGTTTTCTTAAGGAAATTTTTGATAGTTTTACAGGTAGTGTAAATACACTTGAAGCACTATATATACACATATATGGTATACGGAGCTATTGCAATGCCAAAGTTGGGCAATCTATTATTGGGTTTCTCAATATTCCGAGTTGCCTAATTCTAGCTAATATATTTTTGTAAAATATCAGCCCAACTAGCCCATCTTCCAGCTATTTTATTTATCACTCTCTTCGCTGAGTTTTCCCTGACAAGCCTCCTTTGAAACCCACACGCACTAACGCAACAACAATTCCCATCGGGCCGACGAGGAGCATAATTTAGACAATTCCCTTCGTTTATTATGAAAAATGCACTCAATTTATATGACTTGATTATAAAGGTCTTCGGCAAAAGCAGCGCTATATTTGCTTAGGCATTGACATTGCTCGACTCACCATAGAATTCCCAAGGCAGCAGTGGTTAAGAGAAACAACAACAATTGCTGCAGGCGCACCCCACGCCAATTTATTAAAGCCAACACCAAGTTTGAGTCCGAGTCCGAGTCCGAGTCCGAGTCCGAGTCCGAGCCCAAGTCGGAGTCGCGGGCACAGGTTCTGCTTTATAGTTGGAGCTAATATGAAAAATGGCACGAAATGGCCAAGTCGCATATGCAGAATGCATAATTCATTTAACATTTTGTAAATCATTTGTTTGAATAGCACGATGACGATGATGTAGTCTGGGCAGGGACTAGGGCAGCCTCTCACAGCGTACGGCAACAACCTGCAAAGCGTTTGCACTCAGCGAAATAATATATATTTGATTAATGTTTATAAAATCATATTTTGTATGGCAAAGAGATGGCATAAAACAAAGTATTTTGTGCTTAAAATTTCTAGTATATTTTGATTTTGATATTATGAAGAATAAGTCATACTTGCTTTTAAAACGAAACGATAATATTAAAGAAAAGAAAAAGCGTGCCAAATATTTACAATCATTTTTGTATTTGAATTTCAGAAGTAGAACATTTTTTAGAAAGCGTATTTCATCAGTTTTAAAAAATGTCTTAGATCAAGGTATTCAATTCGAGGTACTCAATTTGTAAACAAACTCCTTGAATTTTCGTTTTTTCCAAGTGTACCGAAAAGCACTCGGGCCGTTTAAACTATTCGTCTGCACTGACAAATCGGCGGCGGAGTCGTTGCCTGGCTGGGTCCCTGCTCGGACGCCAGTTCCTTAACACAATGGTGCTGCATGACGCTGCGCAAATATAATTTCGCAACTGTCTGCACATGGGCCACAACGAAACGAGACACACGATGCCCGGCTACAGAGTCAGACCGAGTCTCAGTCTCGGACCCGAGTCTCAGTTCCAAGTCGCTGTCTCTGTTTCTGTCTCAGAGTTAGCCCCAGAGTCCAGTCATAAGTCACACGCGGCTGCAACGACTTTTTGGGCTTGGTATAAACCTTCTGCTTCTTCTTTATTATTTTTATTATTATTTGTACAATTCGCGTTTTTGATTCCTGTGAAATTTGCATGCGCTCTCGTTCCTCTTTCCGCCCAGCTTCAGCTAATTTAGTTTTGTGGCCTCTTATTGAAAAATTACAATTTTTTTGTCTTTTTTTTTTATTTATTTCTGATGTGGATGCCACCTTGGTTCAGCTGGCGTGTTTCTTGGGAACTTGGGAAACTCTGTAATTTTAATGATCTGCGCGGCTGACATCGTAACTCAATATATATATATATATATATCGGCACAGAAACACAGATCGTTCCAGACAGCTTGGAAGCAGCAGCCGCAAAGTCTTCTGCTGAACAATTTATCATTTTTGTTGCTGCACTTTGAAAACTAATTAAGTTTCTGCTGTGTGTGGCCGGGCGGAGGAGTATGTGTGTGCGAGTGTGTGTGACTATTGTAATTTGGCTTTGGCGTAAAATTTTGTATCAAAAAACTATTAGCCAAGTGTAAAAATCCATCATTAAGTATTGTAAATCGTGGTGCCAATGCGTCTGCCGCGATCGCCTCTCGATTGTGTTGATTGTTGGGAGCGGCGCATTGTTTCCATCCATCCATTTTTACAAATGGAAAACTTAAGTTGCGTGGCTTTTTAATTTACTGCGTGCCTTTTGTTTGCCTCTCGCGGCCAAGGATAACTCCCTTGGCGGCCCTATAGATCTTGGCTCAGAACAAATCAACTTAGCCACAATAATACGGCAATACAAACCCAGTTCGTTTTACTTTTTTGAAGTATGCTCTTATAAGATTGTAATAAAACTGAATTAACGTCAAATGATGATCAAAATGGGTTCGATCATGAAAATCGATTAAGTTCTTGACGAGTTATGAAAGTTTAAAGGATTTCCGAATTTTACAAGTGAAAATTTGCATGCTTTTTGACAAAAAAGAGCCCCTAAGAATAAATTTTAATGTTACGTCTTATGATTATTTTGACACTTTAAATCATTTATTTAAAATATTAGGTAATGTTATTTTCCAAAAAAAAAAAAACTCAATAATGTATAATCATAAAAATCGATTATTTTGACAAAGTAATGGGATTTTAAAATTTTGTTTGAAAACTTTACTTGTCAACATTTTTTTAATATTTTGCATGATTTTTGATAACAAAGTTAATTTAATGTTTTTAATTTTAATGTGGTTTTTATACTATTTATGACCTCCACAGTCGATTATAAATATTAAAATAAGATTCAAAATAGAAAAAAAAAAATGTTCGAAAATAAGTAAAATTGACATGAAATTTAAAAAAAAATTTAAAAAAATTACATTTTCCTAAATTAACTATATTTAGGTATATAATCATTCTGGACGTTAAACGATGACCAAAATTACATCGGGCATGAAAATCTGTTGATTTCTGGCAAAGATATGGCTAAAAAGCGCAACATTCATTTATAATACAACAATTTATGGGCTTTCTGTCAAACTGTTTTTTATTGTTTTCGGTGCCGTTTTCTGAGCCCCAACCAAATGTACAATTTACAATTGTGCCAAAGGTAAATTAAAACTGCCAACCGCACAAATTAGTTGACCACAAAAGCCAAAAACAACTACAACTGTAGATAACTATAACTAGTCTAAATTAATTTATGTTATTTAAACGTCGCTTAACATTTTGGACACAAACCAAAAATAGACAAAACAAGAGAAACAACAACAACAAGCATGTGTGCTCTAGTTAAGGGCTTTCGACTAGTAGATACCCAGTGCTCAGCCCCGAGTTGCCGATGAATGAAATCAGGGAACGGTATTCCAAAAATTATTTGTGAAATTCATTTTAACCTCACATACCTAATTTGGAGTTTCCTTGCTTAAGCAAAGATATTTTGTAATTTAAAAAAAAAAAATTTTTTTTTTAAATGCGGCATGTTATATATGTGAGATTTTAATCCAAATTTTGTGTATCCTGCTCTGAACTTTAGCACAAAGCCATAATACCCCTTGTTAAACCATGTTCAATGGGTACACGGTATCATAACAGCAACAACAGAGCGTGCAAAATGCTTGCCTGTCCTCAGCTGGCCGCGTCGCCGTCGCTGTCGACGTCGCCGTCGCTGTCGCTGTCGCTGTCACAGTCGCTGCCTACTGCCAGTTGATTTGGTCTACCCCGCTCGCACTCTACGCCCCTCACCCTGCTCCCTCTGTTACCTGTCTATGTGGATTGGGTCTCCTATGAGCACTCGACGCCAGTTTCCGACGTCAATTTATAAACGCGTTCAGTTTAAATTGCAACAAATAGTCGCTCATTGAAACTTAAATTGTGCCGACACAAAGTGAATGCCTAACTCTGTGTGTGTGAGCGAGAGCGGGAGAGAGACAGAGGGAGGGAGACTGCGCGTGCTAGAGCGAGTCGGCATGCCCATATAGCCCAGATAGTACAATGGGTGTAGAGCTTTGTGTCAACAAGTTTTTTGTCTGTGGCGCTTTTTGGCCATTTTTGTTAGCCTTTTTTCTTTTGGCCAGCGCAAATGTTTGTCAGTTGTTGACGTTGTTGGTTGTTGATTGTTGTTGTTGTTATTATTGGTGTGTTTTGTGTGGTCGCGACTTGATTTGTTTAAAGGTTTTCGCCGTCTGCTTTGGCATGGGAAAAAAGTTGAATGCAGCTTGGAGCGCGAGGCAAAGCGATTGGAAGAGATTTGACTTTAAAAGTGATAGTCAAACAGTTCAGTTTGCTACTGTAAGTTATATATATATATAGGTACATTAGTTGCTTACTGTCATAGTATTAAACAAAGCTGTAAAGTTCAGGCATGAATCAAAACCAGGTTCACAAAGCGAACCTAAAAGTGAGGCATTGGTTCAAACCGCACCAAAAAAATAATTTTTTTTTTAATTGATTTTATTTAATTGATTGTAACTGAAGAAACAAATATTAAAATTAAGCCAGAGCAACACAGGCCTTCCGGTTGGGAGGTATTTAAATTTATATTATTTGTCTAGATAAGTTCATTTAATTTCTGTTTGTTTATAAGTTTTACGAAATTTTCGATATTCTGTTGGTTGGCCTCTGTAATGAGCGTGAAAAGGGGAAGGATTTCGAGATTTTTGAATGTGCAGTTATTGGTGAGGTATTCTATAGTTAGCGTGGGTAGGGTGCAAAAGGGGCATTTTGTTGAAAATGTATTCATGGGTTAGTTTTGTGTGTCCTAGTCGGAATCTCGTATATATCATTGCATGTTTTCTGTTTATTAGTATTGGTAGGGTGACCGGCCTCCTAAGTGGGTTTATTTGCTTGTAATAATGTACATATTTATCCCAGTCCTCTTTTGATTTCCGAGTAAACAGTGTGTTTACAATTTTGTTGTAGGGGGTTTTTGTTGCGGCTTTTGCTGCTTTATCCACTAGCTCGTTTCCTTGTATTCCTGTGTGCCCTGGTGTCCACAATAGTTATATTTTATTGTGGTGAACTTAAATGGTGTCTCTTATTTTGGTGATTGCGGGTTCACTGTTGTTAACATTTTTGACAGCTAAGAGTGTGGAGAGTGAATCGGTGCATACGATATGTTGGCTCTCGTTCTGGGTGCAAATTTCCCAGAAGCGGGAATTGCTTCTGACTCTGCGGTTAAGATTGAGGTGTGACTACACTGAAAGCGGTTATGTTGTCTGTTTTTGATCCGTCTGTGAAAAGGAAGTTCCAAGTTGGGAAGTCCGCTTTAATGCTGTTTTAGTATATTTCGTTGGATGTTTCCTCTTTTATATATTTTCTTAGGTGAAGTAGTATGTAATCGGATTTTGTTTATAAATATGATCATTTAACATAATTTAATTTCTTATCGAAAATCTTGTATGTTGTCAAGTTAAACACTAACCATGAATTAATTGCGCTGTCTTGAGTGGAATACTCTTAACATCTATTAAGAGCCCACAATCTGAACACATCTGCCTGGCAATCCTGCACTTTTCACTAGCTAACTAACTCAGCCAAAAGTCATGCCAACTAAACCTGTTCCCAATTTCTTTTTCTTAACATGTTTGGGAAGTTTCGGCCGAAAAAGTAAGAAAAATAAATATGATAAAAATACCAAATTTAATTGCCTGGCACAACAGTTTTCTGCCTGTTTTTCTTTAATTTCAATTCGAGGCTCGCACTTGCAGCGGCTCCTGGGGGTTCAACGCAAGAGCCGGAGGCACAGTCGTGGCGAATTTCCACAGCGGCAATATAATTTCTTTAGATTAATCCAATCGATTTCTATTCAATAAATCAAAATATGAATTCGTTATGCTCATACAGCGCAGCTAACAGCCTCTGACTGAGCCACGGAGATGGAGCAGCTACCTCTCCTATGGTTAGACGAGCTATTTGCTGCCCCTTCCACGGGCCCAGCTGGTATCGGAGTGTACGTGTGTGTGTCGGCTTGAGGCACGTAACAAATTGTTGGGTTAATTAAAAAAACATAAATCGTTTGATTTTCGTTACTCGACTGGAGTGCTAACAACCGTGGCCGGGTTTGACGGGCCTTTCATCACTTGAAATATTTGGTTGCCAAAAGGAACAAATAAAAACAACAACGAAATTTCTCTTCTACAACGCCCAGGGGTCACAGACTACACTAGCAAAAATGTGGCTGAAAAAAATCTAGTTCTAAATGCTATCTTAAATAACAAAAGCATTACGAAATGTATTTTATTTAAAAATAATACGATTTTCTCCCTGCTGGTTGCTTGCATTAATTATGTTCTCTAATCTCTACTTCGCGTTTTTATAATTTCCCACAATTTCGCTCAGTGTACATATGCTATGTTATGCTAATGTTGATTAACAGCGCTCGCTAATAGCTGCTGTAATGATTCCCATTAAAATTTTTGATGGTTTCACTGGCACACTGAAACCAGATACGCATAAATATTTTTGCCACAGCAGAAACCCATCAAAACAAATTAACAAATAAAATTTGTATAAAATATATGCATACGCTTCAAATAAATATTCATGATCGAATTCCGTCAATGCAAAAAAAAACATATTAATTAAAAGATCAAAACTGCAAATCTATTTGCATTTACAAATCTAAATTTTATTGGCATTGGTGAATAAATTGAATGAAATTGTGTTCCTTTTTTATAACCTAAGCGTAGGTGTTTGAAAGCAGTTTGTAGAGGTTTAGAAATAATTTCAAGGCCGCCAAGTTTTAATTGCCTTTGCTTAGACTCACTTCAAATATGGCCCCATATTTCTATAGCTTACAAAAGCAGTAGAAAAAGTTTTGAATAATCTCCCAATCTAAGAATCATAATTAAATAAAACTTTTAAATGTGTTCTTTTTTATAGTTTTTCTTTATATTTAATTTTTCGTGTTGGTTTTTTTTTTATATATTTACTTTGTGTACTCTTAAGCATGGAAAATCTAAGGCCAAAAATGCACGTACGTATATGTGTAGCTTTTCAATTTAATTTTTTACAGTGTATTAGTTTAAGTGTTTCAATTTTTTTTCAAATATTTTTTGTACTAGAAAGCTGGAGGAGCTGGTTGTAATATATATTTTTTTTGTTTCTTTTTTTTTTTGATTGTGATCTGTTGATTTTGTGTGCATGTGTGTGAAAAGCAGCTTGAAAAATTTGCTAATCTTAATAATTAAATAGTCAATAAGCTTAAGTAATTTATAATGTAATAATATATATATATATATATATATATATATATATAAATATAATATATAAATAAATTATATATATATATATATATATATATATTATTTATGGTTTTTTACACATCTATGGTAATTGATTTCATAATTTACAATACATTTTTTCGCACCACTTAAACAAAAAGCAACTACAAAACTAACATTTAAATAGCAAAATATTAGGCAATTTTTCTTTTTTTTCCATGATTTTCTTTTCTTTTTCTTTTTTTGTATATTATTTTAATACATAATAATAATAGGTTTCCATTAAGCTTGTTAATGAATGTCGTGTTTAATTTAAAATTTTGTTTGAAATACTTTTATTTAATTTTAAATATTTTTTTTATCATTTAACAGCATTTTTTTAATTATCAGGTAAAAAGTTCAAAGTGTTTTCTTCAACTTTCAGAAATATTTGGTTTTCACATTGCGCGACAAGCGCCAGATTCTGCAGGCGCTGACAGCAGATCCAGTCCAGGGATGGCGTTGGCGTGGGCTCCTCTGGCGGCACGGTGGTCGCCGCTTGTGGCGGCTCCTCGGGCCACCAGCTCTCCCAATCTCAATACGCCGTCGCCGCGCCCGGATGCATCAGATGGTGGTGATGATGATGGTGCCCAAAATGGTTTAACGGATTCATGGCCTCCGCACTGCCCGCCGGCGCTGCCGTATGATACCAATCGCTGGGCGGATGATGCTGCGCCGCCGGATGGTAGAGCAAATGGTGATTATGATGACCGGTCACCGCCAGCATCGAGGCGGACGCCGCGGCGCCCGGCGAGACAGCCGCGGCTGCTGCCGCTGCCGCCGAGCTGCCCGGCACCTGGTGATGATGGTGATGATGATGATGCGATGGCGGCGGTCCCAGCGGAGGTGGCAGATACGCGGAGGAGGCCATCAGCTGCAGCGCAGGCGAGGATTTCGGGTCCGCGTGCAACGACTGATGTGCGGCTAGTTGCTGCTGCTGCTGGTGCTGCTGTTGCTGCTGCTGTTGCTGCTGCTGTTGCTGCTGCTGCTGCTGCTGCTGCTGCTGCTGCAACAGGTGGGAGGCGCTGCTGCTGGCAGTGCTGTTGCTGCCGGTGCTGGAGGCGCCCAGGTGCACGCTATGCAAGGGATTTGGTTCCGATTTGATCGAGTGCGGGGAGGATTTGATGCCACTGCCGCCGCTCAAGCTGCTGACGCCGCTGCTGCTGCCGGCGCTGCCATCCAAGCGCGTCGAAGGCGGCGTCTGTGCCCCGCCCGTCACAATCGAGGAGCTGGAGCTCTCCTCGCCCTCGCTGTCGTAGCCATGCGACGGCGACTTCTCGTCAATGTTGCCGTGCACCTTAGGGGAGACGGGAAGAGAAACAGGGTAAAAGTGCATCAGTTAATAATCAAAGTTTACTCAGCATTTTAAGAATTTTTCGTTCTTAGATATTTTTAAATTAAGATTGCAACATTTTTGACAATATTTCACAAAATATGCAAACCATGACTTTTTCTCTTCCTTCTTTAATATGTTTTTATATAAATTTAATTTCAGTATTGGCATTTTGTATTATATTTATTTATAATATAAATAAATAAAAAGTTTAAAGTTACTCAAAATTTCAATTACGAAATATTCTTGATTATTCTTCATTGGTTTCAGTATCGATTTTAATGTTGCTTAATAAAAATAAAATTCTTGATTTAAGTATAAAATATTCAATACTGAATGAAAATATGTTATTTTAAGTTTATAGTTTTATAGATTTGAAATTTGCAATTATTGTTTATAATTTTCTGCCCAAGTATAATTATATTTAAAGACTTTTAACCAAATTTTGATAACTAATAAACATGATGTATGTGCAATATTCTTGGCTTTTTCGCTGAGTGTAACACTGGGCAATCCTTGCCGCGTACTTACCTTCATGTGCTTGCGCAGCGAGGAGGGATGCGTGTAGGACTTATCACAGCCATTGATGCGACAGTTGTAGGGCTTGTCCGAGGTGTGCACATGGGAGTGCTTCTTGCGGTCCGAGGAGTTGGCGAAGCGGCGATCGCAGCCCTCGTGCTCGCACTTGAAGGGCTTCTCGCCTGAAAGTAGGCAAGAGAAAGAATGGGGAAAACAAATGGGATAAGTTATTGTTGTTCAAGTTAAACAAAGGAATGGGGCACAGCTCCTGCTCCCTCTCTTTCCAGCTCCTTCTCTCTCTCTCTCTCTCTCTCTCTCTCGGGCAATAAATGACATTATTTATGTGGCACGCATAAAATATAAATACATATATACGCTATAGAGCAGACCCCATAAAAGACGCCCATTTATGAACTCAAACTCAATATCAATACAATTTAATAAAGGTGGGAAAAACGCGGCCGTCTGTCCAGCATTTTTATAAAGAAAAAAATCATATAAATTATGCGGGATCAAGGCATTGTTTGAAATCAAACAGCGGCAAGGGCCGCACACTCGCCTCAACCCTGACCCCTACCCGGAAAACTTCAACGGCCACACGAAGAAAAACAGAAAGACAACAAAATTCACCTGTGCCCGCTGCCTGTTATTGTCCTTTGTCGGGACATGTGAAAAACTAAACGGACAACGGCTCAAAATAAGCTGGGGAAAAAGGTCAAAAGGTTAAACATCTATTATTAACACGCCGTCCCTATAACACCTTTCCCAGCAACAGGCCGGGGCCAAACATTTAAAGGGCAGCCTTTAAGATCGGGTGATATTTTATGGCTTATTAGAAAATTATGTGTTCGTCGCACAACAAGCCGAAGGCAACTCTTTGGCTGGAAAAGGAGTCTCAGATGTGTAGAAGATAAAATGTTGTACCTAGTCATAAATAATAAGTCATATTTCATAGGGGGGATAACCTATAATTTGGCAAATTTGTGTTACAGATGTGTTTTGATGGAGATAAAGGGATAATCATGGGCATATATTTAAAATAGTTCCTAGAACTGGGCTGACTTGAAAGAGGTTAACCAAATCCTTAAATAACGAGTATTAATATATCTTAAAAAGGAGAACAAATATTAATGACAAAATAATTTTTTTTTAAGTAAGTTTAAAAAACTTAAGTGCCTTAAATAATTAAATATATAAAACGGATAAATTTTCGCAAGCATTAAAAACGTTTCTAAAATTTGATAAAGTGGAAAAAAGTGAACACAGCGTAATTTCTTTAGGAAAATCATTTTGATTGTGATGCTTGCCTAATTAAGTGTTGTAAAATGAGTTAAATTCACTACACAGAATACAATATTCTTATGTTAGATTTTTTGTACTTAAGCTGTTATCAAGCTAATAGCTATTTAGCAAGAGCCATAAACTTTCCTTGGACCACAACAAGCGCCCACTTTAGCTACATCAGTTTCAATAAGATGCCCATAAACTTAATTCAGCCAGAGAGAGGGAGAAAGGGAGTAAGAGGAAGAGATAGCGCTGCATAAACGAAAAGTTGAGTAAAATCCATTTAACATATGGCATTTATACACCAGCTAAGCGGCCATTATAAGCGTCGCCTTCTGACAATTGCAGCTAAGCGGCTCAGGCTCAGTCAGAGCCAGACTCCGGCACCCAACTCCCGAGCCCGAGCCCAACTGGCGACCCACACAGCAACGCCAAACAGACGATGACAATAATCGAACATTTTCACACCTTGAGCTTAAAGCGGACATAGGTATGGGTTGGGCGGGGGGACGCTTGGCTCGGATTGGGCGGGGGAGTGGCGCACAGGGGACGACACTGAAAAGCTGCATTATTATCTGTCCCTTGGGGGCTTTGTGTTTGCGCCATATAAAAAGACATCCAGCGGTGCTCATGGACTTTGCCTGGTGACACGCTCAACAAGTTTCGGTTCATTTTGTGCTTTATGATTTCTGTTCTTCTTCGTTTTGTTGTTGTTACTTTTATTGTTTATTGTTTGGCTGCCTCGCCTGTAATTTAATACTAATTTATGTGCTTTATTACGCGCATTTGCATAAACTTTGAGTTTGATTTAAAACTCAACTCAAATGAGTTTTCAATGTGAATGGCGTGCCGCTTTATTTTTTCCCTCGACTTTTTCTATTAATTTGTCCAAATTGAACAGTCATAAATATGCGTATTACCCAAACAAT
The DNA here is from genome assembly GCA_035047465.1 of Drosophila sordidula. NCBI lineage: Eukaryota > Metazoa > Arthropoda > Insecta > Diptera > Drosophilidae > Drosophila > Drosophila sordidula. The sequence continues at coordinate 1,254,927 of JAWNPQ010000312.1, forward strand.
CACTCCAAACCAGACCGGCTCAATTATTTTGACAGACCGAATCTACAACAAGAAATTTCTTGGGGCAACAAGCGCAGCGAATGCATTTCGATACGAGCCAAAAGATTCGAAAGATTCAAGAGCTCCACAAACATGAAATGTTTTGTAGGGTTGGGTTGCAGGGGGAGGAGGGGCGGCAACAATGTCAAGTGTCGGCTTTACATGTGATTTTTGTTAATAGGCGTAAAACGGCGCTTGGCTCAAAGGTAAAATTGGAATTTAAAGTTGAAGTTAAAAGCAGAATTAATCGATTCAAATTGTAATTCTTTATATAGTCAAAAAATATTCGGTTTATTTTAACAACGACCTTTAGCTCACTTAATGCTCCAAATATAAACTAAGTGGGGGTCTGCCTGCAACCTTGTTAGGCAACATATTTTCTAAATATTATAACATAAATATCAAAATTGTAAGAATTAAAAACTGAAAACAATATTAAAAGTTGAAAAATAGAATTTATATTTTAATGAAATAAAATATATTTTCTATTAGAACTAAATTATGTAAAACATATTAAATTATAGACTATACAATTATTATATTTTAGTATACCAATTTCTACAAAAACTTGAACAATTTTATGGAAAGAGCATGCTAATAATCCGCCTAGGGTTTTCTTGTAAAGTGTTATCTGTTACAACAAAATTTTCCGTGCTCCTCAAAAACGCTAATTGCCTCAAATTAGACAGGCAGCTGTCTTTGTTGTGTTCCCTAGGCATTCGATAGATATCTCATTGTATTTCTCTACGCTTCTTATCAGTCTTATCAGCTGTGCCTGTTTTTATTTTATGAGTCGCCTGGACACGCCATAGAGCCATGTGCCATATGCGTAGCTCCTGGTGCGCTTTGCGGTCGAGACTCTACGGGGGGCCGTGTGCACGGTGCACGGCACGCGCCTGTTAGCTGAAAGGGGTTCGTGTCCCCGCTAAAAATGTACGCATAATTTTCACATTTTAGAGCATGATGCGCATTTTAAAAAACGTGCATTTAAATATTTTATTGCTTTAAGTTTTGAGCTGTCTCTTTTTTTATAGAGGCAGATTGAGAGATGGGGAGGGGCGTACTGAGGCAGGCAAACCAAAATCGTAGCCCATTTATAAAATGTCAATTTCAGAGCCAAAGACATTTCCACACACACTTTTAAAGGAACGTCCGGGCCCGAGCACAGGCCATGTAAATCCCATTTAGGCTGTGCGCATTGCCAAACTTATTTAAATATTTCAATAAAGTAAATCCCAAGCCTGTACATAATATGGAACCCAAAAAAAAATAAAGTAAGGAAGAAAGAAGCAGCAGCAAACTTTGAAATAGGCCGAGCCAGGCTATAGCAATCTGCTTTGCATATTTTTGGGGCGCCTACGTTCCCATTAACTGGGGCCCAAATTGTTAATTTCCTAGCGGAAAAAAACGTTTAACGTGGCGCCATGGAACGCGTGGAATTGGCACAAGGTCTGTCATGGCGGCGTCGTGTACAGCCGCGTTTATTTTTTTTTTATTCTGGGGGTTGCTTCAGTTTCGGGGGTTGGCAATGCTTTGTAATCTGTTTGTGGGTGGCTTTAGCCAAGAAATTCTGTACATAGCGCGTATATATGTATATAGCGTGTGGCATGTTTATATAAATATATAAGATCACATGTTTTGGCTTTTATATAAACGTGAGGCTGCTGTCATTTGCAGACACTGTTAAGCGTCGCAGCCGACGGGCTCGGAGCTCAGCTTCGGTACTGTGTCTAGGTCTCCTCAACGTCTGACTCGACAGTGTGAGTTTGGCTGGGTGTGTATGTTTTACTTTTGGGGCGTTGTTTTCTCCTGTGAGCTCTGCTCATGAAAGGGGGCCTTTGTGCGCTGGGCGTAGTCAACAGAGAGAGAGAGAGAGAGAGAAAAAAGAACACAAAAACTGAATTTTGCTAAACGTCTCTTAAGTGCTTTTTCAGAATGGGGGGCGAGGAAATGCCTACAATATGTTTTTCTTTGTTGTACAGCTCAGAAAATATGCTGCTATGTATTGTTTGTTTTGGGCAAATTTTCAGAAGCTGTTTATGAAGTTTAAAGAAAAAGAGAAAAATAAAGAAATATTTGTTAGGAACTAAAAGAATTCGTTTACTTAAATGCAGTATTCTAAATTAATTAAAAATAGTGTTACACACTAAAAGTAACAAGTGAATACTAAAAGTAAATTTAACACAATTAGTGCACACTTGGGCATGCTTTACTGTACATGCTAAGATTTATTTACTTTGGTCAAATTTTTAGAAGCAGTTTTTGAAGTTTGAAGAAAGAGAATAATAAAGAAATATTTATTACAGTCTGAAGAATTCGTTTATTAAAATTATCTATTCTAAATTATTTAAAACTAGTAAATTTAACACAATTAGTGCACACTTGGGCAGGCTTTACTGTACATGTCAGCCAAATAAAGCAAATAAATTGAGTTCATTTTAAAGCTCGCCCACTTGTTCAGAGTTTGAGGAAGCAACAAGCTGGTTGACTGCATCGGCACTCCCCCTATGCCCCTTGAAAGCAACGCAAATTAAGCATCATTGACAGTCGCTGATTAATTGAACCTGAATCAGGTTTTTAATTTTCAGCCAGGCAACCGACCAGAGAAATGAAAATCGAAAATAAAAATAAACATATTTTCCGCAACGGCGCATATTAAATGCAACTGTCTCTCGCAGGCGAATTAATTAAAATGCCAAAAGCAGAGGCAACTAACAGCGCATTAACAGAGTGCTGTTAAAACTAACAGAGCAAGCGCTTTAATTGCTTTGGCTGTTAAGCTGCTGCCTGAAGCGAAAAATGCCTAGAAAGGGGAGAGGGAACGGGAGAGGGGGTAGAGGATGAGGGGTAGCTGAGATAAGCGGCATCATCATTGCTCATGTGTCAACAACATGCAATGCGATATGATTATTATTATCTTACAATACAAAATAACAAAACAGCAGCTACTTTTTGCCTGCCTGTCCCTGTTGCTATCTCACTACTTTCAACTATCTGTCTCTCGCTCACTCTAGGTTGTTGACACTATATATTTTCAGGATTTGAGAAACCTCTGCTCTTTATATTTGTTTTGTATATATTTTTTATTTTTTCACTGTCGCTTCTACTTTGCGTCTTTTGTTCTATGTAAAGCCGGAAAAAGCCAAACCCCGATTTCCTGGTTTACATTTCAATGGGCAATTTTGCTTCCCCTAGTTTCGAATTGGTTTTTCCTTTTGCCTTCCCATTTCTATTTCTATTTTTTTTTTTTTTTTTGTTTTTGCGAGTGTTTCTGTTTTGGTTTAGTTTGGGGGCAGTGACTGCTGATGATTCTGATATTTGCAGAGGTTTGTGGCAGGTGGCAGTAAAAAATATCTATATATTGACTCACGTGGCAAGGACACGCAGATGAGAATTTAGTTGAGATGGAATGCTGGATAGCAATTGAGATGTATAGATAGCATTTTGATTGCTGCGGTTAAGTCATGTTTTTTCTTCACTTTTGAAGAAAAGATATAGTAATATTATACATGTATACAGAATTTAAGATTATATTATTTTAAAACTGGCTTTATCAAAGAGAAAATAAGGTAGATATCGATAGATTATGCGCTTCTTAAAGCTTTAAATACTTCTTATTCAAGAAAACTAAAGTTCTCATCAAATGCATGCATTTCTCAGCTCACGTCGACCTACATAGATTCATTTTCCCACACACAGACAATTTTCCTCTCCAATTCTCAATTTTCGTTATGAATATTTATAACATTTTGCCTGCATTTGATGACCGTATTAATGGCAGACGTTGCCCCGGCTCACAGCTCTCATTATTTATGCCTCATAATAATAATAATAAAATAATAATTTAAACGCAATGAATGCTGCTTGTCAACAGCCAAATACACAAAATCCTGCAGCCTGGGCCGGAGTGCCGCTCATCATCATCATTATCACTCACAGCATCATTATGATCGTTCGGGCGCAGAATTTGCACCCCTAAAAATGAAGTTACCTATTCGCCTGGCCTGGTCTCGAGTCGCTCTCCAGCTCTATTGCGGCTCTATTGTTTGTTTGTTTGACAAAAACCGTTGAGTGAATTGCGTAATGTCTGCCATGATTTATGATTCCTGCGCATCCCACCCCGAAAACCGAGCTGACCCATCCTCAAAGACGCATCCTCGAATCATTTTCGCTATTTGTTTGCAGCTTTGCTCGCTGCTGCTGTCAAGTGATACGTTAATAATTGACATCGGGGTCACTCGGGCCCGACTTTGCCTGTGGTTTATTGTGCCCAAATAGACGTAAATGGGAACAATTTCTGCGTTCATTCGTATTTTGTTTTTCATATTTTGTGCAACAAATTTTACACTCGGCTGGCTTGGGTTTGAGAGCGGCACGAGCAGCGCTAGATCTTTAAGAAGAGCAGACATTGTCAATAAATTGAACAAGTTGGCAGCGCCATCTTATGTGTGCCTAAAGTGGAAGTCGAATATACTAAGAAAACTGTTGCAATATAAAGTTTTTTAATGCCCTTCCACTTGTTTCAAAGTCTTTGATTGGCAGTTCTATCTTCAAAATGATTCTAAACGAATAAAATATTATATTTGAATGACATTCACTTTGTGAATTTTTAAATTTAAGTTATTTTTCATTCTCAACGTTTCAATGCTTGTTGGCAGCGCAATTTTTGTTAACTTAAAGTGAAAACGGTTTCTATATAATTACTTTTTTTAACTCTGCATCAAGAACATATTTTAAGCAGATTATAATTGCAACTGTTCCATTTCATTCGTTTCAACCTGTGTAAAATTCGTACAAACACGTTGCAAAACCCTTTGCAAATAGTTTCGTCTTGGCTTAAACACTAGTCGTCTAAATTGTTCTCAGCCGGAACCGGCGCACCACGTTGCGTATACACAATGCGATTGCTCATATGAGCCAGACAACTACAACGGCTATTAGTAAAACAATGACAGGCAACAGCCTTGCTGTACACGACCAAACATGGGCCAGTTTGTCTGGTACTCTCTTGGCTATGTCTGCTATTTCTTTTTTTCCATTTTCTTTTTTTCTTGTGTTTTTTTCGCAGCGAACAAATTTTGGACAAGTTTGCCAGGCGCAGAGAACGCCTTGAACAGCTCTGGAGGTGTGTGCGCTACAAACAGATATCTAAATGCACAGAAATATATATATATATATATATATATGCATATATAGATATATGTAAACGCATGCATTATGCATTCAAATTGCATTTGAGCTGGCTGCAAAAGTTTTAGCTCCCCCCACACCCCTTCCCGAGTTGGATAGGTCGACTGAATGTCTGGCTGAGTACGACTTGTAGACATGTAAATGCAATATATCCACAATTATATATATATCCAAACATATCTATATATATGTGTGTGTATATCTTATGTCTGCATCTGTGTCTGGCAACCTTGTGCAGCACATACGTTCAAATTTGTACACACAACATTTTGTGACTTGCTCGCAAATTTGTAGACATTACAGAAATTGTTTAAGTTTTAATGAGTTTTAAAGTTTATGCGTGCACAGCTTATTATAAAATGGGCAAGTTCTTAGAAACTTTGCAAGATCTCTTATAATGTTCTGTCTTTTTGGTTAATATATAACAGGATTTTTGCTTTAAAAGCAGAACAAAAATTACATGAAAATAATTATAAAACTATGAGTAAAGAAATTTAAATTCCTATGGAATAATACATTTATTAAATTTTGGTAACTAACCAAATTAATTTTGAAAGATAATAAATGCTTTGTAGAGACTTTTTACTTGAAAATTACATGCTAATCACGATAATTGTTCACCGTGTAAACATTGTAAAATCGCTTAGTTATGCGGTTGTTTCCAGCTGGATATGCTAATTGATTAGCTGCGAGGCATGTTTGGCATATGCCAACATTTTGTTGCCTGCCTGCGACGCAAAAGATACAAGACACACACACACACACACACACACATACACTCGCACACACACCTAAACTGCACTCGAATGACAAACGAAGCGTAGACAATAAGCAAAAGTAACACTAAGCCTATTGTCTGTGGCCCAAAGTGCATACAAACAAGGCGCGATAGAGACACTAGAGATCCGCAGCTTGACAAAGAGACAAGACGCTAGGCAGGATTAGCCCAGTTCGAAACCCGAGTTCAAATTCGCAGGTAGTATACCCGACAGGGGCCAGCTGAAAAACACTCATGAATGAAGTTTGCAACAATTTCTGTTACACCAACTCCCTACACCCTACCCCGCTCCTGCTCCTTACAAAAGTTGGCGTCGGCGGCGGCTTCCTTGCAACACTCAAAGAGGTGTCGCTTTGTATGGTCCAACGAGGACTTAGAACAGTTCGATGGCTCTGATATTTTCTTCTTTTTTTTTTTTTTGCTTTTTAGCGCTCTTTAAGATTTTAATCTGCGCCTCTGTCTCTCTTGGCTTGTGAGCCGCTTGTTTGTTTGTTGCTGTTGTTTTTCAGTTGCAGCCAAGTAGAAAATCTCCTCGTGGAGTGTGAGAAATTAAAATGTCATCGAGATTGTCATCATTGGTTATTTGATGTGACAACTGGTGAAACTGTTGCTGCTTTTCGGGCATTCTCTGCACTCTCCCAGCGCTGTTCAAGTTTAAATGTTGTCAATTTCAACAAGATTTGAGCCACAGATAAACGTATATCAGTGACATCAGCGATTGAATATTTGTTTTTGGGATGGAATATTTCAAAGTGTGCCAGAAAATCTCAACGAAATCCATTATATCAATTAGCGAATGTCGTAATGATTATTGAGAAAGAGTTCAGGTGATTTACCAGTTGAGATTAGCAAAGAAATGTTCTGGTACTTAAATATTTGTCATGAAACGTGTGGAATGAAACATGTGTTGAGAGTTGAATGAACTTCTAGTGAATATAATTGGGAAAAATTATGATATTGGCCTTTGCTGCGAAACGAATGGAATGGAATGAGTATAATAGAATATCAGACCGCTTATAATAAAGTTTTACATCGCGCACTAGTGTTTTATTTATGTTTTAGCATCCACTTGACTTCTAATTCCTGCGAAACAAATGGAATGAAACATGATACTATTTAAACTGAAATTTTCACACACCCCTCAATTTTGGCAGCCATCAAAATTGCTTAATGAACACATCAAAACAACAACTAAAATTGCATTAATGTTTCTTCCAGGGCACTAAAAATATCATTTAATGCCGCAGCAAATTGGTCAACGCCCCAGAGAACCTATTGAAAGTATCGCATCTCAACGCCCCAGAAAGTGTTACCTCGATGGCTCGATATACGGCCGAATGCGCTACCCGGTGCCCAAACAAAAAAACCGTTTTGAAATTTGAGCTGGCTGAGAAAAAGAAAAAAATTTGGGCTTGGACCTGGGCCTGGGCCTGGACCTGGGCGCGTATCTGTCAGATACAAGTACTTTTTCGCAGTAGCTGTCGCCGTAGCCGGGCCGTCGGCAAAATGCGTCATAGCCAAACGGCTGTGTTGGCGGCTGTAATTTTAGCCAAAAACTATGAGTGGCCCGAGTGTCCGCCCGGCTGTCACAGCATTCACAACATTTGACAGCCACATGTCAGCGGAGATTTGTGTTTTGTGTTTTGTTTTTGCCTTGCGTTTACAGCCCGTTCTATTTAGGCGTATTTGCCTCTAATTGCATTGACAATGTTTTTACAATAAATTGCGTGCCAGTTAGCCAACATCAGCCGCAGCTGCATTTGGGTTAAAACAATCACAATTTATGCTTAAATAAACATTCGGAGGCGTTCGTCTGTTACAAATTTGTCAGCGTATCGCAAAGTATTCGAAATGCCTGAGAAACTCGGCTGTGCAAACTGCAAAAGTTAAGCGGATTTGACAAGCACTCTTATAGATATAGAGTATTTATGTAAACATATATGTAGATGATCACAAAATATGTTCTTTTCGGGTCTTATAATCTTGAGTTGGGTTTATTTTTGTTATACACTTTATTTGCTGGGGAGTTTGACCAATTTTACAACAAATATTGGTTGAGTAAATTTAGGTTTTTTATGCATTGGTGCAACACATAGTCAATTTCTCAAAAACTACCTGATTTGCTTAAGTTTTAAATATTTAACATTGATCTAATAGCTGTCATATATCGAATATCTGAATATCACAATTTGTTTAGGTTTTAAATACTTAAGATAAGTTTAATTAGCCTCAAACTTGCTTCTTTTTTCTCAAATTCCGCTTTTATACATATCTATCATATTTCCAGAGCTTATACCCAAGTATTTCGTTATTATAACGTATTTTCCTGACATTCAGCTTAATTATTATAACACCTTTAAGAGCATACGCTGTTCAGCCTGTTCTTTTTAATATTATTTGTTTTTTTTTTTGGGCTGTTTAACATTTTTGCTCGCATATGAATAATGATTTCATTTTTCCCATAAGCTAATTTATACAAGTGGATGTGGGGCATGTGGGGCCCTTGGCGCGATTTAGAGGATTAGTCAGGCTTGCTTTCATAATTCTCGAAAAGCAGTTCGGCCAGGCACTACCTGTGCCTGGTCTCTCTGTATGTGTGTGTGTTTGTGTATCATCTGCATGGCTGGTATAAAAAATATGCAAGATGACAGTTTAATTTTATGGTTTGTCTGCTGCTGATCAGTTCTTTATGCGTTGAAATTTTATTTTTATTTTTTTTATTTAGTTTTTTATTTTTGCCTGGCAAACTGCCTGCCCGACTGGACACCCGACAGTCCCCCTGACCGCTGGACTCTTTGAGCTGAGGGTATGCGATTCTTGCTTAAATTTGTTTTTGTAGCTATTTTTTTTGGGGGGCCATCTAAGGAATTTAATTAATTTGAGCGCGACTTCTATGACAAATGGGCGTGGCTAAGCGGCAGTTATGCCGAAAAGCGCGCTTAGCGTATGCTTAAAAATATTTCAAGTGTGTGCTAATAGTTGCCCCGGACAACAACAACAGCAACAATGCAGGGCCAACAACAATGGCTGCCAGCCAAAATAAGCCTCATTTATTAACTAGCACCGCTCGGCACGTCACAATAAGCTGCTTAGCCACTGAACCATCAGAGAGGGTGCCAAATAGAGAGAGAGGGCGAGCGCGAGAGGGGGAGGGGGTGAGAGATATTATGCAACAACTTAAGAGCCCTGCGCTTTATAACTATTATACAAAATGGCTACTTAGCTAATAGAACCGAGCGATCAACAACAACAAAAAAGGGTTGTCAAGTAAAATTTTAACCCCTGCCGGTTTTTATGCAGCTCTAAATGAAATTATAATGTCCAATACACACACACACACGTATGATCAAGAAATATGCGTATACATATATAAAATTGTTTTGACATTTTCAAAAAGTGCGTGGCATAGTTCGCATAATGCCTAACAACCCCTGCCACACACACACATATAGAGTAAAGTAAAGTAGCTGCTCGCTAAGCGGAACGGCTGCGCATCTGATCTATGCGGAGTGTGGGGAGGGGGCAGTTGTGCTGCAAAGGGTGGTGCTAATTATAATGCATGATGCATTTTCTATATTAATGAATACATATATGTATATATTCATGGCTGACATGAGGGTAATTGGAAAAGGTTTATGGAGCATTAGTCGAAAAATGGCAGGTATATTGTGCCAGGATCTTACAAAATGGTTGAGTGGAGAGGAAAAAACTAAAATGTAAGCTTAAAATTAGAAATAAATAAGATAAGATAAATAAACCTGTATTAAAAAGTATTTAATTATAAAAAAGGGAGAACGGGGGGAAGTGAATTTCCATTAATATTTCTAGAAAGCTGTTAACAGAAATAATTAATAATAATACTATTAATGTAAAGTAGAGTAGAGTAGTAAAAGATTCTATAATATGAGATATAGCATATTCTGAAAAAAAAAATTAAGATAGTTAAAGATTAATATAGTTAAAGCAAATTATGAAAGAAGAAACTAAATAAAAAATTAAAAATAATAATTTAACGAATCAAATGTATCTAAAAATTAACACTACACTAAATAATATAAAATTTATATTAGTTCTGAGCTCGGCGAAATAAAATATTTGCTTTGTTTGAAAAAACTAAAATATCTCAATAATATATAATTGGCTGTGAAGCTAAAAATATATAAATAAATGTATTTATGCCATATTTACATATATACAAATAACTTTAAAAATATTATATTATCACACCGCAATATAAAGATTGCCATTAAACGGAAAGTTCTCAAACGTTGTACATCATCACATTTTAATAAAAGTTATAAATCTTGCAGATTTTCGGCCGCAGACAACTTTTAGTTTTCAACTAGTGCCCAGTTCTCATTTTCGAGAATTTGCCGTCTGCCGGCCCCAACTGAACCAAAGATCCAGAGTCAACTGTCAAATACTTGAACCACAAACAAAATTTATATACTTTTTACATTTTTTTTTTTTTTGTCGGCTAGTCATAAATCTGCAGCTTCGAAGGCGTTGTCATAAAAATAACATTTGAATAATTCAGTGAGTGGCTGCCCCACCACCCATATACCCCAAAGCATCTCGCATCCCGCTCAACCCCCTGTTGATAATCGAGTGTCATGTTAAAAATTGGTCACATTTGGCACTTTTAATTGAGCGAAACGAATGCAGGGATAAACCGGGTCAAAAACGAGCCAAATGACGAATTCCAAAGGCACTTTCCGGCTAAAAATGTATTTGTCATTAGCCAAGAACGTTCCGGTGGAAATTCGAACAGAGAGCAAGAGAGAGGGAGAGAGAGAGAGAGCGCGCGATAGAGACCTAGAGCAGCCAAGCGTGAGCGTAACTAATTGATTTTCAAAATTTTAGAGAGAGTCTCGTGGAAGTCAGCACGAGACGCGTCCGAGATCCTGCGGAGCTGGAACTCTGTTGTCTGTGTTCTGGACAGGCGTGCGTTGTACTCGGCAGGTAGTGTGTAGGTAATCAGTTCCCTGGGGCACAGCGCAGGTTTTTTTTGCCTTTGCATTGGCATTGTTCTCGCTCCGGCAGCGAAAACCAATTCTGAGAACTTAAACAGCAAACAGTCAACATTTTATGCGCAAATATAAAAAGTTATTTTCGACTGTCTCTCGGTCCGGTCCGTCCGTCTTTGTGTCCGTTTGTCGCACTGTTTGCCTTGTTTGTTTGAAAATCGTTGAACCCGGCAATAAAGTCATCAATCATTGACATTTGCAGCGTTTGATATCTTGTCTCGCATTTGAAAAATTATGTGCCTGGCGCCGAGTTGCAAAAACCACAAGACGCGTTAACAGCGCGCTGTTAGCCAACAAAGTGGCGCGCTTTTACAAGGCTCTAAGCTGTAAATACTGTTAAAGCTCGCTGGAGTGGGAGGGAGATAACAAAAAAACAGAAAAAAAACATAAAAATAAATAATAAAAACCGTTCATACAAGAAATAGTTTCGCCTTGTTCAAAAAGTTGGCTAACCAACGGCGATGCTCATCCAAGCAAGCTGTGCACTCACTGAGAGCTTTTACTGTAGCGGAGGTAACAAGGCGAAGTCTCATAAAAATGTTGTTTTTTTGTCAGCTACTACACGAGTTCATAAAAGACTCATTAAAAAAGCACTTGAGCTCAATTAAAACGAGTGGCGGAATCAGGAAGCAGCAGCTAATCAACGTTTACAAGGGTCCACAGCCACAGGAAGGACACTGTTAAATGCACAACAACAAGGAGCACAGCGCGCTGCTGCACTTGCCCAGGCACAGGAGGGGGAGTGAGGGGGCAAGCAACATAAACATAATGAGCTTGGCTAGCAGCATCAACAGCAAAACTAACCACAAAGTTGTTGGCCATTTTGGGGCAGCTGCCTGCGTTGTAGGTGTTAATGAATAAAGTTGTTGTTTGTGGTGTAGCAGCCGCAGGAGTGCAACAAAAAAAAAAAAAAAAACACTCGGCCAGAGCAAGCGAGCGTGTGAGCGAGCGAGAGAGAGGTGCAGAGTGAGCCATGTAAAACCGCACACAATGATAAACGCCATTCATGTAGCTCCAAGTCTACAGAGTCTACACAAACACAGAAACACTCACACACAGACAAAAGCTGTTGGGCAAGGTGTCAACTGGCGGGCAGAGCAATAACAAAGCAGACAAACGTTGATTGTTCTGCCTTCACTCTTGCTCTCTCTCCACGCTTTCTGCTGAGAGTGCACAGAGTGCAGACGGCGGGCAAATGACAAGTGCAAAGTGGACAGAGCTCAGCCGCAGCAGGTGAAGAGTGCAGAAGATGTGAAGATGAAATGTGAGCGCTGCTAGTGATGGGCGCAAAAGCTTAAAATCCGATAGACAGAGCTGTCACAAATCCTTGATAGTAAAGTGAGTGATGTGTGTGAAGAGTGCAGCAGATGTATGAAATATGAACATTGTTAGCGATGCGCCAAAGTTTCAATTAGATAGGTAGAAAAGCAAGTGTGAGGAGCGCAAATAAAAAATAAAAACAAACAGGTCAAATCTTGAATGAATTCCTCAAGTATGCAAAACACATTTAAAATGCCATTTTTCTTTAAGTGTATTTCAACTAGCTTTCTACAATGCTGCCAACCTGTTTGGCAGCAGAAGCTACGCATGACATGCAAAAAAAACATAAATAGTAGTTATTTTTGCGTATAAAAACCGTTAACTTATGACGATATGAAGACTAATAAACTTGGCGCTCAAATCAAATTTATCATGACTGCACACAGAGATAAACATGCACTGACCTATGAACTAAGCTATAGCTAAAAGATAATAAACAAAAATTTATAAAGCGAAAAAAAAACAAAAAATTTTTTAATACAATTTATGCCACAAAAGCCGCCGAAAAAAAGCAAATACTTTTTAAAGCTTACGCCGGCTAGGAGCGGGAGGAACAGGGTGCGAAAGCGAAAATTAAAGCAAACAAAACTGCGTAAAATATGCCAAGCAATATAAACGCCATTTTGTGGCTGGACTTTGTGTGCGTGTTGTTGTTGATGTTATTGCCTTTGCCTGTCTAGTTGCCTGCCTGCCTACCCTAGGCCGTAATCTCTTTCTAGTATGTGTGTGCGTCTGTGTGAGTGTTTTGTTTGTTTGTATGCACAGCGCGCTTTTAATAAACGAAGGCTGTGTTAAGGCCAAACAAGGATAATACGACGCCCACTCTCACGTACGCTTTCTCGCTCGCTCTCAGCCGCGTGCTCTGTTATTGCTGCTGTTGTTTGTTGTTGGCTTTGGCTTTCATTTTGGCGCACGCTTTGTTGTTGCTGCTGCTGCAGCTGTTGTTTTTGCATTTTCATTATTAAGCCGTTGTTTTCGTTTTTGTTGTTGCTGGCTTTTGTGTTCGGTTTATTAAAACGAGTGGCGCAATTTTAAAGCAATTATATTTGGGTTTGCCACTCGGCTAACTCGCTCTCTGCCTGGGCTGGTTGTGTTCTTCGCTAAGATCAAACAATGCAATAAGTGTTTTTAATTGCGTGTTTAATTGCTTTTAGTGCTTGCCAAAGTCACTAAAACTTGCTGTTCATAATGAACCAAACACGCTGTCAGCGTTTCTGTGCATGTTTCCCATAAAAATCTAACCGCTAGCCCCAAAAGCGGTTCATTAATATGGCTTAAAGCCGCATAGCTTGGGCGCATTATTCAAAAAAATATTAAAACAAAAAACAATAACAATAAATAAGAATTGAGAAAAAAATCTGAAAAAAAACACTGAATAAAAATATAATAAATGTTTATCTGAAGTGTTGACGTTGAGACAAAAAATAAACAGCTAAAAAGTAGAGACAAAAATGCAAAAAAATATTGAAAAGATTAATTTTGTGTGACCCATTGAAATTTGGCATCATATACTGAAAAAGGTGCTATAAAAATAAATAAAAATTGCATGCAATATTTTCAATTAATAACTTTAGATTTGAATGGAATTTTATTTGAATTATGCCACAATGTGCTGTAAACTTGGCTAAAAACCCGGTTTTAAGCTTGAGCTAACAAACTATGGCGAGCCACTAAAACTAGAGTATTCAAAGCACCAATTCAAGACTTTATTCGACAAAAAAAAAAAAAACAATAAAATATCGTAACCCCTACACACCAATGCAAATGAATATTCAAAATTTAATGAGCTTGAAATTTATACACAATTGAAATACAAATCATTTCAGTTTTTTCGATTTATTGCGCCTGTTTTTTCTTTATGTTTTTGTATTTGTTGTTGTTTAAATCGAACAGACAAATTTCTTTTGCACACTCATTGAAAGGTAATTAAAATGTTTGATTCGATTTTGAGGCCAAAGACGCCATATTGTTGCCCAGTGAATGACGCACAACCAATTGGGTGTATATGTACCATAATGATCTTTTCTAGGCTCTGTTTTTTTTATTTTTGACTAATTTCTAAGATGACGCAGCACAAAATATTATTGAGTACATGATTGGCTGACGGCGCCGATTAGAGTTTTATTTTTGAGGTTTTTTTGAAGTGGCCGACGGAACGACACACAACTTCATTAGAGTTGGGAATTGGTGGGAGAGGCCTTTAACCCGAGAGCGGACTCCGGCACTTGACTTGAAAACAGGGTATCTCTCTCTCTCGCTCACTCCCTCCCTTGCCATTTGACCTGACATATAAATCAAAATTCAATCAGCAGCGTTTTTGGGTTTTACTGTTTGTTTTTATTACATTGACACAAACACACACACACATGCTCAAGTGTGTGTGTGTGTGTTGACACGTGTCAAAACTTCCGCTTGTAATCGCACGGAAATACTTCTAGCCACTTCGTGCTCTGCACTCCAATTGAAACTGGGGTAAAATCACAAAAATCAGCGCAATTCTCATTCAGAGCGGGCGAATTATTGGGTGTGTGCGTGTGTGTTGGGTGTGTGTAAATATTTTGGGCAGACGCCATGCTACATTTAACTTTTGATTTAGTTTATGCAAAAGCGTTGATCTGTGCCCAAGTTATTTACAAGTAGCTACAAAAGCCGTCGAGCTGCCGAAATGATATGTGGGCTGTCCTCAAGAGAGATGTGCGAGTGTTGATAAGCGGGTGTGCGTGTGTGTGTTGAAGAGGTGTAGAGATAGCAATAAGGAGAAGACGAGATTTACACAAGAAGAACTATACAAGAACTAAATATCAGAGTCTTTAATCTTAAAGTGGAGCAGAATATTAAATGGATGTATCTAGACAATTTACGAGATGTGGGAAAAGCGAGTGTTAGAGAAATTTAGAGATGGGTAATGATAAGACTGCTTAAACAAGAGCTTTAGAAATAATGGAAAATCATTATGCTAAACAAATGACTCGAGCATTTTGGGCATTCCCATTTGCAAGTTTGTTTATCAGCGAAATCTGAGGTACTTAAACATAGGCAATCGTTTTAATTGCAGTTTCATTATGTACAGTGTTCACTCGCAAATGAGTACGCTTCAGTTTGAGTGGTGTTTCTAACTTGTGAATACTTCTAGATTTCAATGATAAAGGAAACTGTATCTATCTATAGGAAAATTACAAATATTATTAATATTATGAATTGTATCGCATATACAATTTTCTGCGGCTAAGACAATTACACAGTAACCTCATTTTCGGACCCAGAAAATTTTTTGTTCAAATATCCGAATAAATTACTCGGAGAATTTATCTACGGAATATTTCCGATTATATATACATATAATATTGTAATATATACATATATGTCATATGGAGTATACTGCATTATAAAACTAATTTTAAACAAATTCGGTTATTTGAAGGTTTTAAGCAATTCGAAATAAGGAATTATTTAAAAATAGATTTTAATGCATAGTATATCCCTTACCAAGTGCATATTTTGAATAAGCCTTATATTAAAAATAATATCACAATAATTTACTTTCTGCATTTCTTCAGAAATTTTTCTAATGTATGGTTTAAAATCTTTACTACTACTTTTAAATTTTATTTTGTTTATTTTTATTATTTTAAATTTATTTGGAGTGCATTCTTTTATCTGCATTCCCCAGACTCTTCTCTAAACTTGTTCAAAGCAGTTGAGATAATCCCAACGGTATTGAGAAATCAACAAATAGAACACAGGCCACTTGGCTGGAACCTCCGGCTAAACCGTTGAAAGTCGGAGTCAAGCCCCTCGGCGACTTCGAAAGCAAACAAATATTGTTAGGGGCAAGCAACTTTGAGGATTTGCGCGAAAGGCTTAGTCCTGCGTACAGGTGGTGATCGTAAAGGACTTAGCCAGGTAACAGAGGGCGTGGGCGTGGGCGTGGGCGTGGCCGTGGCCGTGCACCGACGCATTGTCTGGGATTTGCCCGGGTAGGGGTTAAACCAGGCAGCAAGACAGGGTTGTGGTCAAATGTGGTTAAGTGGGCTCGGACTTACCCGTGTGGGTGCGCTTGTGTATCTTGAGGTTCTCGCTGCGGGCGAACACCTTGCCGCAGCCGGGGTGTGGGCAGGCGAAGGGCTTCTCGCCGGTGTGGACGCGAATGTGGTTGACCAGCTTGTACTTGGCCTTGAAGGGGCGGCCGTTGCGCGAGCACCCCACCCAGAAGCAGGCGTGCGTGGTGCACTCCGGCCCGCCCACGTGCTCGACGGTCAGGTGCGTAACGATCTCGTGCATCGAGTGGAAGATCTTGTTGCACGTCTTGCGGCTGCCCGCCTGCTGCTGCTGCTGCTGTGCATCAGGCCCGGCTGGTCGGGATCTATCCAGAGGCACTGCATCTCCTGCTTCACGCTGGACGCCGCCGACGTCGGCTGGTGCCGCATATAGCGCAGAAAGGCGCCGGCCCCCGCCGGATGCATGGCGGACATCGCGTGGTGCGGATGGTGGGCGTGGGCGTGCGCCGCCGCGGCATGATGGTGAGCCGCATGCACCGCCGACGGGAAGTTGCCGTGGTGGTGGTGCTGCGCATACGGATGCGTGGCATAGTCGGCCATGCGCATCTGGTGCTGATGGTGGTGATGGTGGGCGCTGTGGAACGCCGGGTGCTGGCCAAAGCCGCTGCTCAGCTCCGCGGCGGCCGCCTGCGCCGGGAAGCTGGAGAACAGCATCGAATCCGCCGCGCTGGCCGCACTGGGCGCCGTAGCCGCCGCCGCCGCGGCCGCTGCCCCGGCATAGTCCGAGGCGTCGCCACGCCGGCCGAGCAGAAAGTCGCGCGAGGCGTAGCTATTGAAATGGCCGTAGCCGGAATTCTGGTAGGCAGCCGCTGCGGCAAGGGATGTGGAGTCGGCGCTGCCCTCCAGTTGTTGTTGCTGCTGTTGTTGCTGCTGCTGTTGCTGCTGCTGCTGCTGCTGTTGCTGCTGCTGCTGTTGCTGCTGCTGCTGCTGCTGTTGTTGCTGCTGTTGCTGCTGCTGCTGCATATCGAGTTGCTGGTTGTTGTTGTTGCTGTTGCTGGCGGTCGTATTGGGCGACATGCGTAGCCCATAGCTGGCCAAATGATGCTGCGCGGGCTCAATAAATGCGTTCATCATCATTTTGACACCGACAAGTTTGCAATTGGCTCAAGTTTGGCTTATTTAATTGTTGACAAACACACAAAATGTGCCTCAAGCTCCCATCACAAAAACACCAAGTAACATCGCACACAAAGCCAACTATCTATATTTATATTTATTTATGTATGTGTATATTTCACTTTAGCTTTCGTATTTATCTGTGGCACAACGCGCGCGCGCTTTCCGCTTCTATTTTGCTGTTTCAGACACGCGCGATTACCGGTTAGCGTCTAAACGTCACAAGATTCGCAGCAGGACTGAATTGTAACGCAGTGCTCAGAGTTCCATCGCGAACTGATTTTCCACTCTGTTCGCGCGCACATTGGGCAGTGCCCAACACACACAGAAACATACAAAAACCAGTCGCACACACACACAGGCAAACACGGGAGCAACCACCAATCGTAGGCGTGTCCAAATATACCACACAGCGCTGAACAGAACAGAACGGAGCGCTCACCCAGACTGCGAGTGAGCGAGAGCGAGCGCGCAATAACATTGTGTGGTGAGTTTGGCGTGCCGAACATGAGGGCAGGTGAGTCGGCTGTTATGTCCAAAAACTTGGCTAAGGACACGTGACCTGCTGCTTACATAATATTTAATAAATTTTATCGAAAAATAATTAATTACTTAAATATTTATTTATCATTGTTGTTATTATTATTAATCTATATTTATAAATAAAACAAACAATTCATAATAACCGATTTATTTCAAAATCAACTGGCTATATATAAAGACACATGATCCTCGCTGTTAAGCTCAGAGAAACATCTGTTAGTTAACAGTAAGGCTTCGGCAAGTACTCTCTCTCTTTCTGTTTCTCTCGCTCCCTCGCTCACGTCGAGTGAGAACTGTCGCTGTGGTGTGTTTCAACCTGGTGAGTTTGAAGCACCGCTGTAAGTGCGAGCGCACTAAACATACAAAATGGCTGCGCCTCTCGCTCAACCCCATGCGTTAGAGTGGCACCAATAGCTGTGCTTCGTGCGTCGCACTCCAATTGGAATTGTTTGGTATATAGCCATTGCACTCGTGCGCACGGCGAGCTCAACCGGTTTTGCAATGCATTACCACCCACTGAACGTGTGGGTGGACCGGCGGGTGAGTGGCGCTTGGGGCGTGGCGTGACATGCGCCCAAGGCAGGTCGCTTGCCATTGGCCACGCGGCCGGTAGCGAATCAAAAGCTCAACTGTATGCAACTTGCAAGTGAAGCTATGCGAAATGCACTAATTGCACGCTTATTTATCACACACTGATTGCCTTACGTCTGGGCAGCCATTTTGTTTTTCTCGCAGCTTTTAGCTGTCTTATGTTCAGCATTTCTGGCGCCATGTCAGTGTCGGCCGAAATTGCGTTAACGCTGTTTATTTTATTGATTTTAATGATTTTAGCCACATTTCTATTCGGGGGCTTTTTGTTTATTTAATTGGAAATGAAAAACGTTTTTCGCCGTTGCGTAATGAAGACATAAATTTTCATTAGACGCCGCAACGGACGATTTGTTGTTTCTTAATTTATGGAATTTTAAATAAGCTTAATCTGCGATCATGATCGCGCACAATTTCGTTTGGTGCCAATTGATGGAGCACAGTTCTGAAATGCCTTTTTCGCTCTGCCAAGTGGTTCAACTAATTGGCTTATCGATAATGATGCCCATTGTTAGCGATTATTTAAGTGATTTTTTTCAGTTTGCTATTTTCTAACAAATGTATTGAAGAGTTGTGCAATATTCGTAGTTGTGTAGCTGGTTGAAAATATCTCAAATAATTTTCATTTATTTCTATTAATTTCTTAAATTATTTGTATCTTGTTATTCTGCCTCTGCCTGTATTGCGGCAATTAAAAGTCGCGCAAATTGTGACATTAAATGTCAGTGGGCAATGGCCATCAAAGTGGCCAAACGATGCGGCTATTAAAATGTCAAAACAAACAGCGCCAAATGGCAGCCGTTGCCCGTTTTGGGTCTGGGCGAGTCCATAAAAAACAAAATCGCACTAGTCCAACAACTTAGGGGTCCGACCCGCGGCGCATCAAGCGGCAGTTGTCATTTGAAATGAAGCCATTGCTCCACATAGCAGTGCAAAGGATGACGGAGGGGGGTGGGGGATGGGGGAAGTGCTTCAGCTTTCGCCACACGAGCCGACTTGTTGGCTGATGGGGCCAAGTGGATTTCTAGCACATGGCGAACGGGGCGCATAAATAATGCAGTCGTGGCAGCCACTTGAAAATTGAAAACTGCAATAAACTTGCAGTAGAATCTTTTCCTTGCCCATTTCTGTTGATGGTGGCAACAAAACAAAGACCAAGAAGAACATCGCCTCGCAGCAAATTAGAAATGTGAAAAATGTAAATAAACATACATATATAGGGAAAAAGATGGCTCAGCAGGACCACTCGCATAGAAATGGTAACAAATGGAGAATACAAAAAAGTTCGTGCGACCAACTTCAGGTTGTGAGAAGCGCGGAGAGAGGTCGCAAGCGCGCCCTCTGGCGCACAAGTCACGCAACTGACAGCCCAGCTTGCTGGCCACAAAACGCAAACACTGGGCGTGTCTCTGACCCAACGGACCTGGACACGAGTCAAGTCAAGTCAAGCTAACCAACCCAACGACCCGGGGACGCCTTTTGGCACATGCCGCGATCACCAACAGTGCACGGGTTTGCGCCTGGGGTTTCAACTCAAGTGTCGCTCACTCTCCGGGCACACCATACACCTAGTGTGTGTGTGTGTGTGTGTGTGTGTGCGACTGTTGAGTGAGTGATGTCAGCGGTGTGTGGGAGAGTGTGTGCCACGGAGTCGTCTCTGCAAGCGTGGGAGTATTTCCAAGCACAGGTTTCCACATCCAATTGCTGCCAAGGAAACGAAAGTGCTAGGAAAAAGTAGCTAATAGAAAAATTAAAAGAAGATGAATATGATGCAAAAAAAAAAAAGAAATGGGAATAAAGCTTTTTATAGCATGCAAATAATAAAAAAATAAGCTTGGTTGGGGTAGCTTTCATTAAAAGCTTATTTTTTACCGATTATTCCTATTGGAGCTGTACGATATAATGGTTCGATGTTGATAATATTTTGCAGATCTTAAGGAAACACAGTGATATGCTTAATTGACACTCAAGTATCAAAAAAGTTATTTATACAAAAACTAGATTTTCAACCGATTCTTCTTATGGGAGCTATGTATATGATATAGTGTTGTTGCAGATATTGAAGAAATATAATGAGATTCTTAAAAAAACAACTACTTATTTTCAACCGATTATTCAAATGCTGCTATATGTTATAGTGGTCTTATCCAGCTAGCTCCCACAAATTTGCTGACTCCAACAAAAAGATGGACCTTATCAAAGTTTCATGAGCATAATTTCATGAACCACACCCACAGACAGGCAAACACATTTCTTTCTTGACACATTTCACGTCAAACTTATAATACCCTGCGCAAGGGTATATCTACAAATATATAAATAAGACCTGAAGTCAACGTTCAGAGTCCAATTGACACTCCATTCAGCACACAAATGCGGCCTCACGCCCACCCATAAATATTTTTTTGCCAACAGGTAAGTCGAAAAAAAGTTGCCAATTTTTGGCAACAATTGCAAAAGCCGCAGAAAAGATGAATACAAAAATGGAAAAATCGCAACGAATGAAATCGGGCACTAAGCTGGGCCGTAAATATATATGGGCGTGATAATGCGCAAACCGAGGAGCAAGGCTCATGGCGATGTCCTGGAAATTGTCCCGATGAGCAAATACAGCTTATAAAGTCAATTTTTTTATGGCCGGTAGCGTAGGGAACCGGAACCAGCGGGTCAAGCTGGGGAACAGGAAAACCATTTGGGAAAATTATGCGCATCATAAAAATTTTGCAGCGTTTTTCCTGGCAAATGGCAGCGAAAATTTGTTTTTGTTTTCAGCGTTCGTTTTTCGGTCGAATCATAAAAAGTGTGTGTGCGACAGGATACTAGAGGTGGCAGAGGAGGAGAATTGACAAGGTCGTGTCAACCATAAATATTTACATGCCTCATAAAAATCAAGGTGAGCCCACGGTGCAGCGCACATCCTTTTTCCGCAATGCATTTTCCATTGAATACGCACACGGCCGGACCTTGAGGAGTTTATGATGGACACACACACGCACACACAGGTTATACACATAGAGAAATATGGTGTTCGAAACTCTAGTTGGACTGGAATAAAATTCAAGCTGTTTTTCTAATCAAATATCAAGTATTTTTCGGCTTTTAATATTAATAATCAATTTACACTTTAATCTTTTTTTTTTTTAAGCAAATAAATGTATTTACGTTAAAAGGTATTTATTGCAATTATTTGGTTACTTATCTTAATGTAAGTACTATATTTGGGTCCAAAAAGACTTCCATAATAATTGCTTTGGTTTCGTTTTCTTTCAGTGTAGAACTAGGAGCAGCAGCAAAGTCAAGACGTTGGCCAAGTCAGTCAACTTGGCCCAGTGCGTTGCGGCTGATTTATGACCTGTTAGCTGGCCCGCAAATACTTCGCAAGTTTTTCATTTGAATTGCATCTAAGGCTGTAACGGGGATTGTATCTGTATCTGTATCTGTATCTCTAGCTCTGGCTGTAGCTGTATCTTTAGCTGTGACTATGGCACTTTTTTCTACTTTCGGCCAGCTTGTAAATTATGCCTGCAGCATTGACGTTCTGGTTCAAGTCAAGTTGTTTCTGTGGGCGTTGTTGGCCCAAAACATCTACCTGATTTGGCCAGTTATCTCTCCCTCTTGCTCTTTCGCTCTGCCTCTCTCTCGCCTTCGCTTCGGGGCGTTGCAACTGCCCATCTTAACTGGCCTTTAACTCTTTGTTGAGCCAATTATGTTGACCACTTCGGTTTAAATACTTGCCCTGAGCTGACGGACTTTACTGTTATTTGCATATGCCACGCTGACTTTTTACAATCGGATTGGGTTAAGGTCATGATTTTTATGGAAATATCCAGGAAATGCGCTTCAGCAGCAAGCAGAAAAAATAGATGCATTTTTGGCTTTGTATTGAGCTGCAGCAGGCTGTAAAGTTGGGCAATAAACCCAGATTAAAGTATGCAAGAGTTACAAAAAAGGAAATATTTTATGCAAAAACTTGGACAAAAGCCGGTATATTCAAGGTTTGGGTTTTTGAAACCCTTTTTAAAGGAAAAACTCTTCCAAAGAAATAAAATATGTCACATTATATGAAGAATTTGAATAATAATAATAATAAATGTAATAATAATAAACAACTGTCCGTTTTTTAAATAGGCAGCAAAAGGTTTTTTACCCAAACAGATTCGAAATTTTAATTTTTTTATTTCATAATATAGAGAAAACATAGTTTTCTTTTAATTTTGGACGTTTTATAACATATATATTATTGGTTTAGAGCTCTCTTTAGTGAAACATGGCTCCGGGTTCGAGCTCAAAATTAATTTATCTTTTTTCGATGAGCCGAATTCAGTTTTTCTTGCCTTCTTCTTATTTTTAAAAATTTTTAGCATTTTTTTTTAAACATATATGTTGTTTTTCTTCTTTTTTTTAGATTCTTATAACTTTTTAAGTTTTTGAAAATATTTGTAGAGCTCTGTGCCTTTGCTTTTTGTGAGTTGCCATAAGAATAGCCTTTACAGGGCTTTCTTTTCATATGGCCAAAATTAAAAGAAATGTAAATTTATGTGGCAAGGTCGTGATTGCAGCAACATTTTCAGTGGGCGCTGTTTAATTAATCGTTAATTATGGCCATGCAACAAGCACTCACACCCCTGCACACCCACCGGCAGTACAAGAGTGTAGCCCCCGCAGCCACCCCGCGCCCGCTGAGTCTAGTACATGCACACAGAAGCGTTAATTAAATTTCTGCATGGCTACGAGTTTGGGTCTTTGGGTTCGGTTGCGGGTTGGCAACTTGTTTGGGGCGCCAAATGCAGCGAACGGGGCAGTAAATAAATACTCATTTAATTTATGGTTTTAATTTTTATGGCTACAACTTTGGGGCCATCACCATCATCAGCAGCAGCGGCAGCCAGAGGCGGAGAAGGAGGCAGGGACTGAGACAGGGGCAGGGGCAGCGCCAGGGGCTGGCGCTGAGGTAGAGCCAGAGAGTCCGACAATTTAGTAGTTTGGCGAAGCGTGGATGGAAATTTAATAACTTTGTTTATGCGCACACTAAATCATAACTAATGAGCGCGACTCTGGGCTGGGTTCAAATGGCTCGAAAGGAATTGCAGCTGGCTCCAAAACTAACCTGAATGACAACCAAAACTATTTGATTTACATCCCGGGCAAATGCCAGAACAAAGACTTGAGCGGAACCTGAGCCAAACAATGCACAAGCCACTAATTTGAGTTGAACACCTACAAGGACATGGAAATGGAAATGGAATCAGGAATGGACATGGAGACGGCAACTCAGATAGCTCTCGAGCTGAGAGCCCAAAGGAGGACCACCAACTGTTTGGCCCGTAGGCAAATTGCAGTCGCGCCGCGGGTGCACGGCAACCAGGAAGCAACTGAAAAGCCAGACCAGATCCTAAGCATCAATCCAGGATAACCAAACAATGCCCAGATGCTGTATAAATTGTGCCGCTCATTTCAATTTACAGATAACTTTGACATTTGCCAAACACACACACACAATCACAAAATGATTTTGTGTTGGGGTCAAGCCAAACGGTCGAAGGTCCTTGTTGACAGCAGAACGTGCCCAAGGATAACAGCCAATTTGTGAAATTATTATGGACTAAGAGATGTGCTACAAACGTACAAAATATGAAAATTATCCATAATTACTCAACAATTAATGTTAATTATATTTTAATTACAAAATAAATATTATAAGCTATTAAATATAATAGTAACAGTGTATATTAATAGCTTTATTTAAAATAAACCAAGAAATTTTGTTGAGTTACAATTTAATTACATCAGTAATTAATCATAGCATAGTAATTGTAGCTTACAATATAATTATATTCGGCTACTTAAGCCTAAAACCCAACGTTTAAACGATATTTCCTACACTACATAGTTATAATTATATAACTAATTATATACAATTAATAGTAATTACTGTTAGTAATTAAGGCTTAAAATATTATTATTATTATTATATATTACATTTTTATTTGGCTATTTGCTGCCTCTCGTCAATCGTGTATAGCTTCACATGCCCAATTTCGCATTGTAAACAAAAAATAGGATATAAATTTGGATAGTCTGGCAATTGACAGCCAATCGATTAACCCCAGGTTTTTTTTATATTTTGTGAGACTCTCAAATTTTTTATTTCCGGCGGAAAGGTTGCAGTTAAGCTTTCAAGTTCTATCTGATTACATATCAGATACCATATCATATCACATTATATCATATCAGAAGAAAATCTCAATAGTTGTCTGTGTCGGCAGCGCAGACAAAGTTATCTGCCGAGGGGCATCTGGGACACAGAAAACTATGCCATAAAATTATGCTGGAAAAATGCCCACGAAATCAAAAATGTCAAACTAGAAAATGCCTACAAAAAAAAAAACAAATGAGAAATTTACATATTAAAGAATAGACAGAGTCTATGATAAATGTTATGCTCGATTAATAATTGTTAACTAAGCCAGTCGATAAAGATCCAGGTAAAATGCATACAGAATTTATCATAATGGCTCGAACCCGGCACGGAGTTGGCGTCAGACTCAACGAGCCGGGCTAATAAAATTGTTAGACATCTAAACGATATAACGATACGATGATATTCTTGCCTCGGGACATAATTTGTAATCAATAAAATGAAATTAAATTCATCGACTGTGCGAGCTGCAGATGCGCGCTTTGAGATAGCGGGCCCGGCAACAACCATAGAAGGAACCGCAAGAAACCCAAGAACCCTATACGAGAACAACAGACGAGAAACAAAAACAGGCCAATCAAAAACCCCGAGCCCAACCACAAACGGCGGCAAGTGTAAACACGTGAAATTGTTGACAACAAGAGCTCGAGGTTCGAGCCAGGGCGAAAGGTGCGCGGTTCGAACCTCGGGGGAGTTCATCCTGCGGCACACACAGTGGGAGGTTTTGTACGGACAGGCAGGCAGGCAGGCAGGCAGAAGGCTCAGAAGCAGGCACTGCCTTGCAAATCTCAGCTAATTAAGTTTTAACGGCACTTGCTAAATATGCGACCTGTCTTTGGGTCTGCAACAGCCTCTCTCTCACTCACTCCTCATCATGCTGTCGTCTTTCCTCCAGCTCTAGGCCCATTCTGTGTATTGTTTTCGTTGGGCGTGTGCGAAAAATTGGAAAAACTGTTTGCTTGTTTGATGTTAAAATGGGATTAAATTGATTTCCCACTACTCGACTCTACTCAACTCCGCGCCAGGTAGTTGCACTTGTAGATACTCTGCCCGTTGCGATGAGCTCAGCAGTTTCTGTTTTGGCAGCTGCCATTGGCCATTTAAAAGGCCAGGTCTGCCTGGCAGAACCTGCATAAATTGAAATGTTTCCACTAATGATTTCAGTCTTTTGAGCAAAAACTGTTGGATAGCACTTAAGCTGTAATAGCCTTTAAGTTTTGGTTATCAGTAACGCTGCAAACCCCTAACAAAAAGTGTCTGTGGCTCGGTTATCGGTTCGAACCACGGTTTCGCCTTTAGGCTTTGTTTATAAACATGGTTTTATTTTGTCACGTTCCAATTAAAAATAAAAAATGAATTAAAATCATTTTTCCAGCTTTTTTTGTTCTAGTAAAAAAGTAGAATATCTTTTAGAATTTTCCTATTAATATTACCTAAAAAATTACTTTTATAGCAAACATTTACTGAAATGAATTCAAAGCTTTTGTCTTTGTAAAAAAAATATGGTTCAGTTGGATTTTTGATCACTGCTTCGGTTTAAGCTTCATTATTTTGAAAATTTTGAATAATCGGTTCATCATAACAAAATTATAATCCCAACCGCAGTAGCGCGAAACTGCCTTCCAGCCTAGATTACAATAATTTCAGACATACATATTTAATTGTTTTCTTAAAATCAACGAACAAATCTTCTCTTCAATTGAACATTGATATATTTTCTGTCAGTCACGACATTCATCAGCTTTTCTGTAACAGCTCCATCGAGTGCTCGAATAAAATTGAGAACTGTAGCCAGAGTTGCCAGAGGCATGCGAGCAAAGCACTTGAGCGAAAAGTGTTGAAAGTCAAAAGGCCAAAGCGACTTGCCGGCCACTTAGGCACCAAGAAAGGAGTTGAGTCCTGTAGAAAAGCCTAACGACTTCCACTTGAACACTTTTCAATGAAAATCGTGACGTGAAGGCTTTCGAAATGTGCATCGAATCCGAATCCGAATCCGAACAGCAATTGCGCATTTGCAACTGAAAAGCTGTGCGTTGCCATTTCGGGCCAAGTCGGGCCCATAATTACGAATCCAAGAACCCAACGGCAGAAGGAAGGCAGGAAGTTGTCAAATGCCATATACCCTATATAAACGCCTATGTGAAGCGTGAGAAACTTTTCGGCGAGGGCTGCTGTTGCTTTTTCTGGCGGGCTTTTGCCGGCATTGAAGTCAAAAGAAGTCAAAACGGCACCGCAAATAATTACACACCTTTTGGCTCGCCTCCTCCCTCGGCCCTCCCCGGCAGAGCTAGATGGTAGGAGTCGGAGATGCGGGCACGGTCGTCCCCGCTCGGGCGCCCATTTACGCGCTTGCAGCCAATTGTCCAACTTCCGGCAATATCCGATTTCCAAGTCAAGTAAATGTCAGCATCTTAACTTACCCGGCTCGCAGTCGTCGCCGTACCCGACTCGCCACCCTTGCTCCTTGGCCGTACCGGGCATTGATCGGTAATTGTTCAGTCAGTCGACACGCCCTAGCGTGAAGGGGGCAACGTGAAGGGTCTTTGCTAGGCGTTGTCGCTCCATTGTTGTGTATTCTTAAATATCGTACTACAATCGCGGCCTTGTTCTTTGCTCGGGCTCTTTGCACTAATGAGGGTCCTTCGGCGAAGTCCTTCTGCCATTGACACATTTTGCGCCGCTTTCCTTTTGTGTTTTGTCAAATATTTTTGTCGAAACTTGGAAGGCAAATCTTGAGCATTTCTGAAAGCGCATAAATATTTATGCAATGAACTAAAAATTTAAAGATTCGCCGGGGCGGGGCGGGGCGGGGCACAATTCGCAGCAGCTCGGTGAATGATTTCCAGATTTTGTTTGGCTGACAAGTCTTTTGATATTTCGCTATATTCAAGGAAAGTGAAGATGTAATACGAAACCAAACCAAACGGAGTTTGACTTTGGTTTTCAGATATTAAACTGGAACTAAGGGTCAACCTGAAACTGTTTCGCTCAAAATTTTCACTTAGGACCCCCTTTTTTAATATTTTTACATCCTGAACCCATTCAAAATGGGTAAAAAGGGTAACAGGGAGAAGGAAACATCTCAGACCCCACAAGATATATATATATTCTTGATCAGGCCGACGAGCTGAGTCGATCAAGCACTGCCCGTCTGTCTGTCTGTCTGTCCGTCTGTATGAACGCAGCGTTCTCGGAAACTACAAAAACTAAAGACTCAAACTAAACGACTATAGATTCTGTAATTCAATACGCAATACGAATTTCTCATTTTTTGTCGATATTTTGCACCGTTTCACTAATATCGATAAAAATCGTTTTTGTTGTGTTTTTAGTTTTCTTAGCATATCTCCTAGACTTTAAGAGCTAGAGCCCCCGAATTTGGTTCGGAATATGCGCGTGAAGCAGCTTAGAAATATTTCGGGTTTTGGATACCTCCCCGCACTCGCCCCATTTTTGAAAACAACGCAATTCAAATACTACAGACTTGGGCTTTGGTTTGTACATAGGTTTGAATGCTCTTATTACGTAGTAAAAATTTCATTAAGATCATACTCTTAGTTTAGTTTTTATTCACGAATTTAGTTTCCTTCGTAGGTCGTAGAAAAACGCACTACCTGCGGCGTGAATTTGTCTGTGTGTGTGTGTGTGTTTCTGTGTATGTGTGTATGAATGCAAGGGGGTTGATATATATGTGAACACAGGGTTCAGGGTATCCCCTAGTCGGGCGCTCCCGACTAGAGCCCCTTGCTTGTTTAATTTACTAAACTTAACTAAACTAGCAGACTACTATTCACACCCAAATTTCAAATTCTTAGAATAATCTTGTACTACATAACTGATTTTTATTTTGTTCATAATTTTAGGAAATTTTTTCTCTTTTTCCCGTTGCTGATAATTCAGTAGTTTTTAGAACGAAATCAGAATGTGTTTTTAATTCGTGTAAAAAGAGAACTAAACATTTTTGAAAATTCTTTTCTGCCTAACACCTCCCTCTACCCAATTACCCTAGGCCAAGCTAAACCCAAATTCAATTGAACATTCCGCTTCAATCTCCCTTTGGGCAGTTCTTAATTAACTATGATTAATACCGAATTACTAACTAATTGAGTTCTATAATTCGACAAATGCCTGGGCTCGAAAAACAAACAGTCTGGGATATATATCCACATAAATAGCGCGACAATGAGTTGTCTGCTGGCCAAGGATCTGTTCGATACCCCGCAGGATATCCTTGTCACTTAATTGTGCGACACTTTATTGGATTTTAAAAAGGCCGTTGCCATCGGGGTAAAAACATGGCACATTGATATCCTTCAACCGAGGGTAATTAAATTTCCCGTGGAGCATACGGATGCCCAGGATGACGCACGAGCGGGGGGCGGGAGGTTGGGCAAATGGATTTGATTGAATTAAGCACTGGGCCCAGGCAAAAGGATGCCAGAAGGCATCAGCTTAAATGCCGCCAATGATGATGTTGTTGCCTGACGCCAGGACACAGATCGGGCTGGCTGGCTGGCTGGCGGGGTGTCCTGCCGGGGACCAAACGATGCGCGAACAGCGCGAACCAATTGCGTTGTGGGGCACAGCCAACGCCTCCAACTGGCTTGCTCCTGCTCCTGTTCCTGCTGTTGTCCTTTTTGCTGTGGCTGCCTGTCCGCTGCCTGCTGCCTGCTCCCCTGTGGCTTCTCCCAATGCGCCGCTCAAATTTTGGGGGTGTATCAATTTCAATTCATTGCCATTTGCCAAACGGGGGTGACTTTCGATATATAAATTGTTGTTTCTAGCTCGTTGTTGTTGCTGTTCACACTTAAGTGGGTGGCCTTTGTGCCATAAATGCCATAAAGGGAATTTTTGGCGTCCGCTTCCTGGCTGCCTTCTCCCGCCCCTCGGCGCTTCTCTAATGCAAAAACAATAAAAATCCATTGAAGTGCCATATGCTTGGCTCTAATAGCATTTGTTCGCCACCACGCCCTTTTCCGCCTTCTCCTCCTTCTCTTTGCGGCTGGCGCAATTAAATTGTATTAAGTAGACTCTAATACACATAATCATCGTATGATTTTATTATTAGTTTATGGGCCTTTTGCTTCTCGACTTTCTCTGTACTTAATTGAATTATGTAGGCCCACAAATCGATGTATTTATTATTTACGAATAAATGGTTATAAATAAACAAAATAAATAAACAAAATTATTGTATTAAGTTTTTAAAGCAATATAATATCATATTATTATGACCTCTAATATTAACAATAATATCTTCGTGTTTTAGTTTAATAAGTGTTGTATGTATATGATATTTTACTCGCTCAATTTACAATTTTAGTTTGGATATATTTCTGAAAACAAAAAAGTTTTTCAAGCATAAACTCAATTTTCGAGACATTGTTCCTATGACAGCTATATGGTATAGTAGTTCGATGTTATTAATACTTTACTGATGTATCAGGGGCATAAATTCCCAAGTTCAGTCACGATATCCAGATTCATCCAAAATAATTTTTGACCCGATCGTTCAGAATGCGCATTATGTACTGTTAGTAATTCTTTCGTTTAATGTACACTTGAACTGTGTTTGATTGATAGACCATCTCCTGGTAGATATTTTGACTAGGTAATTTATAATTCTTGCCACATTTCGTATAGCTCCCCACCTTTCCTGTCCAATTTTAACACTCACAACGCGCAGTCCTAACGATTACAAATTGGGAGTAGGCTAACATAAAAAAAAAAACAAAAAAAAACAAACAATTACAACAAAATAAAACGACGCAACGCCCTGCACTTAAATGAAATACGAAGAGAATTCAATAAAAACCAAAAACAGGTGTTTTTCAATTCACACAATTCCAGATAAAATATATATATATATTTATATATATATGAATGTGTGTAGGTGCGCGCGAAGGTCGAGAACAAAAACAAACATATTTCAAATATGCAGCGAGCACGAGGCTGGTTTATGTGCCTGGACTGATGTCTGTTAATTAATTTGGCCAAAAGGGCAGGCAGGAGGCAGGCAGACAGTCAGCAGCCGTGGTCGCGGTCAGCTGAAGGATCATGGAGCTGTCTGTCTCTCCGGGCCGTTGTTAAATATGGCAGGCAATATTTTAAACTTAATTAATCAAGCGTGCGATCCGTGCCGCCCCCTTCTCCCGTTCGCCCCCTCGCATGATTGATGCGGCCAGCTAACCAGACATGGCCAAGTCCATCTTTGGGCCATAATTGAAAGCGTTTAACGGGGCGGACAGACAACGTGCGTTTAGTAGCTTTATTAGGCCAACTATCAATTAGGAGGCCTCCGCTCTTATCACACACTTGCCAGGGCCTAAACGCTGACAAGATAAGACGACAAATTACCCGAGTGCTTCGTTCCGGTGATTCGTTCCGACTCGGAACACGGCCTGGACAACCGGCGCGCATGCCCCGTACCCCGTACCCCGTACCTCGTACGTGTCGTGTACGCTTGTTTGTAATGTGACACCTTCGTGTGAAAATTTATAGCCCCCGACGGCCCCGAGTTGTGGGCTATAAATAAATAAATATACTACCGCAGGCCCACATGCCTACATGCCCACATGCCAAATACCAGATGGGATAGTATATGGCAAATTGCGCTAATTCATCAAAACTAAAAACGCATACACACCGATCAAAACGAGTCGGTCAGGAAGATATGTGTGCGACTAAAAGATACTCTGTATGATAAAGTGTGCTAAAGCCAATTATATTTTTATCAATTAAAGAAGTGTGTGCGAATTATTTTGGATTATATTATAAATAAATTGTAATTTAGGTCCTGAGATCACATAATTATACAAGTATCACTTTAAATAGCACTTCTCCCCCTTTTATTAAAATCAATTTAAAATACAAATTTTCTGAATGTAGCTCTTTTAGTTTATGAGTTTACATAGGGAAAAACTGGCTTGGAGTAGATACATGATACCCTATCTACTGACACTCGTTTCAACCCGTTGAATTCAGAAATTATGATATAGACTAGAATGCGTGCCTAAAAGATACCCTATACGATAATCTTAAGTGTGTTGGATTAAACTTCTATTTATTAAAATACAATGGAGTGGCATATAACAAAGATTATTTTATCTGATTGAAACTCCGATAGCAAAAGATAGAGTTAATCAACTGATCAACTAAACGCCTCCATTCAACTGTAACAAACAATTTGACCACGTTCGGATAACCTTTTTTTGGCCTTTCAGGTCTACAGGGCATCGAAAATAAACAATCTAATAGACAACCCGTCGTCATTGACGTATTACAAGACGTCATGCGAGCCTTGTGCGTTGCTAAGGGATAATACGGCCATTTTGCCTAAACCATATTTATGTAAATATGTCCCGACAGAGACACTCTGTAAAGTAAGACTTATGCGGCATAGCGAATTTCTAGACCCAAAACAATACCAACGGTGTGGGATCGGGGGGTGATTAAGTGACTTGAAGGCCCTCCGAAAGCCGATGACAAATTGAGCTGCGTTTTTTGTGGAGCAACAGTGCCTGCAGATTGTTTCGCATAGCTGCTTGGTTTTTCTCTCAGCTTTTAAATTGGTTGCGTAGACCACTTGAACGCAGTCGGAGTCTCAGCACTTAACCCAATAAGTAGCCTATTATGAGTTATGAAAGTGTAGCAAATCTTACCCGGAGCTTACTCTACAGATACGCTGCAATGAAGCGAAAGAAAAGAAAGTAAAAGCCTAGGCTGAGAAAATGGAAAATGGAGCAAGATGAAATTCTCTAATTTTGGGTAGCTAATCAGGTGGCAAACAGCTAGAAAATAATATTTATAACTAAACTATCAAGTGTTTTATTAGCTAACAGTCTGAAAGCTCTTCCTTTTTCAATTTTAATAGTACACCTCTCTCCAATACCCATATGCCCCATGCAATTAACGTAGAGCAGCATCTAACTTGTCATAAACAACAGAATTTCAGCTCAATTTTTGCGCATTTTGCGGTTTTGCTTATATGACGTATATTACCTCCAACAACAACAACAACAACAGCAACAATCATAAGGCCACCCTCATTTTGACTAATTTATTTTATTTTGTTGATATGTGAGAGTGAATTGCCGTCTCATTGCGACTTTTTGTTTAATCAAAAGCAATTGTTCATTTCAAGTTGCTGTTATTTATTCAATTATACATGTAGCTGTATACCCTGCAAATGTAAAAGGTAGGTGGGACTGGGTAGCATAGGTGGCAAAGCATTTTTGTCGAATCTTGCCTGACATTATAAATATCTCCTTATGATAAATGATAAAATATAGTTAAAATCTTCTTCTGATTTCCAGGGCATCAACTAGTCAGGCACTCTTGCTTATGAATTTGCTTTTGCATTTGTTGATTGCAATTATTGTTATTACTTTGTCTGGTTTTTGTTTTGCGGCTTTTGCGGTTGCTTTGGCAATGTAAATAGGAAAACTGCGTTGAGAACTGTTCGAAAGTGCTTAGAACATCATTTTTATAGACTTTTAAAAACGTTTGATTTTTCTCACTGGACACTTCATTAATATTGTCACAAGTCTGAAAACCCCTCGGATAATAACTGGCTTCACAAAACGTAACTAATTTAGGGGACCATAACACTTAAGCTGCCCGAAAGACATGACAAAAATTGGAAGCAGGGAGACAGCAACAGGGGGAATTATGATTAAAGTTAAGATGAGAATGCTGTGAAATCATAACGAATACAAAATGCTCTAACTGAAAGAGAAAAGAAGAAGTTGAAGGTGAAACAAATACATTTTATTAAAGATAACAAGATTACATTACTATCAATACTTAAGGAATTTGGCATACCCACTTAAATTTTTTTTATATATTTTTCAGGGTATTTTTTTTTAAATTTAAGCTTGCAACAAAAAATCTATATATTGTTTACATATAGTATTGAATATTTGATACATATTTATTATACACTTTTCAGAAACAAAATTTTCACATAACAAACCCGATTGCAGCACCTTAATATATCTCCAATTCGTAGAGTATTTCATAAAGGGCAACAAATAAACAAGCAAACGAAGAAAAAAGTATTTTAAAAAAATGTTGTCATTAATTTACGCATAAAGTTTTATAATTTATGACAATGCGAGGTGTAGCTGGAGCGCCGGCGCAAGAAGACAGAGGGAGAAAGGTAGAACGAGAGCGAAAGAGAACCAAAATGGTCAGCAAGTGAAGTACAAATCGAGCTGAAACCGGGTCTTGGGCTTTGGTTTTGGCTCTGGATTTACAAAAAAAAAAAAAAAACATTCTCTGGAGTTTGAAGCACGCTGCAGCGCGGCTTTTATAATTATGTCTACGCATAAAAATCACATAAATTTGTGCATAAATGCAACAACAAAAGCAACAACATCGAGCCCTACATAATAAATGATGGCGCTTAAAATTTTCAACATCTCTTTGGGGACAAAACGTTCGACATTTGAAGCAGACACACAAAAAAATGGAGACGAGAGGTAAAAAGAATCTGGTCAAGTGCTGCCTGTGGCTGCCCCTTTCTCCTCATGCTGCCCATCATCTTATGAATGAATTAATGCATTTTTATACTCTGTTCAGAAATGCACCAAGTGTTATATTAGTTTGGGCAATGAGATGGAGGAGAGAGATTTTGAGCTTTAATTTATAAACAATAAAACAATAATTTCTAAAAATAGAGGAGAAATATTTGTTAAGAAATATTTTCAGTTGCACTGTAAACAGAGCAAGGCTCCGTCGCTAACACCCGACCCCAAAGTTTTTACTTGTTTTTTTGTTCGCTTAATATATTTTGTACCATGCAACTTTTGGTCATATAAAAAGTGGCCCGTTGCGCCTCTGCGCTTAAATCTTTTTGTGCGTCATTAATAAAAATCGAAAAAAGAAGAAAATAAGAAATATATGAGTATTTCGTGAACGGTTGGTGTTTGTATTATTTATGATTGTATTTCGATTTAAAACGACAGGCGCCATATAGCGCCGTCCCATAAGACGCCAGTTATTATCGTTATTGCTGATCGTTGTGCTCAACAGACATTATGATCTTAAGTCACTCAAATGACGATAATCTTCGCCAAATACAAAAAAACACAAGATACTTCAGCTGAAGCCCATGTAATGCTGCAAGATTGATGGCGACTAACGCTGAGAGCAGAACAGCCGCGGCTGGTGGTCTCTGTTCGTATAGCTCTAATAGTTTTCTCTTAGTATTATCATGTCTTAAAGTTTGAATACTTGTGGGTTTTTTATAGTTTCTCAAACTATAGTAATACATATTTATGTATATTACTAACCGAAGTTTCCTGAAGCGAGTGTTATAATTATACCATATATTAAATCTATATTTGAAGAGAATTAAGCCAGAATAATAATATAATTAGACATTTTTTATCGATTATGCTAACTGAATACAATTCTATAATTTTAATCATACTATACATATGGTAAATAAATACTATATAAACTAAATATATTTGAAGAGAGAGTTAAGTTAAGATAATGTTGTTATCTTGACCAGAATTGATTTACAGTTGCGTTAATCGCTTTCAAATCGGGCACTTAAAGACTACAATTATATCTTAAGCTCTTTTCATATGCTCCATAGCATCAACTGTGCCACCCAGCAGTTGCTTGGTTCTCACGCAGAGTGTCCATCCAATATGATGATTCATTTCTTGGCCAAGTGCAACGTTTCATATTTTTATTTTATTTTCTTCTTGTTTTTGTTTTTTATATGTTTTAGTCGCACCGAAAACTCCACTCAGTTTTGACATTTATATTTATTTCAACGTGCGCCAGTCTGAGTCCTCAATGCGTTTTGAGTTATAACCAATGGACACGCGAAGGTGGCCAAAACGTAACTCCTACACACACACACACATACACACACGCACACACATATATATTGTGGATATGGGTTGGGATGAGCGTGCCGCTGGCGCTGTTCCTACTATCCAAGGAATGCGACTGCCGCCACATATAAACTAAAATTAATAATATCGCACGTTCTTCTTCTTCCAAGTCTTGCTTATGCTACAATTTTTATTGTTGTGTTCACTTTAAGCTGAAATAAATGTCAAAAAACCAAAGCGAAATAAGTATTTCTGCAGACCGGGGGCTATGTTTCCCTCTCTCTCTCGCTCTCTCTCTCTCTGGTGCGTGAGTATGTGGACTGAAAGTTTTTTTTATGAAAAATTACACAGCCAAATGATAAATAACGTTACTCAAACGAAAAGGCATAAAAAAATGGTGTGGAGGCCAGCAAAGTGGCCATAAAGTAGATGTGGGAGCCGCAACCGCTGTGAGCGCTGGACCAGGACTATAAACTAAATTGAGGATTAATAGATCCAGGTTAGGGAACACGATGGGCACATATAAGAGCGCAATGGTTAGGGAAAACTGCTGGGCAAATAGAGGATATGATATAACCATGAATATATCTATTACCATAATTGAAATGAACTCAACTTAAAATTGTGAAAATCTTAATAAATATAAAATCGAAAATCCAGAAGCTACATTTATTTATTTTTTAATAAGGAAAATAATAATGTATTACTACAAAAATCACACAATATCTCTGCTGATCCTGAAAAGCTCTTCAAATTTGGGCAGAATAAAGCCGACAATTAGTGCTTTTTGTAACCATGACAGCTGCTGTGATGTAACAAATTATGGACTATGCAAGTTTAAAATTTAATAAAAAAGAAAATAAAATACTGTCGCCCATCCCGCCATCCAAACTCCTAACGCTCTCGCAATGACGCAAATCGCAGCGTGTGATCGGCGGAAATGCTGAAACAGCGAAATTTCACGCCTTCTTTAACAGCGTTTATTAAAAGAGTATTAAACGCGCGTAGTTCTAGCCGGGAACGAACTAACGGCCGGCCCCATGGCACCTAACGGTGGCCCCCTGCACACCATTGGCTGGGCCACCCGGGGGTTGCGACGGACGGACGAACGGACGGACGGACGGGCGGACAGACGGTCGGTCAGTGGCGGGCACAAAACATGACATCTGTGATACTTTTTCGCGCTGACAAACCGACAAGCAACAACAACAACAACAACAACGGCGACGAGTAATAATAGTTGCCAAAAGCAATTAGACAAACTAATAAAGGGAAACGCATAGAAAGCCGCACACACACACAGAACGAGCGAGCGCAACAGCCAGCCAACAGGCGAGAGTGAGAGCGAGGCTGTGCCATGCGTAGGCTCAATGCCAAACCCCCAATGGCGTTTGCTGAAAAGCAGCGCTGCAGGCACGAGTGCACAAGCGAGAGAGCGTGCGAGAGGGAGAGCTAATGCAAGTGAGAGCGCAGTGCAGCGCATGAGAGCGAGTGCAGCAGCAGCAGCATTCGTTTCGTTGTTATTGTTGCTGCTGCTGTTATGCGTTTTTTTTCACCTGGGGCGAGGCTGAAAAGTGCTGAAGCGAAGAAGCCAAAAAATAAAAGCAAACTAGAGTTGCGCCCTAGGCAAAAAAGTGTTGCTTTGTATTATGTACATATACATAAAGTATACATAGAGTATATACAAGCAAGCCTACGTTTCATCATTTTGATTTCATTCAAAGTTCAACGCATGAATGTAATTGCGTTTAGAAGTGCGTGTACTTGAGTTCCGATCTCTCTCTCTCTCTCTCTCTCTCTCTCTCTCTCTCTCACTCCCTCTCATTATCCCTTGCTTTTGTTGTCGATCTATTGTCGGCTTTTGCCGTTACAAATATGTTTTCAAAGCAAAGTCACGCCAATCTAAAGTGTATACTACATTCTGACCCTTTCTAATGCTCAAAAATTAGTTTTCTGAAGTGGCTTTAGGCCTAGGCCTGGGATTATTGATATGCCTGACTTGGCAGCGAAGTGTGTGGAAGGAAGTTTTTGGAACGAAAAAGAGTTTCAGATGAGCGTACTGTTTGCGGGGGGCCCTGAAAACTGAAAAGACTGCGTAAAAAGTTTGAAATAATACGAAAATATGTGTAATAAATACATGAACTACTTTAGCTTTTTGTTTGTTTTGTTAATTTGAGTATTTATAAAAGAAATTGTAATGCATATACTTTACAGTCAGAGAAAAAGCAAGCATTTGTACTTGAATCAAGTAAAAACTATTTATTGAAATCCACTTGAGAATACAATATTTACTTCAAGTTTTTATTATGGCTAAATTCCCTCAAAAAATACGCTTACTTGAAACACCAAAATTCTTGTAATAAGTGCACTTTGCTTAAACTTCCTTAAGTGAGCCAAGGCTTTTTTTCATCGTATTTCAACATAGTTTATTATTGGCTTTTATAGCCAAAGACGTATATATATATTTAAAATCGACTCCATGGACACTTCAATTGATATTTTGTTATAACTCCGCCCTATTTCCAAATGTATTTTGAATAATTAGTATTAATTGCATTACAAATGATCCATAGATTCCAGTCTCGACACTCCCAGCTCATCGTCGCAAGCCTTTCTCCATTACAAGCTGTAATAATTTTGTTTTAATTAAATTAAATGCATCAAAGCGAGACCAAGAAAAAACAAAGCTACGAACAACAGAGACAAGGTGACCAGGGAAAAGGTGTAGAACTGAGGGTATGGAAAGGGGGTTATGGGGGGAGTCATGGAAATGATTCCGAAATGAGTTGCAAACAAATTACGCCGCAGAAATGAGCTCCAGCGGTGACAAATTACAAGGAAACAAAATCAACGATGAGAAATGATGACAAGCGCAGCGCAACGGTAAAATGACACAACAATAAAGGAGTGACTGAGAGAGGGAGGGGACAAGAGAGAGAGAGGGAGGCAGCGAGGCCCTAACAGGGCTGGGCAAACAGAAAAGGCTGCAAAGCTGCAAAAATTAGAGCCATGCTGTGTACTCACCAGTGCTGCCAATTTATCGGCTTCTTATTCCAAACTGAGATGGCGAAAAAGAACGGAAAGTAATATTTCTGACTGTTCATAGCGGTTTTTGATTTTTATTAATGTTTTAACAGGGTAATTATCTTAAAGTGGTTATCTCTTAATGTATTAACTAAATATAATTATAATTGATAGTTATCAGTATAATGAGTACTTGAAATATTCAGCATTTGTTAATACTATAATGCATATATATTTCTTATTTACACATACAAAAAATATAGTCAAATCGAATATGGTTTAAACATATATATTATATATTATAAAATAAAATTTAGCTTTTATTTAGCCACTTGTTTCCTCTGGAACTAGCCATTTTCGCCACTCAAAAGTAGGCAGTTCTGCTTCCCGCTGCTCACGTGGTTGCTTTTTGATCAAATTCGCCGAACTTGGCGAAGTTTGATTGCATAATTTGTGAATGGAAACGGCTGGCCGCAGGGGGGTCGCAGCAGAGCAGCTGCTTTTGGCTCGAGCGCCTTTTAGCAAAGAAAAAACAAAACAAATGTCCCGCACTTCCGGTCGCACCTTGGCACGCGTTGTCCTTTCTGGGCCTTGAAAGCCCCGCCAACAGTGCCCATTTCCGCTTTGGCATCGTGGAAATCCATGTCTATTTGAGGCCAAAACGCATGTTGTCCTAATGCATTCGTACTTGACCTATGCAGCCCGCCCCCGCTGACTCGGCGACTCATGCCGCATGCCGCATGCCGCATGCCTCATGCCGCGCTTTTCATTTGCCCGCTGTCTTTCGGGCCACTTTCCCGGCCTAGGCCGCTGGTTGAGCCGTTTCGGTTATTGGGTTTTACGCTCGGATTTACATCTGTTTGCATTTTGCTCTTCGATCCGGTTGCGAGTCCTTTGATTTTGCACACAAATGGGCGATTTGTTTTCCATTTTCCATTTGATGTTTGCTTCTTATTATGTTGCCACAATTTTCATTACAATTTTTCGGGTTACTCGCATTTGCGCTTTATTATAGAGTCATTTCAATGTGTTAACTCCATTAGCAGATGGCTCTCGTCACATAAAAGATACATTGAAAACACATTAGAGGGGGGCGGTATTGTGTTTTCATATCGGAATCACTGATGTTGACTAATTTGGGATAGATTATCTTTGGAATTATATATGGAATTACGCTCAAGAAGTCGAATTATAAGAATTGTGCATAAAAAAATCTATGTTTAACCATACATTTTTAAAAATATTTGTTAAAGTATGATTTTTAGCTGATTCAACAAGTTCTGAATTATAAGCACCTATATATTCTTCTTCTTCTATAAATCTTCTATGCAAGGATTTTAGTTTTACTTTTACGTATAGGGTATATTATTTAATGTTTGTTGATTTGTCGCCTCTGCCTATGCTTGTTGGGAATTCTAAGCACACGCTAGTTTAGTATAGGATAAGCCGATAAATATAAATATTTTTAAGATGTCTAAATGTACGGGATTTGAATGCAACTCAACAAAGCATTGGTTCGAATTCCAACTCGTAAAAGTTGTTAAGGCTTACTCGAATAATCAATAATAATGAAGAAACAAGGGCTTCAGCTAGGCATCAGTTTATTCAATAATCGTTGCTTTAGCTATTATGTGTACCACTTTGATCCCACCCTGCTTTACCTATGACATTTGACAGTTCTCTAATTCGTAAATCCACAAACTTGTGCTGTTATATACGGTTAATACTCGGACCGCATAGAGTTCCTTTGGCGGGCAATGAGCCGCAACTAATGCCGCACACAACACACCAAATTTCGCTCTATTTGTTTTCGGAATCGTTACGAGGCCTTTATGTTTTATTTTTTTCGCACTCGAGAGTGAGGCCCCAGAGAGGTCATATAAAAAGCGAATGCAAACAAACAAAAGCGCAGCAGTTGAAAAAACTTCTCTGTCTCTCTTCTTGATTTTCTCTGTTGTTTTTATTGAAATGTTATGCGTGTGGAACAATGGACCCACTACCAGGTCAGAATCTGACGACATTATTGCTGCATATTTACTGGGACGGTAAGTGAACAATTGGCCCGGCCCTGGCTCAAGGCCTATGCCAGACAGCTCTCTCATTTTAAAGGGTATTAAACAGGCTATTACAATTTAGTCATGAATATAATAGTATATAGAAATAGTATATAAATAATAGTATATATATAAGAGTATAGATTGAAATTGGGCGAATCGGAGGATACTTGCCATAGGAAAGATCGGTTGAAAATGAGTTTATGTATGAAAATCTCGTTGGGTCTTAAGATAACCGAATAAAAATTGGTAATTGGTAGTGTCACTAGGCCAGGCTTTTAACATATCGGCACAATATTGTCAATATCGGACGACTATAGCATTTAGCTCCCATAGCTAAAACGGTAAAAAAAATTTTTTGTGTAAGAACTTTTTCAAAATATTTCAACGAATCTCAATATTTTCGAGCGTTGGAGAGCAAAATATTATTAACATCGGGCTATTCCCTATGAAGAATCTGACAAAAATTTAGTTTTTATATTTAGTTTTTATATTTGTTTTTGAAGATATCTCGAGCAAACTTTGGAATTATAAGCGCCATTATTCTCCTAATATATAAACAAAATTATATTCATATGTCAGATAGCTGTCATATAATCAATCAATTAAATATTGCATTTTTGTATGAAAATTTCACATCACACATTTGCTATAAATTTAAAGGGTATTTAACCTGCGGCATGCAAAAGTTACCCTTTCCTTCTTGTTTCTGATTTGCATTTCCGCTTCATTAACAGCACACACATCTACTAAATAAGCACGTACGTCATATATACACATACATATATGCGCTATAGTATAGTTTTTTATTTGGCGCGCAAAGCAATCCCAAAACGAATCGTATTTGGAATAATAAAAATGAAAAAGGGGCGTGGTTTTGTGCCCACCGCAAACTGCGCAGTTCGATTACAAAAAGTTCCGCAAGTTGCCTTTTTAGCGGCATTTTATTTATAATTTTAAATCCTTTATTGCTCTTTACCCATCTACTGGCACTTTAACAAATTACAAAAACTCATTAGCGTTAATTTTGGTTATTTATTTTCGGACCCTTTCTTATTTATGGCTTTTGGGCAACGTTGGCAACACCCGCAGCACCCGCCAAGTGCATGAATCTCCATTTTTGTGGCCTTTTTTATTGTATTTTTTCTCTAAACATAATATACCTACGTACATACCCATATCTCTCGCTTGAATTGTTAAAGTAAGCTACAGGCAATAATAAATACTTTTGGGCCTTTAAAGCATCTCTTCAATTTTTAAATTATAATTAGATTTTTTTTATTTTTAAATATCAGGTATTTTTAAGAAACACTTTTTTTTTAATCGGCGAAATTCAATAATCAAGACAAATATTACATTAATTTGGACATGTAATGTTTCTAAATACGTAGATAGAGAGAGCTCGTCGAAGACTTTAAGTTCTTATAAAGTGTTCAATACCCACCCGATTCCCATGATCAATACCATTTGGTTATTTGAGCTCTTTATTTAGCAAATACATTTTTAGAGAAAATATTTTCCCACATATTTGTATTTTTCCTTTCAGAGAGATAATGTGTTGAAAGTGGATTTCCCGATAATTTATTCATGTTTCGCGTATATTATTTCGGTTTGCGCTTTCGCCACTTGTGAATTTAAATTAGATTTGTTAATTATTTTATAAATTATTGTTGGGCCCGCAGCGATGATTGTTATTAA
This sequence comes from Drosophila sordidula, assembly GCA_035047465.1. NCBI lineage: Eukaryota > Metazoa > Arthropoda > Insecta > Diptera > Drosophilidae > Drosophila > Drosophila sordidula. Next base: position 1,297,414 of record JAWNPQ010000312.1, read on the forward strand.
AATTGTTTGGTTATTACAACTCATTAATTTGGCGCTTGTTTCTGGCTCTCTTCGCTCGCCGCACACATTTTCCACAACAATTTACTCGTGTTTCCACACAATTTTCCACACAGTTTATGCGATGCATTTTCTAGCACAGCAACAACAACAACAACAACAACAACAACGAAAAATGCTTCACACTGTGCTGCAGTTTTCAGCGCATAAATTAATGAAAATACTGAAGCGAGACTGGAGCTAGGGAGCACGAGAAGAAGAAGAAAGGGTTTTCCGTGTTGACGTTGCGAAATGCAAAAGAAAAATTAAATTATGGCAAAAACAAGTAGCTGAAAAGTGGAATGCAAATTTCTTGGAAAACCACAAGGAAATGACAAATGCAAAAAGCAGTTAAATTTGTTGCGGCAGTTAGCGCAGTTGGAGAAAGCTTATGATATAGGGAGCCAAGAAAAAACTAGGAAAGCCTATAATACAGTTTGTATTCCTAAAGATTAAGTCTAAATAAGATGGGATAATAATAAATATAATATTGGAACAGATTAATTTTAATAAACAATTTTGTAATATTGATTTCCCAATTTTTCATTTATTATAATACTAAGCTCATTAAAAAAATTAAATAATGAGCCGAACCTTAATCAAAAACCAGTTGCCTAAACAATTAGTGTAACCCAGATCATTTAATAATTGATTTGATTAAATATATGTGATTTGTTATCATCATTTAAAGAATCGAACAATTTTTTTTTTGTCGTTTGATTTACATTTGATTAGATTTTAATAAATAAGACTGATAATTATACAAAAATATCTTCCCTTGAAGGAACTACTCCATTAAATGCTTTACACAGTTTTCAATTAAACCCCTTTTTACCATTCTGAGTAATATGATTTGAAATTTACCAACGAAATCTATTATTGATGGCAAAGCAAAAGCTGGTTAACAATGGGTAACCACAAAACTAATTAAAAGCCCGAGGTTGGGTACATAAAGGTAAATGTGAATGTGGCTAAGCCTAAACGAGTGGAAAACCAAAATGGCCGACGAAGCGGAAATGAGTTTTGTGTAACCACAAAACAGATGCACCCAATGATCATGATGATGTTGATGATGGTAATTAATAGCACTAATTAAAAAGGCAGAAAGCGGTGCAGAAACTGCAATTGCATTGGCAAAGGCGAAATTTCAACGGCTCCTGCCACATAAAAGCCAATTAATTACTTTTATGGCTACTCAAGCAACTGCAGTTTTTATTTTTGTGAGGCTGAGAACGCTGCCCGAAAAAAGCCCCAACAGAAGCCAGCACACAAATCGAGTGTGTGTGCACGTGCTGTGTGTGTGTGTGTGTGTGTGTGTGTGTGTGTGTATGTTTGCCAAAGGGTCCAGGGCCCAGGGTCTGTCTGGATAATAAAAAATTATGGCCACGATTTGGCGCACTCGAGGAAAAATGCGCCACTGACCAGGCCAACTGCATGCAGGATAACAAATCAATGGGTGACAGGCAGATACCCTGAGGTCATCTTAGCTGACAATAGATTCTGGAATTAAAGCTGTATGAGCGTTGGCTTTAAAAATATTTAGAATACATTTTGACTAATTTTTTGAGCATGGTAAAAGAAAATAGATACATTTTGATTTATCTCTTAGTTCACAAGGGCATAAATAGTATTTTATTATCTGAAATTATTATTTAATAGTTAACAGATTGTTTATCCATTTCTTTGAAGATAGCTTTTAATGTGCTAGTATCACTTTTCTGCCTGTCACAAACATTAGCACAACTTTAAGATACCCCTACTGCACACTTGTATGTTTACAGGGTATCAGGAGTCCAACCTCATGCAATGCTTACCAAAAAGATGGCGCCTTGCTGTGTACAAAATTGATCAGAGGATTCCCTGCCGTTTGAACTATGACGCGATATGTCATCATATTTCCTTGGTTGCAGTCTCGGCCACTTGGCTCTCGTTCTGGGCCATGTGTCCTGGTATTGTTGTTGTTGCTGCTGCTGTTGTTGCCATGCATATTTCTCACTTTGTCAAAGGTTTTCCATGCACTGCGCAAGACCGCAAATCCAGTTGCCCAGTTGATTTGCGTGTCCCCCTCCCATTTTAGTCCGCCCCCCCCCCTTTGTTCGTGTTGAACTTGTATTTAGCATTTGGGCAAAACATTTATTGCCCCGGCTACCGCAAAATCAATTTTCCACATAAATTTTTGTTCGAGTTGTTGTTGCTGGCGCTTTTGTGCCAACTGTGGCCATCGCCGCTGTGTTTATAGCCATTTCTCCGGCAATTTTATTGGCCGCTTGCCGTTCTGCCAACTGCCCTTCGCTTTGACTAATGGCCGCTTCGTGCTGCCCCTTGTCGACGTCTCTTTTTGGCCGTTTCTTTCAGTTTTGCATTATTTGTTTTGTCATCTTTTTGGCAGCACTGCAAAATGGCATTTCAGCTATGATATATTAGACTGAAATCGCTTCATGTCAAGGAATCATATTTCTAAAAGGTTGTGGCAGTGTTTTAATCGTATATCAAATAATTTTAATGTATAAAATATAATGAAATTCGAATTTCTGAACTAAGCGGAACTAGGTTTTTATCAAATTTTTAGTAGAATATTGCAAATACTTTGTGTGTAAAGTTATTTTATATTGAGAAACTAATAAATAAAATATAAAAAAAAACAAAATAAAACATCTCTCCAATAATCGTCTTATCAGAAACCCAACTACACTTTATTTCTCTTTGTTTTCGTGTCCATCAGTTCATTAAAAAACTTCATTACCCCATGCTATAAAGCAAATCAATTTTGATTTACATCAAGCGGCAACTGCAACAACAAAAACAACAACAACGAGAACAACAAATAGACATATATCAATATGCTCGGGCACATTGTGTGGCCCCCCAAATGGCGCAGGCGCATGTTCTAGGGGCTGCAGCGGGGGCTGGAGCGGGGCATTGGGCTGCCAGAGCTGACCAACGAAACGTTCCATCATTCCAAAGTGTTGATGATGGAAAGTGTCCCGTTGAGCGAGCACAAAAACAACAACAAACCAATCGCCGAGAAACACCAATGCGGCCAAAGTGTCTACAATGGAACGTAGAATGCCGGAGAATAGAATAGAACAACAACAAAACAACAACAACAATAAACGCTAATAATGCTTAATCAATGTTACACTTTACAATAAGAGCAACAGAACAAGTAAGAGCGCTCTAGTCGTGAGAGTGCCCGGCGAGGAGTTACCCTGTATCAAATTTTGAGCTGCATTATACTACAAAAAAAAAAGCTGCACGTTTGGTCTAAACCGAACCGGTTCGAAGCCGAAACTCCAAAATTTTAAAAGCCTTAAAACAAACCGAATTAATTAAAAGAATATTTTCCTTTTAAACGAATTCGAATTGAAATAAAATTTCACAAATCAAACCTAAAGGCAAGTTTTTGGTTCGAACTGTGAACCATACAATCAACAATGTTTTTTAGCCATTCAACTAAATTCTATGCATATATATTCAGAGAAAAATCTTGTCATAAATCCAAGAAACGTAGTCTAAACATTAATATTTAACGCTAGTTAAAAGTTATCTATACCTGAAGATAAATTAAAGCTGTAAGTGCTAACCTAACCCTTACAGACTCTGAGATTAGAAAACCAAATTCCTTTCTAAACTATTTTTACTGTGTACAGGGTATAAAAAGAGGATGAAAGAAAATATAGAAGCGAGGATTGCAGCCCCCACCCAAAATAAAAAAAGAAAAACACAGAAATCTCAAACGTTGAACTTCATTTGTGCAATGATTTATGGTTATTTCATTACCGAAAAACCCCGAAATGAAAAAAAATAGAGACCCACTTCAGAATATATTCACACCTGTGAACAAGTTGCGGCCCGAAGGAAATGTAATTGAAATCGCCAGAGATAAAGAGAGAGGTGCTCGCCTTTGGAGTATGCTGTCCAAATCGATTTGCTCGTTGAACAATTCGTTGAAAACACTTTCCGAAAAACAATGCGCTAAATTTGTTGCGCACAAATTTGTGGTCCATACAATAATCATTTATCTTGTGCATTCGATTTCTTGATTGTAAACAACCCATCGCACAAGTTCATAAATTATGTATATGGCTTTCAAAGCTTCATTAGCCACAAATGAGAAACCATTAAAAATACAACTAGCTTTTATTTCCCATGTGTACATTATTAATAACAGCTATAATTGTGGACCAACTATATTCTAATGTCGCAAACCAAGTTTCGTTGGAATCGCATGTGATTGGAGAGCTTTAATTCGGGTTTCATGAGGCTACTTATCATGTGTATACTCGTTGAAGAATGTGGTTTAATTGTGTCATGTTATGTGATAAATAATATTATATCATATAGTTTTCATAGGAACAATTATTGAAAACTTTACTGTTCTCTAGATATTTCCACTATATCATAAAGCTGTCATAGTAACATTCTGTCGAAAATTATAGTTTTATATGAAAAACTTTGACTTTTTCAATATATCTCTCACTATGGCCCTTAAATACAATCAAACTGTACTGGATAAAATGTATTAAATATGTAAATTATATATTCTATAATTAAATCAGCTGTTTGTATGCAAGGGTATCTCGATTTCGGCACTTCGAAGATAATTCATTTGCTTACTTGCGCTTCACAGCAGGCAGCTTGTGTCAATGTCAAATGCGTTTTCATCAAGTTCGCTTTGTTTTGAAGCACGCGCTTCTTGGTGAACAAAAAAACAAAACTTTACAGGAGCGCCGACAGCTGTGGCCAAGATACGCAGCCAAAGCTCACTTGGAGACTTTTTCAACCGCCCTGCCACATGTCAATCCACGCAGAAGACTCAGTGTATAGCATAATTGAGGTTAGGAGGCGTACGTGTTCTTCAAAAAGTGCGCCCAGCACGAGTTAAGATTTAATTTAGTGAAAATAATTTGTTTAGTCGTGCTGCAAAAAATGCATAATTGTCAATGGTTGGCCACTAGAAGGACCTCGATCCTTAACGAGAACGCACAACGCAATTGGCTGAGGTTTTCTGTGGCTGCGTCCCACGTGCGTTCGTCCCCTGCCACGTCGCATAACACATTTGCATATTGGAAAATTATAGCCCAGCAACATATACATACATATGTAATATACATATACATATATGTATGTGCTTGTAGCTCCTTCTGTGGCTTTTGTACTGCGGTGGCTGCGGTTGCGCAGAAGGCGACGCGCGTGGCTGCATGGTGCCGCGATGGGAGGGCGCCGCTGCTCGACGTTGACGACGACCCCCAAGCGACCTCCAGCCGCGCGAGGACTTGACTCTTAACTGGCAGGCAGGCAGCCGGACAGGCAGCAGGCAAGCAGCGAAAAGAGTGCACGAAAAAATGCAAGCAATGCGGCAAAGTTTCGACTCTGATGAGCTGTAAAACACGCGTTTTCATAATGTTATTAAAAGGCTGCGCTGGGGCGGGGACACGGGGCCGCTCAACGGCCATTTGACATGCCAAAAAACACTTCTGTCACAGCAGCAGCAGCAGCAGAGCATCCCTAGGTGGTATCCAGTGGCCCGGACTAAGCGTGACTACCTCTCTGTAGTTGCTGCTGCTATCGTAAATTGTGCGCCGCATGTGCTTTGGCAATTATTTAGCCATAATAAACCTGATATCGATGCGCTATCTAAAACTTTAAATTGGCTTTGCGGCTGTAAACAGTAGCTGCGGTAGCTGCACTTATTTAATTTCAATTTTAACCTAATATTTATGGGTGGCGGCTCGTTAAAAGCGCAAATCAACTAAATAAAAGCACTTTGATAGAAAATGAATTCTTGCTTTCTTGTAATATCTGAATTTGAAAAATAACGTTCGCAGCTGTTTGAATTGCCAATGCTGCCACCTGGTGCGTAATATATAAATTTAGTACAAATGGTGCTAGCCAAGTTTGGTCACACTCAGTACGCTTAAAAAGGAAAGCGCGTACCGTACTAAATTTACGCAAAACAATAAAATCTAGAGTGAACTATATACAATTATTCAAGCATTACACAAATAATAATTTTGAATAATTTGCAAATATATGTAATCAATAATACATTATAGCTGACAGTGTGTACACACTGCAAACGTAAAATAATCTGCTTGTTGCCTGTCTTCAGCTGTTTAATGTCAAAAATAAACTTTAAAAACTACAAGAATAACCAAAAAGTGAGTAGCAAACCCCAGATTACATATATTCAAGAAATTGGCGGCACTTTCTGTCTTATTTGCATGCAAATTGTGCATGGCGCTGCGCACGAGCTGAGCTGTTACAGAACCGTTGAGTGTTGAAGCCAGCGGTTAATCGTGGTGAGTATGGCCACCGACTACAGCTGCTGATGAATGAACGTGCAGTAGTAAGGTGTAAAACATAGCAAAACGTAAAAATTGGTGCGTTTATGGCAAAAAGCGCAGCAAAACAAATGCAAAAAACATTAAACAAAGTGCAAACGGTCGTGTAAACAAAAACCAAATAGTAATAGTGGCCGCAAAAAGCAATTGTGTGGAGAATAGAGTTACAATTGGACCGGTAAATACCCAAAAATCAGCCACAGCCACACAATGGAAGGCAAAGCAGTAGTAGGAGTATGTTGAATAAGTGTGTAGTAGTGTAGTTGTACGAAACAGCGTGCAAGCCGCAAATGGCAAAACTCAACTGAAGAAGCAGCAGCGGAGAAGACCACAAAAACACACAAGTGCAAATAAGTAAAAGCAATAAACAAACGGCATGAAAAATGCGAAGGCAAGTGCATAAATAAATATATCGAATATCGTGCGCAAAACAAAACGCCGGGCATGTTAAAGACGCCAGCGGAGCAGCAGCTGACGGAGCAAAAACAACACCGAGTCAGAGTGGGCGAGGACACAGCGGGTGCAGGGGGCAGCTGCATTTATCAGCAATAATAATAATGTTGCTGGCGGCAGCGGGGCAGGCAGCGCCCTACACCTACGACTCGAGCGCGACACGTAAAATCGGCAACAACAACAACAATAGCAGCAGCAGCAGCAACAGCAACAACAACAATGTTAACACGAGCACACCCACCACAACAACAATTGGAGCAGCGGGCACGTTGGCGACGGCTTCTGCTACTGGGGCACGTCCCACAACCGCCAGCAGCATAGCCAGCAGTGCGGCCACGGCGCTAATGAAGACGCTCTCAGTGCGCCTGCATCGCGGCACCGAATTCATCAAGGACACGGTGCAAAAGGCGCTCGTCATGTCCGCGACGACAACGCCCGTGTTGCAGTCCCAGGCGCAGGGCAGCCAGAGCCTCAAGCGCAAGTTGACCGGCGCCGGCGGCATCATAGGGTCCGTCTCCACCAGCACCAGCGGCAGCAGCGGCGGCGGTAGCAGCGGCGGCAGCAGCAGCAACACCAACAGCACCAGCAGCAGTAGCAGTCGCCAGTTTGTGATCAGCCAGCCATATGTGGTGCCCACGGCGGCATTCCTGCGCCACTTCACGGTGGAGCCCAGCGCGCTCCACCGCTCGGCATCAGCGCGCAAACGCAATCCCAGCACTGACAGCCTACTCATGGACCTGTGTCTGTTCAAGCCCATTCGACCCATGCCCATAACGCCCATTAAAATGTGAGTGCGACCACTGTTCGAGGTCTGTTGCGAATCTATTGAAAATGAACTTCTTTTCTCGTTTAGCAACAAAGCGCGCGGCTTTGAACTGAAGCGACCCAAATTTGTGCCGCCCGCCGCAAATCTGTATAGTGATGATGAAGACGAGGAGGAGTACGACGAGGAGGAGGAGGAGGCACACAAAGAGCCGGAGGTTGCACTCAAGCCAAAGCTCAGGTAAATTGAGGTTTCTACATGGCAAAAGTCTTTGCTTAACGTTGTTCGCCCTCTCTTGCAGCACACTGACATTGCCACAACAGGTCACCGCATCGGCTTTCGTGCCGCACGAAGCCTATAACAGTAGAAGCAGCAGCAGCCGACACACTCAAACCGACGCCCATACCAAGGACAACAGCAACACATACACCTCAGGCACAGGCTCAGCTGTCATAGCCACCGCCATAGCTAAGCCAAAGGCAGCGGCCACCAAGCGTCGACGTCGCGCGCCGCTGTTAACGGCCAAGCGACGTCGCAGAACGGCAACAGCAGCAACAACTCCCAAGGCAGCAGCAGCCCCAGCCGTGGCAGCTGAACCCGCTCCTGCGCCCAAACGCAAGCGACGCACTGCAGTGAGCGCCTCCAAGAGCACTTCCATATCGCCAATGCGCCACTCGCCGCCCATGACACGTCAGCGTGCGCGTCTCCAGATCTCCGCTAGCAGCAATTAATCTAAACACACTCACATTCAGCCTGACTATCATTCATCATCCCTGACTATCTCTCTGTTCATGTCAGCTATTACTTTTTGTTCAAAGTTTAGTCATTGGAACGTATTTGTAATCCAATGCCCGAAAGTGCTGTAACATAGAAGAAACAACAACTACAACTACAAATCCTAAGTCTTTGGTTCTAGTTACTGTTTAAGTCTAAGCGCGTTTCCATTGTCTTACTGAAGCAAGTGAAGTGCCAAAAGACGCAAAAAAAAACACAAAAACAAACAACAAATATTTGTCGTTAGCCCGTAACTTGAGCTGGGCTATTTGAATTCTTCATGAAACCCAAAGTTTTTTTTTTCTTTTATGTACCCGATTTGTGTTCCATATATTTTTCAATGTCTACTCCTAATCTATTTAAGTAGCTTTTAACGATTTATTTTGTAAATGTTTATTTTGCGCTTCACTTGCTTTAAGTAAAAATGTCTTTAAAAAAATTATGCTAAATATAATAATACAAAAACTGGTCTTCAAGACTGAATTATAACTAAACGAATATTATAAAGAGAACTCATTCAAAACAAAAAAGGCAACTGATATGCAAAAAAAAAAAAAAAAAAAAAAAAAACACCTTAAGAATTTAAAAATAAAAAAAAGAAACCTAAAACTTAAGCAAAAAGTATTAAAACAAAAAGTACAGCAAAATGTAAAAAAAAAATCAATACAAGTTGTAATTTATAAGCCATTCCTGATATGATATTTTGTTTTATATACATACCTACATACTACACACATCTATCGTTTCTCAGCCGATTTATAGTTTCCAGAAGGCACTTTATATTTTTTTTCTTCTATTCTATTATTATTATTACATATATATAATGTATGTGTATTTTGACTGCCTTTGAGGCAAGAAAAAGAAAAGGAGATAAACGCCACAACTAATATTAATTTTCCTACATTTAATTAAGTTTGTTAGAATTTATAGCTTAGACAACAAACTAAACAATTCATTCACGTATAATATAATAATAAAAAGAAAACGTAAACATATATAATCTATTTAGTATATATAAACATTGATTATAGTGCATGCCGGTCAAATCAACTGTGTGTTGTGATATGAATTAATTTATAAACAAAGCAAAAAGACAGCAAAATTCGCATTTTGCTTTTAATGCCACAAGAGCAGAACACAATAAAAACAACATTCTAACTCTCTACCCAAAAATTAAAAACAAAAGAAAAGAATACTATAATTATATTAAATCTACATTAAATATTTTCTAAGCATTCAGATACCAACGAATTGGGCAAACAGCTAAACTCACAAAAAAATATGTATTAGCCCTAAACTTATTACAGTTTCGAATGATCCAAAAAAATACAAAAAAAAAAATAGGCCTATTGGATAATACGAAGAGAACACACACCAGAGCAAAATTACTTAAAACACACAGCGAGTTGTATGCGTCAATAAATTCATAAAGCAATTAATTTAAATAGGTGAGTTTCTATTTTTAGTGTCATTAAAATTTGATTAACGAAAATAGATATACATTTTAAGGAATTTAAATCTCTTTAAAACAGGTTCAAACTATAATTTTATAGATTGCCTAAAAAAATTGTCTTGTTCGGTTCATACTTCGAACCAAAAACTAACCCTAAGATTTATTTGTACAAAATATTATTACAACTATTATATTTTCAGCGTGGGAGGACTCCCACACAACCTGTCTATTTTAGAACTGGCTCAAACCGAACATACGGAAACATAATTCTAGTTTAATCCATACCATATATTTCTGGCCTCACTCATCAATCGTTTCCATTTTAGTGGGCAGCACGTTCCATAGATCCTGCAGCTTGTAGCCCTCGGGAATGCGTTCCATGGCAAAGCCCAGCTCCTTGCAGTAGACAGGCTCGGGCGTCGTCTGCTCTGTGGAATTCGCGCCCAGGCAGCCAACGGCGAGGTAGTTATTCAGCTTGGTATTAATTTCGCGCTCCTGGTGTTCGTCCAGCTCCTGATAGTCATCGATTTTGAATGGTGTGGCCTTGGCAGCTTCCTCGGCGGCGGCGGCCAGACGCTGGCGCGCATCCTGCGGATCGTAGTGTACGCCAAGGTTCGGCTGTTCCGTGTAGATGGTGTGCAGCGAGCAGAGCTCCTTGAAGAGTTCGTGCAAACGCTCCACGGGATCAATGCGAAAGCCCAGAACATAACCGCCGCCAGTCTCGGCGGTCTGGATGACCAGCGCCGGGCCATATTTGGACTCGCGGATGCGCAGCTGAAGGAGAATGAGTCAGCGATTCCTTGGGATCAGTGGACACTCAACTCACATTCTCAATCTGCAGATAGGGCAGGCTGATGTTGAAGCTTTCATTGGCGTCTGCGTACCAAACCAGCCGTATGTTGGTCACCACGAAGCTACCCAGGTTGCCCTGGTCGCTGGACAAGTTCCAGACGCCCTGCACCTGGCTGTACACCTGCTCGTCCGGCAATATGATCAGCTGACCCGCCTGCACAATGGCGCCGCGCAGCTTTAGATCCCTGTACAGAAACGTGCGCTGGTATAAGCTGCGAGCGAGGGAACAAGGATGAGTGGAAACTAAGCTCAAGTAAACTTGATGGCCACTCACAGATGCACGTCGAAAACGCTGGCGAAGATGGGCTGCTCGCGTCGCGCCGTCTCGCCGGAGACGTCCGTGAAGAGAAACTCGAAGCGCGTCTCGTTGCTGATGGCCAAAATGTACAGCGCCTGGCTGGGAATGCGGCCCTTGGTGTGCATGTGCATCACTCGCGTGTTTGTGGTGCCTATGCGGGCGTAGCCGATGGCTGCGAGGGAGGGGGAATCAATAGATCTCAATTGGGGCTGATAGCAAGTTTACTTAGTCAGTCAGTCCATCAATCAAGAAAATCTGTCAGTTGGTCAATCAATCAGTAGGTCAGTCAATTAATATGTAGGCTAGTCAATCAATCAGATAATCAGTCAGTCAATCAATCAGTTAGTCAGTCAATTAGCTAAATAATTGCTTAGTCGTTCAATTAACAAATCAGTCCATCACTCAGTAGGTTAATCTGTCAGTCAATCAATCATTTAGTCTGTCAATTTAATAGTTAACAGTCAATCAATCAATAATTTAGACTTTCAGTCAGTCTCAATCAACTAGTTAATCAATCAATCAGATAGTCAGTTAATCAGTAAAGCAGTCCATCAATCAGATTTCTGTTAGTCAAACAATCACTCAGTGGGTTAATCAGTTAGTCAGTCAATCAATCAGTCAATCAAGAGGCAGGTCAGTCAATCTGACAGTTAGTCTGTCAACTTAATAGTTTACTGTCAATCACATAGTCGGGTAATTAATTGGTCAATCACAAATCATTTAATCAATCATTTACTCAGTAAGTCAGTCAAACATTCAGACTGTCAATTATGCAGGCAGTCAAACAATCAATCAATCATGACAAACAGTTTTATATAGAGTTGGACCTCTTTGAAACCCACACAGATTGAACTTCTTGTGGACCAGCGAGTGCCAAATGATGCGCAGGTTGGTGACCAACAGCCTGCCGGTATCCCCCGGATTGCCCTTGCTGTCCTCTATGTGGTAAACCGTGTCCAATACTTTCTCGCCGTTGCGTAGCCGCGTGTGCCTGTCGAATGTTGTGCCCCAGTTAGGAATGGTTTCCGCATATTTCCGGTGCATAACTCACAGCTGCGGCGTGTCGAACTTTACTTCCTTGTCCTCCCAGAGCAGGCTCCGCTCCAGTGCGTCCATTTTGCTAAGAGTTTTCAACATTTTTCCCGAGTTTTTCGCGGCGTTTGTTTGTGTTTGCCTTTGTTGCCAGGCAACGTTTCAATGTAGAAAGTGAAAAAAGCAGACCGAACAATGTCTTGCCTTGCAAACATACTCTATGGTATCCACTCTCCTTTAATTCAAGGGCATAAAAACTGTGTTTACAATTGTATATTAATAATACAATCTTATTTCATATATTTGACTACAATTTAGATTATGTATAAAAAAAAACTTTCGCTTCGTTTGTGAACAAGTTTTGGTCAAAATGCCGCGGCTGCTGCTGCTTTTTTCAGGCTTCTTTTGAAATTGGCTTAAGCTAGATTTTAGCCAGGCTAATCAATGGAAATGTTATTTAGAATATTGGCAAACATTCAGCTTAAACGTTGGCAACATTTAAACAGGAATACAACACACGCACACTTACACACACACACACGCACACATTCAAGGCAATCGGTGCACATCGAATACGAAATGAAACATTTAAATATTATATGTACAGTAGGCCACCAGATGAAGGAAATCTTCACATGATAATCTGCGGCTCGGGCACGCTGGCCGCGATGCTTTTGTGGGGCAGTACCTGCCCCCCATTCACGTACAGCTCATCCTTGACAATGACATCCTCGCCGAGCACGGTGATGCCCTCGATGCGCACCCAGCGACCCACGATGGAGCGCCAGCCGACAATGCAAGAGTCCAGCCAGGAGTGCGAGCGCACAATGGCGCCCTTCAGTATGGTCGAGCGCTTGATGCAGACGCCGTCCTCGATGACCACGCCGGGTCCGATGGTCACGTTCGGGCCAATGCGACAGCCCTCGCCAATCTTGGCCGTGGGATCGACGAGTACGTTTCCCACGACGCCTGGACCAGTGTATAGCTTGGTCGATTGCTTCTGGCGCAGCGAGCTGAGGTAGAGGCACATGCCTGCCAGGGAAGAGGGAGATTATTTAGATAGAATAAGATTTGTTTTCAACGGGACTCCCACAGCCCCAGCCCCTTTTAGTAATCTAATCAGCAATTACGGCTCGTTAGGAGCGTTCTATCAAACAGCTTTAGCTGCCGGCTGTTCCAAGAAAGCAGATAAAAACACAAAAGAACGTGCCAGGCGGGTGTAACCGACTGCGAAGTACAGTATAGCATCAGAAGATGTGATTGTTATTTGAGAAAAATATAGACTCGATCTTTAGAGATCATCAGCAAACTCTATTTCCTAAATTGTAAGAGATATAGATCTTCGCGGTTTACTGCCCACAAGATATATAGATATGCTCGCTTAGTCACGCCCCCAGTAGACGTATGTATCCGAACGAATTTGATGTATCTAGCTTTAAAACGGAGGGAGATATATAGATTAAATGGATTTGTCACGCCTTCAGAAGGTGTAGGCGACAAATCTAAACACAATATATATACTCGAGTATGCACGGGTTTGTCAAGCAACACGGACATTACACAAACCCAATATACTCTATTCACTTTGTGAACGAGTATAGAGCTGTTTAGGAAAATTGATTAAAGACACGTTGCTGAACAGTTAGCAGATAACACAGCAAATGGGCCAATTAGAGATAGCGTTCGCTTGTGATTCAGCCCGTTCAGGTGAGACAACGCACCGGTTAGAAAGTCTTTGGGCTGTCCAATATCCATCCAGAAGCCAGTCAGCTCCATGGCGTAGAGCTCCTGCTGCTGCGCCATGTCGGGAAAAACCTCCTTCTCAATGGACGTCGGCTTCACCTCGATGCGTTCGAGCACCGTAGGATTGAATATGTAAATGCCTGCGTTGATCTTGTTGCTGACAAACTCCTGTGGCTTTTCGATGAAGTTCTTGATGCAGCCCAGTTCGTCGTAGAGCACGACGCCGTATTTGGAGGGCTCCTCCACCTTGGTCACCACAATAGTGCCCTGTTTGCCGTGATTGCGATGAAATTGCATCAGCTGTTTGAATGGAAAATCACAGATCACATCCGAGTTGAGCACAAAGAAGGGCTCCGCACTGGCCGCCAGCAGGGGCTTGGCCAGGGCCAGGGGGCCGGCAGTGCCGAGAGGTTCGCTTTCGTGTGAAAAGATCAGTTCGACGCCTAGTTTGTCGGCCTCCACTTTCAGCTCTTGCTCCATTTGTTCCGCCCGATAGCTGACCGCCAATATGACCTAGATAAAAGTAAAATCTTGTTATGTAACTGTTGTTGCTGCAGCTATTGTCAATCTCACCTGACGACAGCCCGCATCGACGAGCGCCTCCAGCTGATGCAGCAATATCGGCTTGTTGGCAAACTCCACCAGCGGCTTGGGCGTGCTCAGCGTCAGCGGACGCAGCCGCGTCCCGTAGCCACCCACCAGAATGAGAGCCCGGGCGCTCGAGCCGGCCGCCTTGTTGGGAGAGCCGCACATTGCAATTGTTGTAGGACACGTCACAGACTCAACAGAGATCTCGCGATGACTAAAACGACCAATTTTCGGTTTGCCTTTTTCGACTCTAATTAATGCTACTCACAAAAATTTTTGTTGCTGCTGCTGCTGCTGATTCTGATAAGCCGCTTGAGGTTGACTTTGTTGTCGTTGGCGCGTTCCTATTGGAAGCGTCGCAGAATGCACGTAGGATTGGGCACACGTATATATGTGTGTGTGTGCTCTTAAACTAACGGATGTCACGTAGTTGTTTGTATGCGGCTCAAACTTGTTTGCAACATGAATTTTCTTACAGCATCAAATTCAGAATTTGTTTTAGTTGCGTGTGTGTGTGCGCGGGCTGTTTCTTTCTTGTAAAAATATACAAATTAATAATTAGGGTTGTCCACAGGGTATCGATATATCGCTATTTGTTAGCCACCCCACAAAGATACATCGATACCTCAATAGTTGCGTGCTGCAAGAGTTTCACGATATTTAGACTTGCGGTGTTTGGTAACACCGTTTTCGGGAACAGTGTGACCTGTGCTGTTAACAGCAGTGTCGGAGTCGGAGTTTCGTTACGTGTGGAAATTAATGAAAAAAAGAACTCTGTGAAAATTTGTGCAAATCATTCTTAACAAATTAAAAAAAAGGTAAGTACACCATTTTGTGAAGAACAGTTATGTAAATACAAATTTTGTGGTGCCGTCATGTTGTACATACACCATAATTTTGCTGCTTGGTGCTCCACTGACCACACACACACGCGCACACAGACATGCCCTCATGCTTATACACACATATTTGTGTATTTCGTCGAATCAGCAGCAGCAGCCTCTCACACACACAGACAGAAAACAAAATGTCGACCATTTGCATTTCATTTTTGATTGCTTTTTAGGCAATTTTGGAAATTGATCGTGTGCATTTATTGATTTCAACAAGTATATGATAATACATTTTGTCAACTTGTACATAAGTATAGAGAAACTAAATAAAGTGCCACAAAGTGTGCAGAGATAAAGTTGTGTGTGTGGGGCAGAAGCTTCGGTATTGATTTTTACAATGGCTTTTGGGGTAAAAATGCAAAGAAAACTTGCTTGGAGTCCTTAAATGTGCATGTGGCTTTTTTTAAATGTTTCATTAGTTTGTGAAATATATTAATTGGGCATTATAAATATGTGCACAACTGTCTATTTGGTTGGCAACGCTGATCAAAGAGCAGTTATTGTAGACTGCCCCCAACCATCTGTATCTGTGTATGTGTATATAAAGTTTTTTATTCTATTTTGAATATTTGTATATATAGATTAGTTTATATTCATGCTTTAATTTTCCTGACTGATGCGCAGCATCTTGTTAAGTTTTTACTTTCTCTTTTATTTATGCTACAAATGGCAGCGTAAAAATGTGTGTGTGTGCCTCCCTCAATGCAGCGGCGACGGCAGTCACGTTGAATTTCATGCGCACCGTATTTTATTTTATTTGTATTTAATGTTGGCCTCTTGTCAGCTTTTTATATGGCTTTGGGTTTGCATTGTGCCCGCTGCCATTGCTTTTGTTTGTATTTATTTGCTTAGCTTTTATGGTCACATTGCATTGAGTTTCGCCGAAGGTTTGTTCTGGTGATTGGCAACTCGTGTTCAATTTTTGCAAGTAATGCTCTGCAACAGCAGCAACACTTGGCACGTAATAATAAGGCATTTGAATTTGGTACTTACACTCACTATTGAAATACATACACACGTCATGTGCGTGACGTCATTAAGAATATGTGATTTAAGGCAGTGCATGAAATGGGACCACACTGGACCACCAAGGTCATATTTAAATAGCTGCTAGAATTACCGATAGGTTAAGTCATCGCTAATTGATATTGTTGATAGGAATTAATTAAGAAAGGCAACATTATTTAAATGAGAACATATCAACCATGTGGCAACGCTGCCGCAGCCGTTTAAGTCAACCTTGAAAGTTGATTGAACTGCAAAAGGAAAATATTTTGACCCCAAGTCCCAATGCAAACACACTCCCGAGCAGTCAATTGCCTGCCCGCTGCCGCCTACGGGCCGCATATACATAATTTGATTTCCGTTGCCGAGAGTGTGGAGCAGCTACCGTCCTTAAACATAACAACAACATGCAGCAACTTTGCCTGACTTTTTTCCAGTGCAGCGAATAAAAACAAAATCCTGTTGTGTGTCTGTCTGACGGCGACTTTGTATGCATAGCAGCGAGTCTATGTGTGTGTGTGTGTGTGTGTGTGTGTGTGTGTGAGGGTTGCTGCATTGGTATTGGTGCGTTTCATTTGCTTTCTGCTCTTTCCACGCTGTTTCGCCCCCTCAAAAAGCCAAAACACAACTCGAACTTGCTCAGCGCTTTGTCTGCCCATCGCCTGGTTGACTTTGCTAGGTGTATGAGTGTGTGTGTATTGGTGCGCCTTTGTACATTGAACTCGGGTGCCAGGGGCCCAGTGCTCTGGTCTGTCCTATTCCTGGCGTCTCGAGTTGCAAGAAGTCTGTCACGTTCTGCATTTGGTTTCTTCTTTTTATCTGCCAGGGTTGCGGCATTTTACGATCGTATCTATCGCCCAAGCGAAATTGGTTCTCTTTAATAGTTTGTACAACCTAAATAGGAAATAAACTCAAACCGGTATCGATTGGAAGTTTTATGCATAACTATCGATAACAAGCAAACCAAGAGTATGAAAACAAGCGGAAAATATCGTTATTGTTATCGATCATATGAATTAATTGTTATCGAATGTATTCTATGCATAACTGTCGATAGCATACTCTTCTAATTATTTCGATAGAGGAATATAAATGAATATAAATTAACCTTAATATCTATCGAAGCATATGTTAATTAGAGACTGAAATAGAGTATAAATTATTCGTCTTTCGTTCTGGTGTAGTTGTGCTATCGTTCTTCCGCTCTACTTGTTGTTGCTTCGATTTCCTCCCTTTTTTTGGCAGCCACCGTTTGATTTTTGTTTTCTTCTCTTTTGTTCTTTCTTGTTTGGTTCTGCGGGTCGACGCATCCTTTAGGCAGCCATGAAGTTCCGCGCAAAGATGCAGGACATGCTCTACATGCGCGAGTTCCAGGCGATAGCCGCCACCCTGGCCAAGCTTGCCAAGGATTGCGTGATGATCCTGGGGCAGGAGCGCATGCATTTCATTGTGAACGAGGAGCACTGTTCGACATCGTCGCCGCTCGTCTGGGTGAGCATTGGCGCTGCCGACTACTTTCCGGAGTACAAAATGACACCCGCTCGACCCGACGAGGAGTTCATTGTGCTGGTCATGTCCGCGACGCATCTTAGTCGCGCCCTCGCCGTGCTGCGCTCCGGGAGCAGCTCGAGTAGCAGCAGTAGCTGCCCGCACAGTTGCAAGCTGAAGCTGAAGCAGATTCAGTTTCCCTGCATCTCGGTGATCGCCTCGGTGGTGTCGCCCAGCTCCGCGGAACCACGCGAGGTGGTACATGATGTGCCCGTCACCGTGGTGCCCGCCAGTGACTGGCCCTCCTTTGTGCTGCCCAAGGTGCCGCCCACGCAGATGGTGCTCGGCGTGCCCTCGGTGCGTCTGCTGCGCAGCCTCATCGACCGTCTGAAGAACATTTCACCGAATCTCATTTTCCATGGCAGCGCCGCTGGCGAAATGAATCTGGTGGCCGAGTCCGAGATGGCCACAATCACGACGCGTTTCAACCGTCTGCTGCTTCACAAGGCCGACAAGCAGCAGGCCCATGTGGAGGACGTTTCTTGCTCTGTGGACTCGCGCAAGGCATCCGCGTTCTTCAACGCCCTCCAGCTGCCCAACGAGGAGATCATGATTGGCATCGACGGCGAGCGCTGCATCTGCTTGCAGCTGGATATTCGCACCAACGTTGTTTTGCATTCCATTTTGCCAGCTGTTTGCATTTAGCACTAGGAAAGGTTGGAGTGCCCGACTAGAACCCTGTACGCAGATTTTTATAAAATTTTCAAAATTAGAGCATTTAAATGTGTGCATAAACCAAAGTCTATACCATAAATTGCGTTGTTTTTCTCTCATTTTTGCGGGAAGTCAGGGAAGGTATTCGAAAAGTGACATATTTTTGAGCTGTGTCTGGTAAACGAGAACATACATAACAAAATTTGGTGGCTCTATAAGAATAATATTCGAGATATGCTAAGAAAACCTTATCTTAAAATCGATAAATATCAATATTAGTACAATATAAATACAGTTATTTATCTGGTTATCGCTTTAATAAATATTTTGCTTTTATGCAATGAATTCAATGCCAAATAGCTTTGCTTACCCATTTTCTATGGTTACAGGGTATACAATTCTCTAGAACATCATAAATTGTCATCGATAGGCGCTAAATATCGATATGTAAATGAACAGCGCATCGATAAGCGAAAGTTGATTTGGATTTGTTGTTTTTCTTTTCTTTTATTGTTTTCTTGTCTCCGCTGCCGTTCGCCCCAATTTGGCAGCGACGTTCGCGGCTGCTGCGCAGGCCGTGGCCTCTTTTTCTGTGCAGCGACGTCGACAGCGCTCGCGCTCGCTCTCTTGAGCTGTTGCATTGCCTGTTGTGTGTGTGTGTGTGCGTGTGCGTGTGTTGCTGTTTGTTTGCATATTTACTGTGTATTTTTGTTACTGGTTTTACAACCTCATCTGTTTGCTTGCTCGCAATTGCAATCAACTTGCATTTGTTGTTGTTGCTGCTGCTGCTGTAACACGCGCTGCATTTGCAGGTGAGTAGTTGTTCAAGTAGGCCAGCGGCGACGTCGACTGCGCTGCGTGGGCCGCTCAACAACGTCGCTGGCTGAGCATTTGTTGTGCCCAGGTCAACAGCCATTTTGGTTACGATTGTGCCACATTTTAGCGATAACTCCAAAGAATCAAAGCAAATAAATAAATGGAAGTGTTATCTGTCTTTGAAATAATAATAAATAAATGGCTGGTGTTTTATCAGCCCCTACGTGGCTGCGAAAAATGTTGTGTGTGTGTGTGTGTGTAGATAGGTCATCTGGGCAGAGGCACCCTATAAGATTAGTCACATCCCATAAACATTTCCATATATATGTGTAAAACTTCCATAAACAGCTGTTTGTGTAACCTAAGATGAACCTCTCTCACACACACATTGGGACTCATGCGATCAGCTGATCAGGTTAACATAAATTTCACTCTAACGGGCGTCGACTCAGACACAGGTAAAACGCAAGAAAAATGAATTTCAGCGAGAGCAACGTGTGCACATTCAACCCCCAAAGCGATTGAGTGCGCTTGTTTGTGCTCTCCCACTCTTACTCTCTTACTCTTCTTCGCAAACGCGGCCATTTTGAGTGTCATTTAATTTCGTTTGTAGTGAAGAAAAAGTTTTCTTTATTTTATTACTTTCAAAATCAAAAAAGTTAAACACCAGTTAAATATTTCGCCCAGTACCAAGTGCGCCAGAGTTTGACTTAAATAATAAAAAAGAATGTTAGTCGGTTTGTTGACCTCATTGGCATTTAGCAACAAGGGTTGAGTGACCTGCTTAACGGCTGTTGAGTGCTTTTTTTCTTGCCTGCTGTCAACTGGTTCCGTTTGCTCATCTATTAAATTTAGATATTAACTTTGAATTGAATGTATTGTATTTATATTTGATTACATTGACTATATACGTAAGAAATATTCGATTTAATGTGCTTTTGGCCCTGTATGCATGTGTTTTAAAAACGAATTCTCGCCTGACTCACGATTTACTCTTCACTCTCACTCATTTTGCGCTCATTCATTCGCTCATTTCGTTTCGTTCACGGGGTCGGCATTGACGCTGTCGTTGTCGTTGCTGTTGCTGTCGTCAGTCGTCAGTCGTGAGTTGGTTTTGAGTGCGTGCACAGCTGAAAAAATGTTCGTGCCTCGCTGAATAAGCAAAAGTTTATTTTCTATATACCTGTGTGCGAGTATATAATGTATAGCAAAGGTGCAGTACGTTTTTATATAATTGACAAGTACATTATTAAATTATTAAGTAGCGATTGCAAACTGTTCTTGAATAGCATGCAAAATTTGCTGAAACGCTGTGTGCATTCGTTTATTTCAAGCATTTCTTCTTTTGCCTTTGCTTTGCTTTCGTTATGTATACATATTCTTCTACTGTGTGTTTGTGTGTATGTGAGATTGGGGCTGCTTGCCTGTGTGTTTATGGGTGTGTGTGTGTGTGTGTGTGTGTAACGTCGTCATGTGCTTGCCCCTCATGCGTTCTCTGTCATGCACATACCGAGGCAAGCGACAACGTTGACGTCGCTGTCGGTGTCAGCATCGCCGCTCGTGAACTCCCTTTTTGATAAAATTTTTACTAGAAATCGACATTTAGACGTCATCAGGCGGCCCACAGCGTTAAAAGAAAAGTAAATATGACAAACGTATTAAATTAGAATCTGAGTGGAAAATTAAAAAGTATTTAAACTATTTGTACTTCGCTTTATTGCTTTTTCGCCGTACCAAATGTATTCGCTGTCTGTTATATTTACCCGCTATAGCTGTGTGTATAACAGTATATAAGGTGCGCGTGTGTGCTGCTGCCAGTGTTTACATAGCACGATTTTGTATATAACATTGTGTAAATGCCTATCAATGAGGTATTTAGATGTATGTGTGCGTGTGTTGTCTCGGCCTGTTTCTACTACGTTTTCTAGTGCGCTTTGCAACAAGTAGCACTACTTTTTCCTTCGCCTATAAGTTTTGTTATTATTGCCAACTCGAATATCAACTTTTGGCCGCCCTCCTTGGTCGAAGCAACAATAACAATGGCAAGGTTTTTGCTTAATTGTTGCATGTATTTACCTTGCGCTTACAGCCTGGGCTGCCACATACACACAAGCGTTTCTGGATTACTTTATTGCGTTCTTTTTGCTTACCTTTGGCCTCTTCTGGCCCTTAATGCGTCGCACGAAAATTTTCCAATGCAATTTACTTTACGGTTAAGTTGCCACAGTGACGTTGTTGCGACCCCCTCCCCTGGTCTTCCTCCCTGTAGAAAGCGCTACACACCCCACTTTCTCGCTCTCGCACATACGTTTCTGCCGCTGCTCAGCTGTGCGTAGGCCACAAAGCAGTTTCGTAATAGAAAATATAAAAAGGCAACACAATAGAAAGAAACACAAAATGAATAAATAAATAAACGAAACTTGACGGGGCAACACTGTTTGCAGTCCGTTACGTTCATTGTTGTAGCTGGCGTCATATGCTCGACTGGGTTTACAGCAACAAAAATACATATTCATATATATGTATATATATAAATAGATATACGAATAAGTTACAACCAATACGCACTACACAAGCAAAGGGTGTAACTGGTTGGCGGGGAGCTGGGGAAATGTCTGCGTGGGGAATTGAAACACGCACATAACATCCCGCTGCGAGCCCTCATAAATTTGGAAGTGAACAAAAAGTTAAAATCCGCGAGCTGTGTACAGACAGCTAATTCGCATCAACTAGTTGTCCTGAACAAGAATATATATTTTGCAGATTTTTTCTTCTGCCTGTTACATACATCTGCACAAACCAATATACCCTTGTTCACCCGTTTGGAATAGATACAGGGTATACAGAATGCTTATCAATTATGTTTGTTAGTAGCAGGGTTGACAAGTCTAGCGCAAAGATAATTGCGGTGTACATACGATTATATCTGCTACCTCTATACGCTATACCCTATATACTATATAAAGTATGTATATGTAATTAAGTATGTACAAGTAGGGGCCCTTTACATTTTTCAATTGCTGCTGATAAGGCAACATTGACAAACAACCACATACCATATGTTGGAGTTGCCATACGCAAGGAAAATGCTCACACGAATACACACACATGTACATACATACATGAAGGCGCTGCCATTTGCGGCCTCGCATATTTTTTCGTATCTGTTTTTTGGTGTGAAAAACTTGTGGTTTCAAGACATACAAAAGAGGAAAAAAAATGTAATTCAAACAAATTTTCATGTAGCGAAGGCGACGGCGTTGCTGGTTTCATTTTAAGCGGCCTTGAACTCAATATGGTTTTATTTTTTCTTTTGCACTTTGCGTTGTGATTGACAGTTGGTTTTTTTTTTCTTTTTTGTGTTATATTTGAGCTGCTGTAACGGCGAACTATGAGGGCGACACGCACACGCTTTAAACTACGCATTTATTTTGTGTAGTGTAGCTGGGACATTGCGTCGCAAAGGGCGACGTCGCCAACACACGTTTTGCTGCTGACGTTGCTGCGGCTGCTACTTTTTGTCGTTGTCGCTTGCTTTGCGGCTCATCGCAGCTACAATTGCCTTTTGCTTGTTTTGCTTTTTATTTTTTGTTCGTCGCGTGTGCTTATTGTATTTTCATCGTATCTATGTAAAGATATATATGTGTGTATGTATATGCGGGATCTTGCATTGCGTTCTCGCAGGGAAACAAGCATGACAAGTCAAACGCACACATGCATGCACGGGTGCACACGGACGTATGCATTGCCGCGTGAGAACGCACACATGCATGCACGCGTGCACACGAACACAAACGAGTTCGAACTCGTTCCTCGCTCGCTCGCACGTACATAGGAAGGGGTAGTCAGCCAAACAGCGCAGCGCTGCTTACGAAAAGCAAAATATAAACAAAACGGCCGAGAACAGCTGATTAACAGCACAGCATGTGCGCGCTCGGTTTATGTAAGTTCGTGTGCGTGCGTGTGAGTGTAATAGTGCTCGTCTCGCTGTAAACAATTTCCACTCAAAACAAGTCGCTCGCAAGCAATCATCTGCGCACAGTTGACTCGCTCGCTCTCATTCGTTCTCCCTCTCTTTCTCTCTCTTTGTCGGGCACATGCACGTGTTGGTGACTGCTGCTGCTGCAAACAGCTGTTAATTTATTTACATATTTGTGTGTGTTTACTGCGCACATATGTTGATGAAATGTGCTCAACTGTCTGCGAGTGAGTGAGCGACAGAGAGAGGTAGATTGTGTTTGGTGGTGGTGTATTCTTTTGTGCCGCTGCTTGGTTATCATTTTTCCCATTTGTGCTGCCTTTTATTTATTTCTGCAGGCAGACGAGTACCTGTCTTCGTTACGGGGCAGCAAAATCTGCGACTACCCTCACTCGCTTCAGGCGGTTCTTTGTTGTCGCATTTGTTGCCTGTTTTAGTCCTGTCCAACACACACACACACACCCCTACGGCGTCGTTGTAAGCACTTCCTATTCAGTTTTCACTGATATTTTCAGTTAATTCTCGTTTGGTTTCTCATTCAAGCAGTCGTCAGGTCAGAGTCGAGAATTTACCTAAAATAAAAAAAAAAAGAAAAAAAAAGAATATATTTAATTTAAGGGTGTTTATTAATATGTTTTTTTTTTTTTTTTTTTTTTTAAAAAAAAAAAAAAAATTTTTAATAAAAATTTTTGTTGGGTGGGGGGGGGAGGTGGGAAAAATGTTTGCGGGGGGGGTTGGTTGTGGGGGGAGGGGGGGAGTCAAAAATGTAGAAAAAAATAATGTTAAGAAAAAAAGAATTGATAGTGGATTGTTGGGTGTTTAGTTGTTTTGTTATTATTTTGTTTTTTTTTTTTTTTTTTTATATATATAATATATAATAAAATAAAAAAAGGTATAATATTTAATAATTTTTATTTTTAGTATTTATTTTTTTTTTTTTTTTTTATTTTTATGTGTATATTTAAATGGCATTCGGTATGGTTTTGCCTTTGTTTTTTTTTTTTTTTTTTTTGTTCATTTATTTCTTTATAATATTAAGTTGGCTGCACTTGTCCTGCACTCGTGCTAAGTGCAGCCAACTTAACAAATGTATCGATTGCCGCAAAACAACTCTGGCAAACGCTGAGCTGTCAAAGAATAATATATATTTTTATTTTTATTTTATACTTTCATACTTTCATACTTTTGTAAACGTAAGCAAATGCCAATAAAAAATCTTAAATTTACTAACAAATATTGTGTGCTTTATTTTTTATACAATTACAGCATAAAACACTCCGCTGCCCACCATAAACCGTTAACGCCGCGTGCACTCACAAAAATCCCAACAGCAAAAATAATAAAAACAGAAAAGCATATGTGAAACAAAGTCAACAAAAAACTCTCGAAAGTTTGAAAGCAACAACAATAGGGTATATTATGAGATATATAAATAGTTATAGCTAATTGAAGCCAGGCTCCGCTGTCATTGGCGCTCACCAAAAACAATTAACAAAAAGATATTTGTGTGGTTTAGTTTTATTTTGTAGCATAATATTTGTAGATTTAAGACAATTTACATTTGCAAACAATTCTCTGTGAAGGTGGCATGTTAAGTGTGTTCGATGCCAGTGCGGTTAAGTGTCGTCTATGGCCGAGTCCGTTAAAAGTCAAACGCTCTCTGCATTGACGGAGGGGCAGCACGACGGTAGTATAATAACAACAACAACACCAGCCGCAGCAGCAACAACAAAAACAACAACAGGCACTCAAACTGCAGCGTCCACAATTAATGCTCAGCGGCGTTACAATAATTTTAACAATAACAACAGCAGCAACAAAACTTATCATAACACCAACAAGAAACGTAACGCATCAACAACACTAATTACTACTGCAACAACAACTGCTGCTGCCGCCACATCCTCCGTCTCTACTGCCGCACGTCTTTCGCGCAGCAAAGGTCGCAGTCAAACAACAACAACAAACAGCAAGCACAAGAAATCGTCTGTCCCAGCCGCCGATTTAACTCGCCACTCAACAACATTTGGAGGCGTCTCTAGCAGCGGCACCGCGCGTTCTTCGATTATTTCGCCAAACAGCGTCAACGATACAACTCTATCGCCAGGCAGTCGCAAACGTCAGCATCAGCATCAGCATCAGTTCAACAACAACAACCAAATACGCATCAGCAGCCAATGTAAGTATTGTAAAAGTGAGGGAAGATACTGTTATGTATACTTTGCTGCTATTTTGCGACGTAATTGTGTTCTGATAAAATTTTTCTATGTAGCCTCACTAATTTACTACAGTATAAATATACATAAGTAAATTTTGTTGGGCTTTACTTTATTGTCGATTTATTTGTTTAAGTTAAGCAGCTCACAGCGGTCAACTACTTTTTTAAACATATAAATTCCAATTTGCAAATAGATTTATGCTTTATTCATCATATGTATTTGTTGTCTTATACAAATGTAGCCAATTTTATTTGGCCATTTTTTTATGTGACCCAAAAATGCCGCATGACATTTATGCCACCTGTCAATAGGAGCGAAATACTTTATACATATATATCAAAAATAAAATGTCTGCTCCATTGAAATTACAGTTGGGCTCCAATTGTTTTAAATATTCCTGAATTTAAAATCCCAATCTAACTTGATTTCACCAAGACTGTCATCGCTAAGTGCAATAAATGCAGTTCATTATTTTTTAAAAAGTTCCAGTTGATAGTTACCCTATTTATTTGTAAGTTTGGAATATCGTATGAAATGCGCAATTTTGTCACACTTCTCTTGCAGTTATCGTTAGGTTTCTAGGCTGGAGAAGTAAAGCCCAAAGTGTGACCAATTTAATTTTTTTAATTTATCGAAATCTCTAACGTAACTGTCAATGATTAATCGATAGTCGCTCGTGCATTTATCGCAAATTCATTTAGTTTTGACAACTCGCAACACTTTGCACTGCGTGTGGGTTTGTATTAGAAATACGATAAAGAAAAATCGAAATTCATATAAAAAGCAGAGTAGATTGCTTTTCGGCCGAGTCCACACAAAAACTACATATTTTGTTTGTCTAAATTTAAAAGGTCATCACCGACAGCAGCGCCAAACCCTTCAAAAAATCAAAAATATTTAAAACTAAAAAGACTAGAACAATTTTGCCAAGTTTTTTTTTTTTTGGTTTCTCGAATCAACAAATTTATAAACAAGTTTTCGCCCCCCCCCAAACCCCACCCAACCCTAAACCTCTAACCCAAGCCAAGCCAAATCCCCCCCTCAACTTCAACTTCAAGCACAAGGACTCTAAACATATATCTCTCTCTCTCTCTCTCTCTCTCTCTGTCGTCATGTCGTTTACAGCTGCGCCCGGTGGAGATCAGTACGTGGAGCTTAACTCGCCGCTCAAGAAGCGTCGCGTGCAGCAGCCACCAATAACAGCGGCCAAACCAGCAGAAGCCGCCTCGCCAGCTGCAGGAGTCGGAGCAGGCGCAGGAGCAACTGCATCAGCTGCTGCTGGCGTCGATAGCTCGTCGCATATTCTGCTGCATCACCAGAACCAGCACCACCACCAGCAGACTACACCGCGCCTCGCATCTGGCGGCGATTGCGTGGCACAACGCACACGCTCCAAGACTCTAACGCCCGAAGAGCTGCCTAGCACCAGCAGCGCGGCCGCAGCGCGCCATAACAGCAACAGCAGCAGCTACAACCAACAGGCAGAGCCCAGCAGCAACCACGTGATTGGCGCGACGCCACGGCGCGGCGCAGCTGCCCGCGCAGTAGCACGCAGCAACAGCGGCGGCAACAGCGGCGGCAACTTGCTCAGCTATTACCGCAAGACGCGGAAGGTGAGCCACACGCGCGCCAAGCCAGCAACAGCAGCAGCAGCAGCCACAATTGCAGCACAACAGCAACATCAGGAGAACCTCATCGGCAAATACCCAGAGACCAGCAGTGCACGCCTGCAGGCCAGCAGTTCGGCGGTAATTGCAGCCGCTGCAGCCATCGACGCAGCGCGCCACGATTCCAACAACAGCAACAATAACGTCGTTGTCAAGCGCTTAGACAAGAAGAGCAACAACAAGTACACCAAGTACCGCAAGAGTCTGCGCAACTATCAGCAGCAGCTGCTCGCCAGAATTGACGGCGCGGCGGACAAGCATCCGGACGAGGGGCACGAACACAGCTTGGAGAACGGCTACGGCAACTTGGTGGTGGACCACCCAGAGCCTACAACAGTGCCGTCCTCAGCTGAGGGCGAGGGCGAAACCGAGGCGAATAGCTTAGACGCCGCGCTCTTTGAGCCCGCCGACGAGCACGAGCAGCGTGAACAGGACGACGACGAAGAAGACGATCAGGAGCAGGAGGAGGAAGTGGAAGCCGAAGAGGAGGAGGAGGAGGTGGGTTTCTACGAGATAGTCAACTCGGCGGATTCATCATACGAGGAGGACGCCCAAATCGTTGCCGAAGAGGACGAACTTAGTGAAGAGGAGGAAGTTGACGACGAGGAGGACGACGATCTCGAAGAGGATTTCGACGAAGAGGAAGAGGATCTCTCAGAGGGTGAATTCGCTGAGCATATTATTGGTGAACTTGGTGGTGAGTGTTCTCTGACTTTTCATATTACTGCACACTATAAACATAGATACTATATCTAGATATAGAATCGGGATTGACTAAAAGTTCTTAGTTTAAATTGTGTAACATTTGAGATTTTTTTAACAATTAGTTTTAAAGTTGGTAAATGAGTATATGCCACAAGTTGGTTTCAAATAGTATATATAATGTATATATATTGTTAGAAATTCAACCAATTTTTCTATGTATATTTAGGCTGGAATTCAATACAAGAAATATCACTTATGCCATCACATTGAGCTAAAATTGTGAATTATTCAGTTGCCAAATCAAGTTCCTTGCATTTTTAAAGCATTTTTAAAAATATAGCTACAAATATTCCCAATTTCTATGATCTTTCCATTTTTCTGTGTTGCCAAACACAAATTGAAAATTGAGTTTTAATTACAAATAATTGTTTGGTATTTGGTGTGCCATAGTCGATTTGGCAGTCTTGCAAAACACACTAATTTAAAGAAATTGAAGAAAGTTGCAATTGGTGACAATTACTTAATGTTTGACGCCATATTTGATTTGCAGTGTGTCAAAGTTATCGATAACACTTAGTTTGAAATGAAAAACTGTCAAAATAAAAGCTAGATTGATATAAATAATTATTTTGAGTGTATTAAATGGACTTTGATTAATCTTGTTCGTGAATTCCAGTTTCTAAGTTTTGTACATTTTTTTTTGTGGTTTTTGTGCTCTTTGGTTGACTCTTAACGAAACGCTTGCATATTTTCAATTTGTATATAAAAACGACTTGTGTAGTTATCTCTTTTATTCTTTTGTGCTATCAATAAAAACATGAACGCTCCTTTTCTTTTTCCCCCCTATTTAACGCCAAATTAACACATGACGGCCAGTGTTGCCACACCAAAATGTTAGGAAATAATTGCACATATTTTGTGCTCTTTTCTTTTTTTATTTTTTATATACTTTTTTGTCAACTGCGCCAATTTCTTATCAACAACAAAAACAACTGAAACATTTCTTGTACAATTGCCTTTTCCGCTGAGTCATGCAGTCTACACACACACATGTACTCATACGTATATATGTGTATATATATGTTGTATTAATTGTTTTGGTGATAAAATATATAAATGAATGTACATGTATGTGTATATGTTTCTTCACAATGCCAACGCACTTTGGCAAAAGCCAGTTGCAATTTTTACGTCGCGCTGTTTAGGACGTAAATGCTCGAAGAGTTCTTAAAACAAATAATAGGATAGAGCCATTAACTACATGTTGCCGACTTTTAAATACCCTTGCAGACAATATAGCCGAATGTGCGGTGTATGTAATTTATATACAAGTATATAAACTTAACGTTGTTTGAATACACAAAATTGTATATCCGTCGGATTGTTCGTGTGTAAGCTATGTGATAAAAAATAGTCTGATGTTGATATGTAACGAGCATAAAAGAGCACCTAATTGTTGTGCTTTCTTGGGATATCTTGAAAAACAAAGTTTTCCTGACAAAATTTTTGAACCGATTACACCTATGGCAGCTATATAATATAGTAGTCCGATCCTGCCAACTCTGACATATGTGCTGTCTGCAGCAAAACAAGTGAAAAAGAATATTTTTTAATAGGTACAGACAGACGTGACTGTTGATACTGATTAAAGAAATATATATAGTATATATACTCTCAGATGCCAGCTTTAAGCAGTGAAACATTGTGACAAAGGGCTTAAAAAAAGAGATCTTGAGAGAGATTATAATATATAGTGGCCACATATGTATGTTCAGGTGTGTCTCTATTAACTACCCAAGCACGACAACCCCTACAACCAAAACACCCCTCGCATCCCCTGTGTGCTGTGCTTCTATCTAAAAGCAGGGTTCATATTCATTCAACAGCACCCCATAAACGCCCACCACTTCCCCCGTGAACCTCAACAAGAGTCCAATTAATATTCAATTTCATGCATTTACTCGGAAAAAACGCCCATTAATTTCAACTACATATTTATTTTATTTTATTTTTATTTATTTATTTATTACTCAACTTAATTACATTTTTATGCATCACAAATTGTATTTGTTTTAAGTGTATTTGTGTAGAACGTGGCGAGTGTGTACCCCCCTCACTTTTAATTAGGTTTTCATTTGCTCTCAGTGTTGCAAAACAACAAAGTTTATTTCAAAATCATTTTGCACGTTGCTGTTGTTGTTGCAAGTTCATTTACTATATTTTTACTTTAATAATATAAATATTGTTAATGGCAACATATATATTTCTATATAAACAATTAATTTAAATATACAAAATATATAGTATGCATATATAATGAAAATATATATGCATATGTAACAAATATTTCATTGCTGATGCCTTGTGTTGTTGATGATGATGATGTTGTTGTTTTTGTGCAAGCAATCAAAATTATATGTGAATATATGTATACATATATCGGTATGTATATATATATATATATATATATATATATAAAAGCAAAGAAGCAGCGTCGTCGCAGTGTGGTGTGCACTAGAGCAAGAACAAGACTAAGCAAAGAGAGAAAGAAAGCGCGAGAGAGAGAAGAGTTTAAATAGCAGCAGCAGCAGCAGCAACAACAACAACGACAACTATTAGCAGCAGCAACAACAAAAGTGCAGCAACAACGAAAACGTATAACGATGGGGGCAACAACAACAGCAGCAGAAGCAAAAGCAGCAACAGCAGCAGCAACATTAGCAGCAGCAACAGCAACATGTTGCTGTCGTCTCTTAAGCGTGCGTCTGTGTGTGCGTGCGTATGTGTACGTGTGTGTGTGTGTTCTCTAAACACGCATAACAGCAACATAAAAGTAGTTTAGTGCCGAGCAGCAGCAGCAGCAGCAGCTAACACAACAACAACAGCAGCAAGCAGCAGCAGCAACATCATCATTGTCAGCGACTGAGCGTCCCCCTAAAACACAGCCCCTTCCCGTTTTAAGCAGATATTCCCTTATCCATAAGTCCCCTCCCTGCGCTCTCTCTCCAGATACTTTGCATTTACCAACAACAACAACTAACGTAGTAGACTAGCTGCAAGCAAAAATAACAAAACTATAAAAAACAAAAAACAAAGCTGTTTAACTGTTGTCTCCCACTACTCTACCCCCCTCTCTACTTGCCGCCCAACAACAACAAAAGCTGCGACACAGTCAAATCGCAGCAGCAGCAAACGCAGCAGCAGCAGCAGCAAACATACAACAACTATTAACAACAACAACAGCAGCAGCAAACAGAACAAAAACACGCTGGCAACATATTCATCAACAGCTGCAACACCGACAGCGTCGGCAACACCAGCAGCAGCAGCAGCTGCAGTCGCACCAGAAGCAACAACAACGTCCGGCTATCATCGTGCCGCCCCCCCTGGCCAACCGATTGGCGGGCACGGGGCGGCACGTGCCACACGGAGCAACACCGCTGCTGTTGGAATTGTTGATTACAGCGTGCTGGCCACGCCACCGCAAGCAGCAGCGGTCGCGCACATGACGCCCTATGCCACACAGCAGCAGCAACAATCGCTGCCACATCCGCAACAGTTGCTGCCCACCCATCAGTTTGCTGCTGCGCATTTGTCTTCCTTTGTGACGCCCACGGCGCCAGCGACGCAGCATTTTCAAGCGGCGGCATATTTCACAGCCGCACAGCAGCAACATCATCACCAGCAGCAGCAGCAGCAACATCAGCACCCACATCATCAGCAACAACAACAACACCATCATCAGCAACAACAACAGCAGCAGCGACAGCAGCCGCACTATTATCACAGCTCGGCTGCTGCTGTCGCTGTGCTCAACCTTCAGCAGCAGCAACATCCACAACAACAACCACATCACTATAACTCCACAGGGCCGCAACAGCCACGTACAGCGCCGCCACCTATTATCTACCAGCCGCGTTTCGCAGCAGCAACATTTGTGCCGCCACCAACACAACAGCAGCAGCAGCACACGGCCTACGCACAGCAGCAACATTCTTCACTGCGCCGCAGTTCACGTAGCAAAACGGGTTCCTGTGTGAGTTCCGGAGCAGCCGCACAGCAGCAGCATCATCTGCAACAGCAACATCAACTGGCAGCAGCAGCTGTTGTTGTTGCGCCCGGCACGGCTGCTGCTGCTGCCGCCGCCGCTTCACTACAGCAACAGCAGCAACAACAACAGCAGCAGCCGCCCACTCAATATCAATATCATCAGCAATTGGGCGGCAATACGGTTGTTGTTGCCGTGCGCCAGCAACAACAACAGCAGCAACACGTGGCTCTGCAGCAGCAACAGCATCAGCAACTGCACCAGCAGGCACTGCAACAACAACAACAGCAGCAACAACAGCATCAGCCTCGTGCGACAATTGTTCAGCCCGGATTTCTGTTCAGCTACCGCAGCAATCACAATCAGCCGCCACAGCAGCAGCAGCAGCAGCAACAGTTGCCCAAAGCGACGCACAGCAGTGGTAAGTGGTGTGGACACACACTGAGAAGGATAAGAAACTTGGAGCAGCAGCAAAACGAGGAGCAGCCAGCAAAGCGGGATAGCGACCATCATAAAAAACACATTAGCTACCAACAGTTCCTTCTTTTTTTTTTGTGAAACTCTTTTTGTTTTTTGTACGCCCACACACATACGCACGAAAGCACTTTACGTTCTTTATTTTAGGTTAGGTTCTAGGCAACAGGCGTGGTCCGTTGTGTACTATATGTATATACATAAATACCTACCTGGTCTTGGTCCCGTTCTTTTTTTTTTTTTTTTTTTGGTGCATTTTTACAGCTGGTGTTGGGTCATCAATCAATCAAACAAACAAATCACAACGAACAAGTGACAGCCACGCCCCTTCTATGTAAAGCTAAACAAAAACTATCGATAACAAAGTTTTTAAATTGCTCTATTAATTATTTATATTTTACACCGAATAGAATTGTTATTTTTCCTATAAATTATTTGTAATTTTTTACAACAACGCAACCTGCTCTTGTTTTTTTGTCCTTATCGATAAATCGTCTGTCGATAGTTTTTTTTTCGCTTTACCAACATCATCATCTTTTGTGCATATACGTCATATCGTCGTGCTCACCTCACCCTCCCCCTCTGCTGCCGTCGCGCGCGTCGCTTTGCTCGCGGTGTCTGCCCCTTAACCCCTCAACAACCAACCCACCACAAAAGCAGTTCTAATTTCTCTTTGCATTTCTCTCTCTCTCTCTCTCTCACTTGCTCGCTCGCGCCTACGCTCTTTGCGCGCGTTTCGTTTTGTCAAACAAAAAAAAAAAAAAAAAAAAAAAAAACAATTCTTCAATTCAGCAGCTTCGGATGCTTTAACGTATAGTTTGATGGCACAACAACAACAACAACAAGCGCCAAATGGACCGCCGCATGCAGGTGGACAGCAATTGACGTCAGGTAAAAGTCCAAGTAAAATACAAGAACAACAAGCTCACGCACACACGCATTTAACCCACACGCATACATATACATTTATTTTAATTTTTTATCTTAATTTTTCACACAATACACAGTTTTTGTTCTGTTATTACACAGCACACAGGGTGACTCGGGTGTTAGTTGGCCCACGGAGGCCAGCTATTGTTTACACTAGTTTTTATGATTTGCCAACACTGTTAACTATCGATAAACAGCGATTTTAGCGCCAACACTATTTCTTTTTACTGTTGATTTTACGTTTGTTTCCTTGTAAATGTCGTCTCTCCCCCTCTCTCTTAATTGTATTTGTGCTTTTGCTCTCTGTACGTTTTTGTATTGAATGCTGCAACAATTGCCATATTTATAACTGTTTCTTTGTTTTTCCCTCTCTTCCGCTCAGGCACCAATTCGGCCAATCTCAGCATCGTCGCAGCCGCTTTAAACGCCGCACGCGACTCGGCGGCGAACGTTAGCAGCGCCGTGGGCGCCACCAGCAGCAGCGCTAGCGGCGGCAGCGGCGCCAACAACAGTGCCTCGGCCAGCGGCGGCGGCAGCAGCAATAATGTGACAACGAGTGGAACAACGGCTGCAGCGGGCGCTGCATCAGCACAACCAGCGTCAGCAGCAGCAGCCGCCGCTGCGGCGGCAGCAACAGGCGCTGCCGCTGCCGTAAATGCTGCCGCAGCAGCCGCCGCCGCCGCAGCCGCTGCAGCAGCAGCAGCAGCGGACTCGGAGAGCGATGACAGCGAGGTGGGACGCCTGCAGGCGCTACTCGAGGCACGCGGCCTGCCGCCGCACCTGTTCGGCGCCCTCGGGCCGCGCATGACGCACATCCTTCATCGGACGATAGGGAACAGCAGCACTTCCAAGGCGAACCAGCTGCTGCAGGGCCTGCAGTCGCACGACGAGTCGCAGCAGCTGCAGGCGGCCATCGAGATGTGTCAGATGCTGGTGATGGGCAACGAGGACACGCTCGCCGGCTTCCCGGTGAAGCAGGTGGTGCCCGCGCTTATCCAGCTGCTACGCATGGAGCACAACTTCGACATCATGAACAACGCCTGTCGGGCCCTGGCCTACATGCTGGAGGCGCTGCCCCGGTCCGCGGGCACGGTGGTGGAGGCGGTGCCCGTGTTCCTCGAGAAGCTGCAGGTCATCCAGTGCATGGACGTGGCCGAGCAGAGCCTGACCGCACTAGAGATACTCTCGCGGCGGCACAACAAGGCCATCCTGCAGGCGAACGGAATCAGCGCCTGCCTCACCTATCTCGACTTCTTCTCGATTGTGGCCCAGCGCGCTGCACTCTCCATCACGGCCAACTGCTGCCAGAACATGCACGCCGAGGAGTTCCACTTCGTGTCCGAGAGCCTGCCCCAGCTGGCCCGCCTGCTCTCGCAGCAGGACAAGAAGTGCGTGGATAGCGTGTGCACCGCCTTCTGGCGTCTGGTGGAGAGCTTCCCGCATGACGGCAAGCGTCTGCAGCAGATCGCCAGCCCGGATTTACTGAAGAACTGCCAGCAGCTGCTGGTGGTCACACCGGCCATCCTCAACACGGGCACCTTCACGAACGTGGTCCGCATGCTCAGCCTGATGTGCGCTGCCTGTCCGGACCTGGCCATCTCGTTACTGCGTAACGACATCGCAGCCACGCTGCTCTACCTGCTCACCGGGAACGCAGAGCCGGCGGCGGCCAGTGCCAACCACGTGGAGCTGGTCACGCGGCCGCCCCTCGAGCTCCTCGAGCTGACCTGCCTGATCGGCGAACTGATGCCGCGCCTGCCGCTCGATGGCATCTTCGCCGTGGACGCCCTCCTCGACCGGCCCACGCTCAACACCCAGGACCAGGTGCAGTGGCAGTGGCGCGACGACCGCGGCGCCTGGCACAACTACTCCACCATTGACTCGCGCCTGATCGAGGCCGCGCACCAGAGCAGCGAGGACGAGATCAGCCTGAGCACTCTGGGACGCACCTACACGGTGGACTTCCACGCCATGCAGCAGATCAACGAAGACACCGGCACCACCCGACCCGTCCAGCGCAAGCTGAATCCCAATTATGTGGCCCCGGCTGCCGCCGCAGCAGCCGCCGCCGCCGCAGCGGTCACAACCGGACAGGATTTGAGCACGAGCGGAGCGGCAGCTGCAGCCGCCGCCGCTGCAGCGGCAGCTGCATCCACATCCGCCTCCAGTTCGGCGGCGGCGGTCAATAACAACAACAACAATAACAATTCGAGCTCCAACTCGAATCCCTTGAAGCGTCGCCCTTCGCTGGACGCGCGCATCGCCTGCCTGAAGGAGGAGCGCGGCCTGGCCGCCGACTTCATCAAGCACATCTTCAACGTGCTGTACGAGGTCTACAGCTCCTCGGCCGGGCCCAACGTGCGGTACAAGTGCCTGCGCGCCCTGCTTCGCATGGTCTACTACGCCACGCCGGAGCTTCTCCGCCAGGTGCTCAAGTACCAGCTGGTGTCCAGCCACATTGCCGGCATGCTAGGCAGCAACGATCTGCGCATCGTCGTCGGCGCCCTGCAAATGGCCGAGATTCTGATGCGCCAGCTGCCCGACGTCTTTGGCACGCACTTCCGGCGCGAGGGCGTCATCTACCAGTTCACGCAGCTGACCGATCCCAGCAATCCCATCTGCGCCAATCCCTCGCCCAAGCCGCTCAGCGCCAGTGCCACGCCCACGGCGAATGCCGGCGGCTCACAGAGCGCGCCTGCCTCGGCCAACAGCCTGCAGGTGAATCCCTTCTTTATGGACAACGTGTCCACTGCAGCTGCCGCCGGCGGCTCCAGCAGCGCCAACGCCACGCCCAGCAGCTCCAAGCATCAGTCGTACAGCGTCAAAAGCTTCTCCCATGCCATGAACGCGCTCACCGCCAGCGCCAATGCGGTGGCCAAGCAGCAGCAGCAGCAAGCGGCTCCTCTGGATGCTGGCTACAACTACAGCAGCTCGGCGCCCTGCTCCTCTGCCGCTGCCGCCGCCTCGTCGTCGTCGTCGTCGTCGTCGTCGGCCGCCGCCGCTGCAGCGCCTGCGCCCGCTGCCTACTTTGTGGCCGCCACATCCGCCTCCGCCGGCGATCCCCGGCAATATCTCAACTTTCAGCAGCCGGCGGCGCCGCAGTCAGCCGCACAGCATGAGCTACAACAGCAGCAGCAGCAGCAGCAGCAACAACAAATCATTTACAATAATCAGCCAGGCGCCGGCAGCTATCAACAGCAGCCAGCTGGAACAGCCCAGCAGCAGCATATGACGGTGGCCGTGGCCTCCACCAGCGCAGCCGCCGCCGGCAACAACAGCAACAACAACACCTCCTCGGCGCTGCAGCACAAGATGACGGACATGCTGAAGCGCAAGGCGCCGCCCAAGCGCAAGTCCCAGAGCAGCGGACGCGCCAAGTCCAGGCAGGAGGACGCCGCAGCAGCGGCAGCAGCAGCCACCACGGCCAGCTCGGCCATGCATGAGCTGCTCAGCCGTGCCACTAGTAAGTGTGCGCCCTGGGAGCGCGTGCCGTCACAACATTTCGATTTAAATTATAGCTAGATTATATTTAGATGATAGCATT
This sequence comes from Drosophila sordidula, assembly GCA_035047465.1. Classification (NCBI taxonomy): domain Eukaryota; kingdom Metazoa; phylum Arthropoda; class Insecta; order Diptera; family Drosophilidae; genus Drosophila; species Drosophila sordidula. The sequence goes on from JAWNPQ010000312.1 coordinate 1,334,232, forward strand.
GGAAAGTTCTTGAAATAACTATACAGACAAACTGTTCGCTTGTCTAGCCAGCCAGCTTGTATAAAAGTGAACTTTGTGCTAAAAAAGTTCAGAAAACTGGAGGCCTTATAAAGCCAGAAATTTTAAATTAGTTGAAAACTTTTTTAAGTTCAGTTTTTATACTCGTTCTAAAAGGGAAAAAAGTATATTCGGTTTCTGCAATGTTCGTCTGTCCGCATGAATGCAAGTTTTATCCCTGCTGTTAAAGCTAGAAAGTTCAAACTTGGAATATATTCTTGTGTATACCCGCCTCAGATAAAGTATTACGCCTCCTGGGGGCGTGGCAATTCGATAAAATATATATAATATATTAATATATATATTATATTAATATATATATAATATATTAGGGAGCGGGTAAACTATCATCGGTATCTCCCACAACAGGTGACCTTTTCTAAGAATCGAGCAAAAAAACTCAACCACGTCTACTGCCACCTCCAAATATTAAAAAAATGATAGCTTTCAAAATAATCATAATTAAGAGTCTTTTCGACTGTTTTCGACTGTTCTGAACGAGTGTTGCGCAGTTGGTTTCAATGTGTGCAGTAATAATAGGGATCTATGCCAAGATAGCTAGTCTGTTTTAGTCAGATATTGTGACGTCTCAATGCTGAGTTCGGCATTCTTTGCAAAGCCTGTGGCTCTGCACACTCTGATCTGCTCTCCACAGTCTGCAATTACAAATGTCGCTTTCTTGCCCCTCAGGTCTCGGCAGCAACACGGGCGCCGGCCGCAGCACGCCCAGCTCGGGCTCTGGGTCCGGCACCGCCTCGGGCAATTCCAAGTCGCGCTTTAGCGCCGGGAACACGGGCAACGCGGGCAGCTCATCCACCAAGTCCTCGTTTCTGGCCTCGCTCAATCCCGCGCGCTGGGGCCGCCAGGCGGCGCATCATCATCACCAGCAGTCGCAGTCGCAGTCGTCGCAGCAGTCCTCGGCGTCGCATCACGGCCTGGCCAAGGACGGCAGCACCAACAGCAGCTCCTCGGCCGGCGGCAGCAGCTCCGCGGGCACGGGCAGCCTCAGCTACACGGGCTCACAGCACGCGGCGGGCGGCATGAACGCCGCCGCCGTGGCGGCCAGCATCAGCAAGAGCATCTCGCACGCCAACCTGATGGCGGCGGCCAACCGGGAGCGCGCCCGCCAGTGGGTGCGCGAGCAGGCCATTGACTTTGTGAAGCGCTACACGGAGCAGGAGGCGCGGCGCAGTAGGGCGCGGGACAGCGAGGCCGCCGAGCCGACGTCGACCGCCGCCACGCAGAGCACCTCGCTGGCCAGCACCAGCGTCCTGGAGCGGTTATCGAGCATATTGCTCAAGCTGAACGGCAGCTACCACGACTGCCTGGACGCGCTGCTCGAGCTGAAGACCATACTGCTGGAGAGCGACATCTCTCCGTTCGAGGTGAACCACTCGGGCCTCATCAAAGCCATGCTCAACTACATGACCAGCGAGGCGGGCCTCGTGGAACGCGAGGCGCGTCTGCGCAGCTTCATGCACGTGTTCGCCGGGCTGCCGCTGGAACCGCTGCTCCAGAACGTCGGCCAGCTGCCCGACATGGAGCCGCTCGCCTTTGGCGCCTTCGTGGCCAAGCTTAACGGCTGCGTCACCCAGCTGGAGCAGTTTCCCGTCAAGGTGCACGACTTCCAGGCGGGGCCCGGTGGACGCACCAATCAGAGCGCGCTGCGTTTCTTCAACACGCATCAGTTGAAGGTGGGTGCAAAGTGAACTTGACCTTCGTAACTAAGCTAACAGTTCTTCCTCTCCTTCTCCAGTGTAATCTGCAGCGCCATCCGCAGTGCAGCAATCTGCGCCAGTGGAAGGGCGGCACCGTCAAGATCGATCCCCTGGCCATGGTCCAGGCCATCGAGCGTTACTTGGTGGTGCGCGGCTACGGCGGCATACGCGCCGACTCGGACGACGACAGCGAGGAGGACATGGACGACAATGTCGCCGCCGTGGTCATGACCCAGTCGGGCTTCAAGCACAAGCTGCAGTTCCTCATCGGCGAGCACGTCTTGCCCTACAACATGACCGTCTATCAGGCGGTCAAGCAGTTCTCGCCGCTGGTCAATGAGCAGCACGAGACGGACAACGAGTCCGAGATGCTTCTAGGTGAGTTGCGAGAGAGTACTTGGGTTAGGATCACACCAGATCAAGCAGAATGATAAAACAAGAAAACATGCCTTCAAACGAAACAGACAATAAGTTACCCTAAACCCATTGAAAACGTCTAAAAAGGGTATAACAAATGTGTATAACAGGCAGGAGGCATCTCCGAGCCCATAAAGTGTATATGTTCTTGATCAGAATCAATAGCCGATTCGTCCTAGCCCTTTCCATCCGTCTGTCTGTATGAACTAGCTAAAGAACTTCGTGTATATCGTTTTTCAAATTGTCGATAACCCATTTTCGTATCGATAAATATCGCTTATCTCTGTAAGAGCTGGTGCCAACAAATGTAGTTTCTCGTAAAGCATATACCTCCCAAGATACCTCCCCCATTTGCCAAATATGGAAAAATACTATTCAAGTACTACAGCCTTTCACTTTAAGTGTACATGGATTTGAATGCTATTTACATATATATTGGGTTTGTGTAATGTCCGTCAGTCTGTCCACATGAGCGCAATTTTTTCGGCGCTGTTAAATCTAGATACTTCAAATTTGGAATAAGATTTCTTTAAGCGCTCCGCCCCCAAATTGAATATTTGAAATTTATCCAAATTAACAATAGCGAAGAGAGCTTTGTAGTGTAGTGTAGCTGTCATGCTGTGAACAAGTATTGCGCAGTCGGCTACACCCGATTGCAACGTTCTCACGAATCAACGTTTAGCTGTAGCCTGAATCAGCAGTACGGGTGCTCATCTTTCTTTACTTCCGCTCCCACAGGCAACAGCAGCATTTGGGTGCAGCAGCACACCATCTACTATCGTCCCGTCGAGGAGGAGGCGGGCAGCAACAGCAACTGCAGTAGCAGCAGCAGCCAGGCCCACAAGCAGCAGCAGGCGAGCAGCAATGCGACGTCGAGCTCCTCGCAGCTGGCGAGCACGTCGTGCTCGTCCTCGGCCTCGTCGGCGGCCACATCGAGTGCGGGTAAGAAGTCGCACAAGTCGAGCAGCAAGTTCATGCGCAAGAAGACGGAGCTGTGGCACGAGGGCATAGCGCCGCCGGTCCTGTCTCCGCTGAAGCCATTCCTGAGCAGCTGCCTGCCGAGCGATGTGGTGAGCGTGCAGGATGCCTCGCTGGACGCGCTGTGCATGCTGCGCGTCATCTACGCCCTCAATCGCCACTGGGAGCACCTCTATGGCTGCGTCGTGCGCCAGAACATCATTGCCAACTCGGAGTTTGTGCATCCGAAGATCACCGCCAAGGCCAATCGCCAGCTGCAGGATCCGCTGGTCATCATGACCGGCAATCTGCCGCAGTGGCTGCCCCAGATCGGCATGGCCTGTCCATTCCTCTTCCCCTTCGAGACGCGCCACTTGCTCTTCTACGCCACCAGCTTCGATCGCGACCGTGCGCTCCAGCGCCTGCTGGACACCACGCCCGACCTCAACTCGGCCGAGTCCTCGGAACGCGTGGCGCCGCGCCTGGACAGACGCAAGCGCGCCATCTCGCGCGCCGAGCTCCTCAAGCAGGCCGAGCACATACTCCAGGACTTTGGCAACTCCAAGGCGCTGCTGGAGATTCAGTACGAGAACGAGGTACGTCGAAGAGAGAGAGAGAGAGAGAGAGAGAGAGAGAGAGAGAGAGCAGTAAACTAATGTTATTTATACTAGCTCACGAAGTGAATAGAGCATATTGGGTGTGTGCACTCTCCGTCCGTACGATTATTTACTCGTGTATATCCGCGTCAGATAGTGTTAAGATTTGTTGCGTTAAACTATATATCTCGTTTAGTTTTAAAGCTAAGATACATCACATTTTTGGAGACAGATTACTGATTACCTCTAAAGATTGCACAAAAATTTTTTTGGATAGGCCAGCCGACCGATTTCGACAGTTTTAAGCTTTTATGCTGAAAACGAGTATTGCGCAGTCGGCTACACCCGACTGCAACGGTTACTCTTGCTTTAACACTTCCTTTTCCTTCAGGTGGGCACTGGCCTGGGACCCACGCTGGAGTTCTACGCGCTCGTTTCGGCGGAGCTGCAGCGCACGGACTTGGGTCTGTGGAACGGCAGCGACAGCTATCGCCACAACTCGTCGAGCATTGCGGATGTGGTGAAGTCCAGCAGCGCGGTCCTGCACATCGAGGATGCAGTGGAGGCCGGCAGCGAAAACACGGTGCTGGCTGCCGCCACAGTGGTCAGCAGCACCACCCAAACCACCATCAACGCACATCTGACCCGCTCCAGCAGTCGCAGCAATGCGCAGCGCACTCAGCAGCAGCAACAGCAGTTGCTGGCGGAGCACAGCTCCTCCAGCGCCGGCTCGAATGACAACGCTTTGAACATGATCATCGCACAGCAGTTTAGTGATATGGCAGCCACAATGGATGCTGCGGCCGCCAACAATTCGACGCAAGTGCTCGACCAGTCAACAACGACGACTTTGACCACAACAACAACAGCCACGGCAACGGCAACAACAATGCAAACATCTTCGACCGTCAGCTACGTCCACACGGCGCACGGCCTGTTCCCATTGCCCCTGGGCAAATCCTCCAAGCTGCCACAAATGACCAAGGCCAAGTCCAAGTTCAAGTTCCTGGGCAAGTTCATGGCCAAAGCGGTAATGGACAGTCGCATGGTAAGCACCCTTATAGATCTATATATACACCCTGAACCCATTCTTGCGCATAAAGTTTCTATTGCAAACAGCTTTTTGTTAAGTAAGCCGAAACGCACAGTTTATCACATGGACAAAAGCTTAACGGTATACAAATTGTACTAACTTTTTAGATACCTTCTCTCCATTTTCCCCAAATGGGCTCATTTTAAACTGGCTTATAGTATATTGGGTTTGTGCGCTGTCCGCCCATCCGTAAAAATATATTGGTGTATACCCTCGTCGGTCGATTATGCCCGACTACACCGTTCATACTTGACATATCTCATCAACTTTGGTTTATTATGTTCTCGTAAAGAATATTTAACTTTTTGGATGTAACGACAGCTCGCAGCTCTGTTCTAGAAATCTCCTAGTCGGGCACTCCCGACTAGTGTACTCTTATTTCTTACTTAAATATCCCTCTTCCCTTCAGTTGGATTTGCCATTCTCGCTGCCCTTCTATCGCTGGCTAGTCAGCGAAGAGCTGTCAATTGGTTTGGCCGATTTGTTGCGCGTTGCGCCCGAGGTGCAGAACACGCTGGTGCGGCTACAGGATGTGGTGCGCCGTCGTGAGGATATCCAATCGCTGCCCGCCATTGATGCCATGGAGAAGAAGGAGTTGGTGAGCATTCAAAATGCATGAATCCTGATCGTATATATATAACATAATGTGCTACTTTGTGCAGATGGAGCAGCTTGATTTGGATGGCTGCCCCATTGCCGATCTCGGCCTGGACTTTGTGCTGCCCGGCCACGCCAATATTGAGCTGTGCCGTGGCGGACGCGATACGCCCGTGACCGTCCACAATCTGCATCAGTACATCTCGCTGGTCACCTACTGGTTCCTCGTCGAGGGCGTGCAAAAGCAGTTCGAGGCACTGCGCGAGGGTAAGAATTGCGAGTTCATGGCTATCCAGTTGACTATAATACTCTATTGTTTGCAGGCTTTGATTCCGTTTTTCCCATACAACGATTGCGCATGTTCTATCCGGAGGAGCTGGAGTGCGTATTTTGCGGCTCGGGCAGCGAACAGCATCAGCGCTGGGATCTCAAAATGCTGCAGGACAGCTGCCGCACCGACCACGGCTTCCATCAGGAATCTCAGGCCATTCAATACCTGTATGAGATTCTCGTCTCCTACAATCGGGACGAGCAGCGCGCCTTCCTCCAGTTCGTCACTGGATCGCCGCGCCTGCCGACGGGCGGCTTCAAGGCGTTGACCCCGCCGCTTACCATTGTGCGCAAGACATTGGATGGGAATCAGAATCCCAATGATTATCTACCATCTGTGATGACCTGTGTCAACTATCTCAAGTTGCCGGACTACTCCAGTCGTGATGTGATGCGGCAGAAACTGAAAGTGGCTGCCAACGAGGGCAGTATGTCCTTCCATCTGTCTTAAAATCATAAATATATATAATCTAAACGCGTGACACACACTTACACACACTTACAAATACTACATAGTACTATTTAATCTATGGCTGATTATAGTATTCATAAAACACTGCAGCAACCGGATAGCAGCAGCCCAAATACCCTAACAACAACCAATCGAAAAAACATTCAAACGTTTGCGCCATTTTGCAATTTCGCTCTTTCTATTTTGCACATCAACACTCACCGACTATACACACTCTTCAATTGGCCAAATTTCGATATATCAACTATATATATATATATTTTGTAACATTCTCAAATTTGCTTATAAAGAAAAGGACACAGGCTCACTTTTGCGTGTAGTGCAGCCTGTTGTTGAACACCCCACCTCCCACACACACTTGCCCCCTCCCCTCTCTATAGGTGGGTGCATACACTAACACACACATGTGAACATTGCAAAGGCCAATAATTAAAATGCTATTAAATAAATTAATTAGTAAAGCGCATAAATTGCAAGAAACCGAAACAAGTTGTTTTACCGAAAAAAACGATTTCGTATTGAAAATGACCTTCAATTTTTTGATTTGTTTAGTTCTTAGTTTTGGATTTTGCTTTTAGTGGAAAAGTTTGCATAATGATTAAAGCCAATTTTGTTATTAAGTTTTTTGTTATTTTTGCGGGCGTTTCGTACAAGATTTAAGCTGAGTTTATGTTTATGTATATTCTATAAGCATACAAAACAAAAAAATGTGTATCAATGGAAACGCTTATAACATTTATATTATATACGTATATATACTATATGAGCTGAGGAAATATGTTAATGCGGCACTTTAGTTTTCTTTCCTCCCAAAACTTATATGGATATATGTAGAAATGAAATGAATTCAAAGAGAAAAATAAAATTATACATTTAAAAAATAAAACAAAACAAAACAAAACAAAAAAAGAACGCCCACCCTTGAAATTTAAATTTATGAATTATAATATTAAAGCTATATACATATGGAAATATATATATAATATAAATATATAATATACAGTTTAAAGAACACACACACTTATGTATCTAACAAGCCGCTAAAGCAAATAATCTGCAAGCTGTGTTAATTTATTATCATAGCCAACAAAAATTAAGGGCAAAACCAGAAATTTAAGTAAACAAGAAAGAAAAAGCCAACATTTCGTTTGGCATCTACATCTAATGCTGCATAAAAGAAGAAGAACTCAAGTTCTCTAGCGTTTAGTTCACATTACATAAACTATATCTATATACATACATATAAATTAATAAATAAATATATATATACAAATAAAGCATAACTGTAACTGTAATTGTATTGTATTTAAAAAGCATATACATATACGATTTTTGTGTTTGTTTGAACAAAACTAATAAATCGAATTGCTAAAACGATATGTATATATATATGCGTATATATATGTATGTGTAAAATCAGCATCTGAGACGATTTATCAACTTTTGCAGTACTGATCATAATAATAATAATGATGACTTACAATTATAATAATTATACAAATATTAAAGATTACCGCGTCAAGTTATGAAAAACAAAAAGTTAGCATTAAATTATCATATAAAACATTACATATTAGTTACAATAACAACAAATTGCTCTATAACAATGAAATCAACAACAAGCAAATAAAAACGATGAAATAATACAAAAAATATATGACAAAATGTTCATAGATTTTTATTCAAATTATTTGCAATGTCGAATTGTTTAAACAACTGCAAGATGGGCAGCTAAGAAACAACAGCTATCAAGACGTGATGTTTTTTTAGAATATATGTAAGATCCAAGTTAGTAACAAGAGTTAAGATGACTGGGATGTACTCTACTCGAGTTTAATTTTAATCGATTTTATGGCGATATTTCTTGAGTCAGATAAAAAAATTAAATCATGCATTTGAGAACCCAGACGAAAATGTAGTGTATCTAGCTTGTATAATCGTCGAAGGATCTTAAAAAACTGGTACTGTAAAACAAATTTGATCAACTTAGAGAAAATGGCATTTTTAACAAAAAAAATGTATAAATCTTGCTCTGCGTGAGCTCTACGAGATCGTAGCCTATAGAATTTCCGAGATATGTTAAATAAACATGGATACTGGAAATCGATAGTTATCAATTTTGGGGAAATAATTTGAATTAAACTTAAGCAGCGTTTGGTAAATGAGTAGCTGAAAGAGTCTCTTGACTTGGCAGAGTTCCCTATCTATTTTTTATCCATTTTGAAGGGGTATAACAATTCATATTATTTCAACTTCTATGTAAGATCGGAGATGGTATAGAAGAGATAAACTTTTGTATGTAAATAAGCCGTGTTTGCTTAACTTTAAGCAATGGGATAATAGGGATGTTACAGATGTCTGGAATATCCCGCTAGGCAAACACAGTTGTTAATCGTTGTTCTTCTCTAATTACATTTCAGCTGACAAAGTTCAATTGCTTTACTTGAACACCATATAGTAGATGGGCCTATATAAACCCTAGACCTTTTCCAAATTGTATCAGTTAGTTAATTGAAAATGTTGCGACTCTTTGTGCTCAGCCTGTCGCTGGTTTTGGCCCTGGGCCAGACCAACTACTGCCAGCAGGGACTCTGTCCCAATGGCACGACGCACATAGCTTGCCAGAGTAGTGGAGTATGTGCAGCCACTGGGCATCTCTCAGAGATTGGTTAACCAAAGCTCTTTCCCTTGATTATTTGCCAGGCCTGGTCTGCGACTTGCCCGACTACTCCGGCGCCCTACATCATCAACATGAGCCAGGAGCTGCGCGAGTTCCTTGTGGCCGCGCACAATGCCCGACGCAATCACCTGGCTCTGGGCAATCTGCCCGGCTACAGCTCCGCCAGGCGCATGGCCTTGATGCGCTGGAACGACGAGCTGGCCAGTCTGGCCCAGCTCAATGTGATGCAGTGCGTGCGCAAGCGGGATGCCTGCCACAATACGGACAGATTCCGCAACAGCGGACAGAACATCGCCCAGTTTGCCTACGAGGGCGATGTCGCCTCCAAGACTGATAAGTTTCTGTTGACGTCGGCCGTCACCAACTGGTGGCAGGAGAGCGACAATGCCAACATGGCGGTCATCAACAGCTATCCGAGCAGCTGGACTGGAGAGTGAGTAGCAATCGGATTGTTCCTAAATGAACCTCCCTTGATTAAGCCCGTCTCCACAGACCCATCGACCGCTTCACGCTGATGGCGCAGCAGCGGAATATCGCCCTGGGCTGCGCGGCGAGCCGCTTCTTCAGCAACGGCCTGAACTGGTTCCTCGTCACCTGCAACTATGCTGTGAACAATGTTGCTGGCCAGTCCGTCTACTTGAGCGGGCCCGTGGGCGCCGGCTGCCAGACGGGCATGAATGTCAACTATCTGGGTCTTTGCAAGTTTGCCGAGGATTTCAATATATAGATATATTATATGTACTATATACTTTTATTTTTTTATTGAGTACAGTTTCAAACTAGAGAACAAACAACAACAATACATTTTTTAAATTTTGTTTCGAAAATGAATTAGGGGTTAGGATTTTTTTAATAAAAAATTACAAAGAAATTGTACAAATGCATATATCTTAAATGCAGATTCGAAGTAGAGGATAACCTCTGACTAAAATGCCATCAAATGATGAGTTTTGACAACAAATTTCACCCTCTCAGAATCATTTTTAATGTTGTTTTTAAGCTCGCCCACGAAGTGAACATGTTATATCCAACAGATTAATTGTTAAAAATTGTCACCTATTCCCACTGGGGGCGTGGCAATTCGATAATCAATTTATCTTAATGTGAATTTTGAAATCATTTTTCGTAGCATACTTTTGTGCGCATAATAATAATATTTCTAAACATGAACAATAGGTGGCGCTTACTTATTTTATACATAAGTTCCTGCTGTTGAACTTGATTAATAGGTGGCGTTGACTTGCTAGACGTGTGGCAACGCAAGCCACCTCCTATCGGAAATACCAGCGACAGTCAGTGTAGCTTTATCGATAGTTTGTAAATGGATGATCGGAGTTTTTGAGGATCTCTAGTTGTAATTTCAAGATGGTTGAAATGTTCGAATCACTTAACCAATAAATATATTATTAATATCAACCTTAATTGTTGATTCTTTGTATTAACCATTGGCGTATACAAAGCGTGGCACATAATATGCCATAGACGTTTTCTTATTCTTAGAATTTTAACGCGGCTCCTTGCGCTTTATTAACTGGTGGTGTGACATAAAATGAACATGTAGTTATTATTTTTAATTAGTTGTTAATTATTAATTTAATTACTAGCAAGCTTTTAGGCATAGTAATATGACAGAATATGACAAAAGAACTACAACGTTTCTACTTGTTTATACTAATTGTGACAACCACACTCGATTCAAAATATAAATTTGCAATTCCGAATTTTGAAAAATAAAAACAATTTTTTGAAAATATGTAAAGTACATGATTTTTTTTTGCCAACATTTTCGAAAAAATTTTATTTTTCAAAATGTATATATTTTAAATCAATATAGAGGACAAATCATGAGCAATATGCCATCAAACATGAAAATCGTTGCACATTTAAAATCGCCCTGTGTACTACAGCTGAAAATGGTTGAACAACTAGAACAAATTGTTTCCGTTGGGTTGTCGATGATTGAATTCCCTTGGAGATTGTGTTTTCACATAAAAACTTAATTTTTGAACGATCGCTCCCATAAAAGATCATTTTATTTGGTAGGTTTCAGGGCAGTATCTTTGAAAAAAAGGCATTTCATACAAAAACTAATTTTTCAACCCATTGTTCCCATCTAGGAACACTAAAGTCGAGGGCAACCGACTGCTCAATACTCTATACAGAGTCTTTTGAACAATGTTAACTCAAATCGAAACCCGAAGTTGTTTGCAGACTATCGCCAAGTCGAATTTAAGCTTTTGTGTATTTCAGCCCCTCCCAATCCCCAAGAACTTCCCCCTCAGCGAGCGTCAACAACAGGCGTTGCTCGGGGCAGCGGAAAGAAACCCAACAACTCGGTTGCCATAGTTAATCAGGTAGTTTTCCCTAGTCAGTCAGGTAGTTTTCTGGAAAATGAATTTCAAACTAATAAACTCCGAGCTGGATGTAGTACTGTATATGAAGTACGTCCAGCTTGATATACTCGTATACCGAAACCAGTCGATGCGATCCCCAAGATGGGCAACGACGGCGTGAACAAAACGGACGACATGAAGAGCAGCTCGCTCGACGACTTCAAGCTGGAGGCGATGCGCTCCATGGGCTGGACCGTGGAGGCCGACATACCCATGGCGAATTCCGAGAATCTGGCCATACTGCAGGAGATGGTCGGCATGCGTGCGGAGAAATTCAACCTGCAGCAGAGGATCATCGCGCTGGACGAGCGCGACAAGGCCATCGAGCGGCACAAGCGGAACATTGAGGCGACGCTGCAGCAGAATCTCGTGAGTGGGAAGGGTGGAGGCAGGGTATGAGGCAAGAGAGTGGGCAAGGAATGAAGCAGGAGATGGGATGGGGTTAAAGATGCACCAAAGGATAAGAGCAGGGGTAGGGCAACGCAAAGAAAATGGGAGACGGAAAGGCAATGAGCTGGAAAGGGTTAATTGAAGGGTCTAGGATTGGGTAAAGTATAAGGCAAAGGCGATAGAGGGATTCGGCAATGGATTGGGGCAAAGCACATCAAGCAAGAGCTGGGGCTAAGGCCTGATCTCATTCTCGTTCCTTCGCAGACCTTTTTCAATTCGGTAAAGAACGATGTGCTGAAGGAGGCGCATCGAACGCAGCTGGTGATATTGGAGCGCAACAAGCTGAAGGAGGATGTGCGGACGAACCAAAAGGAGCTGGCGGAGTACACCGAATTCGCCGAGCACACACTGCGTAAGTAAACCGTTGGCCAAGGGCAACACAGAAGCCGTCAAGGACTGCGCCTAATTGCAGGTAAAATCACCAAGAACAAGCGCGAAATCGATGATCTGACCAAGCGCATCAAGACGGCCAAGTCGAGCCTGGTGGACTGGGCGGAGGCCATGGAGGATGGCAACAAGGGCTACCAGCTGATCGATAAGTACTACCAGGACGATCAGCAGCGGGCGCGCGAGCTGAACACACGCCGCCAGCTGCTGCAGGCGGACATCGACAAGCGGCGCAAGGTGGTCGTCCTCCACTACGACGAGCAGCACACGCTGGAGAAGAACCTGGAGCGCACGGCCTGCCTGTACCGGGAGGCGCATCTCGAGCGCCGCCAGATGGTGGAGACGTGGAAGCAGGCGGTCAACCAGATGACCCAGCGCGAAATGGAGATACAGAGCAGCGAGGCGGAGTGCGCCCGACTGATCGAGCGGGCGGATATGATGGCGGCCAACTATCGGTTTGCCAACGAGCAGTTGAACGATGTGCTGGAGAACAATCGACAGGTGGAGCTGAGCATCGAGGTGCTGAACACGGAGACGTCCGAGGCGAAGAACGAGATACAGCGCCTGATCGATGCCTCGCTGCTGAAGGACCGCGAGATTCTGGCGCTGCGCAACGAGTTGGAGAATCTCTCGAACATGGTGCACGCCCAGCGTCTGGAGAACCGCAAGCTGATGAAGCAGCGCGACGACAAGATCGCCGAGATCGAGAACTTTGCCCAGCTGCTGAAGCAGGTGGAGGAGCGCCTGAAGGCCATTGAGGACAAGGCCACCGATGCCAATCAGCGCCTGCAAATCCTCGACGAGATGATGGAGGGCGAGGAGGAGGCGCTGCGCGTGCTCAACAAGGAACAGCAGCGCTGCAACGAGCTGCTCTATCGCACCCAGCGCCAGATAGCCGAGCTGAAGGACGACGAGAAGACCATGATAGTGCAGAACGGGGCGCTGCAGTCCACCCTGGTGGCGGTCACCCGTAACCAGCGGCACGTCGAGAGCGAGATCAAGCGCCAGACGGAGATCCACTACGACATGTCCTTCAAGTACCTGCAGAGCGAGCGCCGGCTGGCCGACCTGCGCGGCAAGAACTCCGATCCCGAGTCGGAGGAGCGCAACCAGCGGGCGCTCGCCGAACTGGAGCAGTACTATGCCAAGCTGCAGCGGCGCCTGAGCTCGACGGAGGCGCAGAACAAGAAGCTCAACTACAGCATGAACGCCCTGGTCATTGTGTACAACAACGACGCCAAGGAACTGGACCTGGTCAAGTTCAAGATCAAGGAGGCGCAGGTCTACTGCGAGGGCACCATCAAGCGCCTGCGCATGAATCGCTACGACAACTCCGAGTTCGTCGTGGAGCTGAGCCTGCTCAAGATGCGCTGCTGCGATCTGCAGAATGTGATCGATAACTGCGAGAAGGGCACCTACAATCTCAACCAGCATCGCCTGGCGTTCCAGCGCATCATCAAGGATCGCTTCGTGGAGCTGCGCAGCCAGCAGGACATTCTGCAGCTGAAGCGCAAGCACCTCAACGAGGAGCTGAGCACCCTGCGCGCCGATCTTGGCGAGCGCAAGAAGTACATCGCCTCCATGCGCGCCCGCTTCGAGCTGACCTCCGCCCTGCTGGGCGTCAACGAGGACGGCACCATGATCACGGCCACCCAGCTCAAGGTGGAGAACGCCCAGGAGCGTCAGCTGCTCGCGGACGAGGGTGACGCTCTCAACAAGAAGGTCCTCAAGGCTGAGAAGGAGGTGATTGCTCTGGAGAACACGCTACGTCAGTTCGACAGATCCAATGACAACTATCGCAAGACTTTGAAAACCTTCGAGGACAACTCAAAGGGTAAGTAAAGCGATTTTGATTGACCGACTGACTGATTGATGGCAAACGTACAGTCCAAACCGTTGGGGCTAGACAGCTGTTTTTTTTTTTATAGTAGTTACCTGTTCTGATCTTAGTGTGAACTAAGATGGGGATTTTGGAGTATTCCAACCAATTTCGGAAAATTCGATCCTTATTAATTTTTTGTCTGATCAACTTTAAACTTACTCAACATAAAGATCTATTGAATACGGACGGAATACGGTCAGAGGATTGATTTCAAAATTGAAGAAAGGAACGGAACGGGCAAAGCTAGTTTCCTATTTTCGAATAAGTTCCTTTTCTTGTTAAACTCCTAACCTCAAGAATTTTTCTTGCGCACTTTGCAGACGAACAGCGCGCCGAGGAGGAATTGAAAAAGGTGCAGGAGAACTACTGCAGCGAACTGGAGAAGCTGAAGGTGTTGCGCTGCAAGGCGGAGCGTTATGATGTCAAAATCGAGGAGCAGAAGCAGGAGCTGGAGCAGCTGATGAAGCAAATCGAAGTGGAGAAGCAGAAGTGCCTGGAAGATGCGGACGGGCTCGAGAAGCTGACCAAAGAGCTGCAGGAGCAGAGCGCGAAGATCGAGCGGGCCAATCGCGAGATACACAGCCTACTCAAGGAGATCAAACAGAAGGCCATCAGCAATGAGTATCTGTCGCTCTTCGAGCGCGATCTCAACCTACAGGAGCTGGAGAATCGCAATCGGAAGGCCTTGAACCTGCTGTCCGACATGGCCAACAGCGACGTGGATGGTCCCGAGATGATTAACTATATGCTGGACAAGGGACTCAAGCTGCCGCAGCATTTGAAGCCCGCTCGCAGCTGCCTGTCCTCGGGCACGGCCTCGTACTCCTCGCTGGACTGCTACTCAGTCAGGGGTGGGTAGTCAGATTGCACTGTATGGCAAGGCCACTCTGATCTGTGTTTACTGTACTTGCTTGCAGGCTACAGCGCCCGCTCCTCCACCTCCGAGCTGAGCCTGGGCAGGGAGGAGCCCTCTTCGGCGCACATCAGCGTTGTCTCTCTCGACTTTCCGACCAAAAAGAAGAAATGATTTCAACTTTTCCTTTAATACAGTATTATTTTGCACCCACATATATTTTCCTGATGACCGAGACTTTTCCTGAGCGCCCTCTCACGTGCTTGGCCAATGAACTGTTTACAAATCGGACAACCAAACAGAAACACGAATAAACAGCGCACCGAAGAAGAAAACAAGAGCCATAAAAATAGATGACCAAATATCAACAAGAAACAAGAGAGCAGCATCGCATATATAAATATATATGTACAACATATACTATATAGGCATACGTGATTATAAATAGAGTCGGATCGTACGCAGCTAGCGTATACCCTTGACTGATTTGCACCGCACTTGTGCGCGCACACAGGCTGCGGCAATACTCTCTCTACTTTGAACTGGGCGCCCAGAGATGATCATTCCAATAAATATACCAAATGAAATAAGTTAGCTTGACTAATTCGCTCAATAAATGCGCAGATAATAACAAAATGCTTCATTTTCTTGAAACTTGATCTAATGATTGATGGATTGACTGATTGATGGCGTAAAGCTAGCCGTTCCGCCAGCTGGAAATATTCTGAAAAGCAGGTGCATTAAATGTATTGTACCAAACTGAACTTGATTTTGAAAAATCCACTCGTACATTAATTAATTCAAATTTCAATTTACAAAAAATTGAATACATATGACAAATCTAGAGCCCGGGCAGAATGAGTATGGTAGTATAAAATAAGAACCCTAAACTCATATAAATATTTCCTCTCAAAAGGAACACTCCGGATATATATGATATATATGGAATTTCCTCTTATTTACACTTTCTGATTTTTATGGAATAAAATCTTGAAAATCACATAACTTCTTCCCGAAAATACCCTTTAAAGCTTTTAGCTTAACCTAATTGAAAAATTTTAAATTAATATTTAAATAAACGTATAGCATATGTCACTTTTGGGCCTGGCAGCTGCCCCTTTACGATCCATTTACACGGCGCGAGATCAAAACAAAGAGCCAAGAGTTCCTCTGCACCAAATACGCCCGCTAGTCCCCGAAAGACAGGCAGAAGAGGAAAATGCGGACAGCTGTCTGCTGCCATTTTTCGGCGCTGTTCGTGATTTCGAAATTCGGTTATTTTTTTCGCTGCTCGCTTTCAGTGCTCGCCGGCCTGGGAGCGCAATAATTTTCATTATTTTCGATTTCGCCCAGACGAACAGACGAAAAACGTCGGCACAAAATTTTCAATATTTTCGTTGCAAGTATTTTTAGAAAAAATATCTGAAAAAAGCCAAAAAAAAAACCAAAAAAAAAAAAATTCCTTTGAAGTGTTTCTCAGCAATGGTTTCGAAAGCATATTGAATAGTGTCCGGTTGTAAGCAGAGCAGTTGTAACGGAACCAGAGTGTCTGCCATGTGCTCCATGTCCGTGCTGTGTCCGCTGTGCGCGGGGCCCAGTTTCAGCAGCATCGATGCACTGCAGCAGCGCCTGATCAAGGCGGCCAACGGTCCGCTCGCCTGTCCCTTCCCCCACTGCACGGAGCTATTCCTGGGCCTCGACAAGCTCACCATTCACCTGTTCAGCCACACCAGCCTCATGACCACGCCCGCAACAGTTGCAGCGCCAGCTCCTGTCGTGGCGACTTCAGAGGCTGCCCCAATTCCCGTCTCAGCGGCAGTCAGTCCGCCTCCTCAAAGTGCGCCTGCTGCACCCACTAAGAGGCGTGGCAAAAAGTCGCGTGCCAAGCCCGCGGAACAGCCGCCGCCTCCCGTTGCGCCCGCGCCTGCCACGCCCCCAGCCAGATGCGACATTTGCGAGTTCAACTTTCGCAACGACGAACTGCGCGACATCCACTTCCGGCTGGTGCACGAGAACGCGGAGCAGCAGCAGGAGCCGTACAAGTGCCACCTCTGCTCCAAGACGTTCCGCATGAAGGGATCGCTGCGCGTGCACCTCAAGGTGCTGCACACAGTGGGCGCCACACACACGGGCAACAGCAGCAGCGGCAGCAAGGAGCTCGCGAGCAGCTGCAGCAATGGCCACATCATCAGTCCCACGCCCAAGATTAGCATTTGCGATCGCATCCGGCACAAGGAGGCGTCGGCAGTCAATGGCCAGGCAGGAGCCAGCTTGAGCAACAATTGCAACAGCAACAACTCCAGCAGCAGCAGCGGCAGCAACAACTGCAGCAGCAACAACAACAACAACAACAGCACCCAGCCGTATGCGCTGAGCGGCGCCATCTGCATGCTGAAGCAGGAGCAGGAGTCGTCGGCCGGCGCCGAGTACGGCAGCACGCCCAAGAACTGGGAGTGCGACGTGTGCACCAAGATGTTCACCACCAAGTATTTCCTGAAGAAGCACAAGCGCCTGCACACGGGCGAGATGCCGTACACCTGCCAGTACTGCGCCCGCACCTTCACCTTCCAGCAGTCCTACCACAAGCATTTACTCTACCACAGCGAGGTGAAGCCGCACGCCTGCGGCATCTGCGGACGCGCCTTCAAGGAGCTCTCCACGCTGCACAACCACCAGCGCATCCACAGCGGCGAGAAGCCCTTCAAGTGCGAGGTGTGCGGTAAGTGAGGGGGCGGTGGCAAGGGGGACAGACTCGACTAGTTCCCACTTAAAGCTGATTGGGAATATATCCTACTCTTCATCTGTTTAAACTTCATACATACTTAATGTGTTTGGAGATGTCTCATTTTTTCTTTTTCCCCTTTTCTTCGTTTACGAGGGGCCACAGACTTGACTAATTACTATATTTCAACTGTATATACTTAATATAGATCGGAGATGTCTTCTTCTGTCTGTTTACATACCCATTTTTCTTGGGTACGAGGCTTAGTTCTAAGTTAGTTCAATCTTGATGTCAAAAAGAGAGCAAAAAGTTTAGCTTTGCTCAAAATTATTATTGCTATAAGTCCTTTAAAAACAGACGGACAGCTGACATGAGGATAAATGCTAATTCATAGTTAGTACATAGGCGAAAGCTTTTTTCCTTCGAACTTGCAATAAATGAATTTGCAATGTAAATCAACTGACTGGTAACTTTTGCCAACCAGTTAAATGCGACATGAGCAAGTTATATCGAACTTCCACTGAATTTGTTTTAAACTTTGAATTAGAAACAAGTAAGAACGTTGCAGATTTTTGTAACTTGTGCGGGCCGGATTGGTGACTGTAGCTTTAAAATTGTGGGCGATATATAGACTTAACCGACTTGCCATGCGGCCAGTGCCAAAAACTTTATCTGACGTGGGTATTCACGAGTATATATTCCAAGTTTCAACTCCCTACGTTCAGCTTATTTAAGGGGCAGCTGATAGATAACAGCTCGCTAGCTCATCGACTTTCTGCCTCCCGTTTTCTCTGTCTCCCGCAGGTAAGTGCTTTCGGCAGCGCGTCTCCTTTCTGGTGCACACGCGCATCCACACGGGAGTCATGCCCTACAAGTGCGAGCACTGCCAGAAGACCTTTCGCTACAAGGTCTCGCTGCGCACGCACAAATGCGCCGCCAGCGCGGAGGAGGCGCAGACGCCGGAGCAGCTGATCAAGGCGCTGCTCGAGTCGAACGTGGGCGTGGGCCACGAGGTTCAGCCGGAGCATGCGGCGAGCAGTGCGCTTGTGAATGGCGGGGATCAGGAGGCGCTGCTCTCGCAGACAATCGACGATATTGTCGTCGAGAGCTGCCAGAAGCTGGGCATTTGCAGTGTGGAGCCACAGCAGCAGCAGCCGCAGCCGGTGATCTTGGACAGCGGCGTGCACTTTGATGGCAGCAGCTCGCCGCTGCAGCAGCTGCAGAATCTGCGCCTCTACTCGCCGCAGCAGGCGGAGCAGCCCAGCTCGGATGGGGAGCTCTTTCGCCACTTCCTGATGGACGCCACGTAGCTGAGCTCCTGCTCTCCCAATTTGTTTGTGTGTTCTTTGTGTATATTTTGTGTATTATTATTAAAATACAAGCTGCAAGAAATTCATTTGATTTTTCACTCCTCCTCGGTGCCGCTGCCGGAGCTGGAGCCGGAGCCACTGGGCGAGCCGGTGCGCGAGCGGCTGGGCGAGCGTGAGCCGGAGCCGGAGCGCGAGCCGGACGCGCTGCGACTGCGCGACTTTGACTTCGATTTTGATTTCGACTTGGATTTAGATTTGGATATCGATTTCGATACGGATTTGCGCTGCGAGGGGCTGCGACTGCGCGAGCCGGCTGGCGTGTTGGAGCGTGAACGGGAGCCACTGGGCGAGCGGGTGCCCGACTTGGAGCGGCTGCTGGCACGCGAGCCGGAGCCGCTGGCCGAGCTGGAGCGGCTGCGACTGCGACTGCGCGAGCCGCTGGCTGCACTGCCGCTGGCGGTGCCGCTGCGGCTACGAGTGCGTGAGCGTGAGCCGCCGGAGCGGGTCCGGGAGCGTGATTGGCGTTCGCGCTGCTCCTGGGCATCGGGTGCCGGCGTGGAGCCACCCGCAGCTGCCTCATCGTCGGCGACTGGCTTCGATTTGGCAGCATTCTCGGGCGCTGGCTTCTCCTGCTCGGCCGGTGGCTGCGTTGGCTCCACTTCCGCCTCCATTTCTTCATCGTCCTCCTCTTCCTCCTCTTCGCCGGGCACCTCCAGCTGGCGTTCTCGATATCGTTGCATACGATGCTCCATGGATTCGAGCGGCCGATGCTTAACCACCTGCAGCGCACAAGGAATACATTAGCTCCGCGGGATTGGGGATTATTGGGGAAATATTTTTAGTACGCACCAGTTTCGTGTTGTTGGGCTGCTGTCCGACCTTGACGCGACGCTTGTTGAGCCGCACGCGTGTCTCCAGCTCGTTGTAGTAGATCCCGTCCTGGCGCATGACGAAGAAGTAGTTCTCCTCGTAGCCCTTGGAGGCCTTTGTCTTGACATTCCAGTTGTATTCGCGCGCAATCTTATACTCGTACTCCTCATCGTCCTTGTAAAGTTCGCCGGCGACAAAGTCGATGCGGCGCTTCTCCAGCGTCGTCTCGGTGGGCAGAAAGTAGGCGACAAACTGTTCGCCACTCTCGTCCATCACACCACGGATCATGGCCTGCGACATTTCCTCCAGCTGAGCGGGCACATTCTTGCCCTGTGGCGCCGGATCGCTGTCGAAGATGACCTGAGCACATGGATACTTCCAGTTGGTGAAGTCGGGGAATATGGGCAGCACCTCTACCGGCACCACATTCGGCTTGGAGTAGTGCTTGGTGATGTCGTTTTTGGTGTCGCTGAAGGTCTTTTCGATTGCCTTGATCTGTGCGTCGCGATCCAGATAGAGGGTCTCCTCGCGCAGCGATTTCTTCACATTGTAGCCCACCTTCGCCTCGATGTTCTCCAGATTCTGCGGCTGGAAACGCGTCTGCTCCGTCGAGATGTACTCGGATTTGCGCAGCCAGGACACGGTGCGCGAATGCTGGCGTGAGCGCACCGAATCGGTGGGCGTCAGTGTCTCCTCCTCCAGCAGTTTCTCATCAGCCGGATCCAGCTGTGACATGGCATCCGCCTGGTACAGCTCCCGGTTTATGAGATCCACCGTGACGCCCAAATCATGTTCGGTCAGCACATCGTACTTGAAGTTGCGCTCCAGTGAGGTGGGATTATACTGCACGAACCGATTGCTATCGAAGGGATACTGTAGGAACTTCAGGTCGAAGGGTATATCCGGCAGATTGTTGCCATATTTCACGCGGCAAATAATTTCTGATCTGCGTTTTAATAGACAAACTTGTTAGGGCCGCGCGTCTGTTGCGTTTGTTACTGTACTTACTTGCGCTCTGTTTGCCGTTGCGGTCGCTTTTCGGCGACTGTATTAACCGCCGAATTGTTAATAGTAGGCGGCATTGCAGATTTATCACTATACACACTTATATTTAATTGATTTTATAAACCTTTTAAGCAAATTTGAGTCCAATAACTTAAGTGTGACAGTTGTCCAGATATGCAATAATACTACGACAACTAATAAATTGTGGCGGCGGCTCGATAACTAGTTGTAACGCAAAATCCTGCAAGACAAAAAGCTAAGTGCTATAATAAGCCGTTTCAAATTTGTTTTTGTTACGCGCTACGAAATTTAATTCGAAAAATTCAATTAGTTAGGCTAATTGCTGTTAAAAATTTAAGTGCACTGCTATGAAATTAGTTTAAATCCATCAACTTGGCCGGCATGTACAACATTTTGGAATATATTCTACAGCTTGGCAGCTGCCACATAATTGCTCCTAATAATCGCAAATGGAAATTGCATTCTCATGCTTTGCCTGAAAATAATTAAATAAAAAGCAAAGAAAATTGATGCGGCACACTTATATTCAGTACGAGGAGTCTAGCCAAAATGCGCCATTCGTTGCTAATAGCTTAAAATGAGAGGAGCGCTGTGGCACGTTGTTTTATTGCTTCTACTTTGCGCCTGCACGTTGCACGCCCAGATACGTTGTAAGCCGCCGGAAGGGGGTGTGGAAACCCACTATGTTAATCCGGTGCGCGTTGATTTAGAATCTAACGAGCCCGAATCTGAGATAGACAGTGGCTTCGCAGTAGAGTCACCGACAGCCATGGACAGTGACTTCGAAGCAGATATACCGTCATTCATAGTTGGCGGCATATCATCGCAAGAAATCACGCCATACGTCAAAGAGGCAAGATCCTCACCTAAACAGCAAGCGGCCCCGGGGTATGTGGCAGTTAGGCAAAAACAACCACGCAGACAGAAAACCTTTTTCCGAAATCCCAACTATTTATGTAAGCCAATTGAATTCAAATACTAGCAGGTGGTAACCCCCATTTGGTCACTTGCAGCTGCCAACAAGAAGTTTAGCAAGAAGGCGAAGAACATGTACCCATTGGAACTGCCACGCCCACATCCCGGCGGCGTAGCCGGCAGCACCAACGGCTGTAATCACTTCGAGGGCGAGCGTCAACTTAAGTTCTCGATAGTCAGTTGAGAGGCCTCAAAAAAACGCTTGACTGTGTTTAATTTCCATTTAACATGTGGATAATGTGAAAAAATTCCCAGTTATTGGCGTGACAACAATTATTGCGATACAATAAAGTGCGTACATCATAATTACTTGAGTCGGGATTCGTCTCCCTTTTGAGACCTTTCCATCTGGCCTGGCACACATACATAATTGTACGTGAAATGCATATGCAAATAGCGTAAACATGGCAGATTTCAAAGGCAAATAAACACAAAACAAATTAATTAAATTAGCAACAGTGACGACAAAAAATAAGAAAAACAAGCAGGTGGGTTTAACTGGAGCATACCCAGTAACCACACGGGAGCTGCCACAACTATGCATTTGTTCTAACTTATTTACACAAACGTTGATTTTTCTTCTCCCTTCTGGAACCCGCTCCATTATGAAAATTGTTTTCTTAAATAACTCTGAGCTTAGAGATCGATTAATTTGAAATTCTCAACACTTAAAGATGACCAATCAATAAGATAAGAAAAATATATTTATTTTATATATTTTTAATTTTTTTTACATTTTTTAATATTTTATTTTCTAACATATTTGCATACATATCGGTAATTATCGATTTCAACACATCAATAACGTTATTTATTAGGCTAATGAGCGGAGTTATCAATAATTAAGTAAAACGTGAGCTGCTCTTGTGGCTATAATACAGCCATGTTTTTACATATTTTAAATAAATATAGGGTATACAATTTAATAAAATTTTTGTCGTGAAATTGTCACCTGTTTTGATGTTGTTGTTGTTATTATGATGTATTTAATAGGTGTCACTTAGTTGGGAGCTGCGAAAAACATCGCTGGCAACACTCAGTTGCCAGCGAGTTCAATAACAAGGTTAAACGCATGATACAACTCCCCCCTTCCCCTGCGCCTAGCCCCTTTACCTCCCACCACCCCAAAATGTCGCCATTATTTACCCTCGCCTCTTGTTGTTTTGTTGTCCAGACCAGTTGGCAAAATAATCGTCACAAGTAATTAGCATAAATTTGATGGCTGTCCATGTATTCGAAGAATGATCGCAACGAATACAAATATTCATATACAAATATCAGATGTTATTAATTGGGAAAAGGAAGACACCGAAATGTTTGAAAAAAACCGTTTCGTAGAATGGAGAGAAAACAACATTTAAATAAAAACAAATTCCTACTATCGACCAAAGCTTAAATTTGTCCTTAAATTAGTTAATAATTTTAATTTTAAATATTTGATTATTGTGTTCACAGGCATTATATCACTTTATCAGGTTTAAGGAGCTGTTTACTCGAAAAACAAATTCCAAATGTCAGGCGATGGTGCAAAATAAACGTGACATTTTTTTTCTTGGCCCTGTTTGACCAAAAACGAGTTTAAACTTAATTAATAAATTAGTAATTAAATGTTAATCGAAGACATCATATGATCTCTTTTTGCCCGTAAACAAAAAAGAAAGCCAAATAAATAAGAAGAAGAAGAAACTGCCACGAACCGGTTAATGGGCTAAAGGCAATCAATAAAAAGATTAGTTAAACTAATTGTAACTAAGCGAATCCCCCGAAAATGTGCAAATTAACGGAACATGCGCAGCGTGCAATCAGAAAATTTCCACGCTTGTTACCCGCTTCGTCCACCAGGTTCTTCGAGAGTTGACAGTATCAAAAATGGCTAAAAACTGCTTTAAAGTCAAGCAAAGAGCTAAGAAATATTCAACAAACTCCTAGAAAACATCTTGATGATCTTTTAAAGTATCTTTTAGTTGCAAAACAAGCAAAAAGTAATTTTTACCATTGACTATAATATAATATAATCGTTGTCTATAAATATTGATGAGATGTTTTCACTAAATCATCAAGCTTTTCAAAATTATTTTCAAAAATGATTGGAGTATATAATTGAAATATGTTGACTTTTGTATAAAATTAGCAACATTTACTTAAAGGCAGCAAACTTAAAAATTATTTATGTGCTAAAGTGGGCATAAAAACCACCAGTTGTGTATACAATTAAACTGTAAATGTGTAAAAACCGCTTTAAAACAGCTAGTTTTGCTTTTGAATAGCTATAATAGCTATTACACTTAAAGTTGAAAACTATAATTTGAGTCAGCGCTGGCAGCACTATTCTATTGCCTGAACCTGTCGCTTTTTTATCGGATGCCGGCAACTGCGTCATCGTTTAACCGAGCTCGTGTCATCGGCAATCGATCGTTGATTTGCCGATTGTCTAGGTCTGTTTCGTTGTTGTTGTTGTTGTTTTTTCCAGCTTTTTTTCTGCTCGTGGCGTTTCTGTTGGCGTCGCTTGGCGCGCGCGACCTCAGTTCATTGAGTTGAGTTCAGTTTCAAAAACGGTTTTCATTTCGCAACAAGTGCTAAATTCTAAAAGCAAATAAGCGCGCTGCTTTTTATTTTTCGCAGATCGCAGTTCTTTTGATTCGCTGTTTATTAACATAAATATTTGCCCAATATATATATTTATATAAATATATATCTCTTTTGTTGCCAGTTGGCGACATTGTGTGCGTGTAGAAACTACTAGAGCTTCAGTTTTGGCGCTCTAGGTGAAGTGTGAAGAAAACAAGTGAAACGGTATTGCGATCAGTATCCGTTTTAAGCTCGCTGCGAGCAGACGAGGATCTTCTAAAGTGAACTACAAGGAACAACAAGGAAAAAAATAAACTCCCCAAAGAGTGCTCATAGTGCACACGTTAATTGAAAGGAATATGATACCAAGAATAGCCAACTGATCCTGACTGGATATCAGTGATAAAAACACAGCAATAGATAGGTAGGTGCCAAACAAAAAGTGTGACCATATTTATATACAAATTCTTCAAATTCAATTAAGTGCTTAAGTTTTTCTACTCGAGTTCCCAAATTGTCCTGCCAAAAGAAAAGGTGCAATGCAAAATAAATTCCTTTTACATTCAAACATTTTAACAATTTTTTTGAAAAAACCCATTAAAAATGGTATCTATAAATCAAAAATAATAAACAATTAGATTACTTAAGTAGGTGCTTCTAATTGTTATTAATTGCTAAAACAACGCAAATTTATAATCCTGCTAAATCCAGTGGAAAACAATTTCGCAAAAATCATTAATATCGCACAAAAATAGAATTTCACGATTTGCGGCAAGACATTGATTATAAAGTCATAAATTTTGTGTTTTATTGCAATTATAATTATTCACTTAGCTATCTAAATCTAAAACTGTCTAGTAGCTAGTCACAGTCATCAGGTAAGCAATCTTCCAGTTAATTATTGGAGCGGTGTATCTGTGGGAAATTCAAGAAATCGGGGAAATATATATATCTTTAAATATTGGCGCGAGCGCCGCGCGATTTACACATGACGCGTCGCAATGAGCCGCAAACGCGATGAATTATGCATAAAATGAATTAAAGAAAGGGTTTTTGTTTTCGTTTGTATTTATTGTTTGCACTGAGAGATACGAGATCAGAGAGAAAAACGAGCAGATCAGTTATCTTGGGGGTGACGAAGTTTAAATACTCTTGCAGACGTAGGGAAGTTGTGGGATATATATCTATAGTTAGCTCAGTTTTCACCCAAATTTTGTTTTTTCGTTTTATCTAAATTGACCCGGTTTTTGACTCTGATCAAGAATATATATACTTTATACTTTAGAAGACGCCTTCTTCTATACCTTACATATTTCGTGACAACATTATAATACCCATTAAAGAGAGTATGCAAATACAAGTGAAGAAAAAAAAAACGTGTTTTGCGCCTATTTCAGTTGATGGGGTCAGTAACTGGAGGAAAACACGATCTTTGATGAATTATTATTATTATTATTACAATCAACAATTGTCGAGAGTCGCATTAGGAATAGCTTAACTTGAAGCTTAAGCAAATACGGGCCACAAAAAGCACCGCGTTTAGTATTAACTGTTGAGAGGGGGGCACGTGACAGGTTTACAATTTTCCCCCATTATCACAAATGCACAAATGCATCCATAATCGAACTTCTATATGACTAATGGCTGCCGTTTAACTTTGTGAGCAGAACTTAATACGCCTACGTCATAATTTTTTATGAACTTTTTACCCGACTCTGACTCGGAATAAGTTGGCGCAAAATTCCACGCCTTTGGCATTTTGTTGCTGTTGCATTTGTTGAGTTGGTTTTGTTTTTAATTAATGATTAATTGCAGTATTGGAAACTTTTTTGCAGCATAAAATTAATTTGTGCAACTACAAACATATAAATGTGTGGTAAATTACACACGATTATATCTTGTGGGATTTATGCGGAAAATGGGTTAGATTTAATTCTATTTTTATTGGATGCTGTTGTCGTGCTTGCTGCGACACGTGCATGCAAATTATGCAACAACAGCAACAAAACAGAAGAGCAAATAAGTTAATAATACATTTAGTACATGCACACATATATATTCTTCATGCAGAATTCAATGTAAATTAGCTATTGTGGGAAATTCATATGGGCATGCTTCAGTGCAGCTGCCCAGATAAAAATATCGTAAAAGATCAATTATATTAAAGTAGAGACAATACATTTTACATCATGTTGTGAAAATAATATAAAAGTCTTAAACAAATACAGGGTGGCGACAAATTGGATATCCATATAATACATTTAAAATTAATTATAATAATGGAACAAAAATAAGAACACAGAGCTCCATGATTTCTCAATATATAAAATTCAAAAAATTAATATTCATAAATATTTGCTAAAGAATCTTCCCAAAACGTAGCTTCTAAGATCCCGAAACCTTAGTCAATTTAAAGTAATAATCAAGATACACAAACTTTGGCTTAGAATTGAGCTAAGTGCTTGGGAAAACACAAGTGCAAAACGTGCTGCTGGGAACGTGTTAAGTCCATTATATATATCGCCGATTCGCGATAAGGTCTTGACTTGTGGCAGCTGCGTGTGATAATTGTTTAAAAACCAAAAAAAAAAAAAGGTAAAAGTTAATAAGAATAAAACAAATAAATGCTTGTCGGGCAAGACAAAACAAATACACAAAAGCTGACAGTTGAACGAAAGCAACATTGAAAAGGGAAAATAGCAACAACAAACACAAAAAACACTTAAGCAAACGAAACGAAATGAAACGAAATGAAATGAAATGAAAATGCGAATAAAAAGAATGGTTGGCTGACAGGGCGTATGAGCGTTTTATTTCATATACCCATGTAGTGCCTATTTGAGTATTGTTACGTACCGTATTACGCATAGAATGAGACATATGTGAACATATTGAGTATGCACAGTGATGAGTATGAAGAGTCCACGCGATATAGCCATAATTGTCTATTGTTCAATTAATTGTTCAAATTAATCCAAGATATCTTGACCTATCCTGGCTTTATCCTGGCTCTTACATACGAGCAAAATATGATATATATCAGACTACTACATATAGCTTCCAGGGAGTAAATATTTTATAATATATATTTATCACACATCTGTTATATGTCCGCAAGGGTATTCGGTCTTCGGCAACGAGCAGATAACTGTTGCTGCTTTGCTTTTTATTTTTTCTTGGCAAGCGCAGAACAAGAACAGACGTAATGTGTACACCTAGGGGTGTGCGTGTGTGTGTGTGTGTCAATAGTTTTGGCAGCAAACAAGATCAGCTACAACAGCGCCTCATGAACTGGCCAATACTCGCTCTCTCGCTTCCTCTCTCTCTGCTTGTGGTTGGCTAACTAATTTAACTTGAACTTGACTTTGAGCCGTCAGACGGAAGTTGCCACAGACGAAGGCGACTGCATCTGTATTTTTGTGCCGCTTGTTGCTGCCTGCGCTTTGGTGTCGGCTATAAATACACTAGGAGACAAGTGCGCTGCCGTGCTCTTGCTTCCTTTTGAGCATCGAAAGCGGAAATCTAGACACTTTGCCACTCAGCAGCCCCAAAGAAAAAAACGCTATAGTAAGAATGTTGCAGTCGGGCGTCAACGATGGCGCAATACTCTATCACAGTATCAAAATATATAAAACGAAGGGTAAAAGATAAATGGCTTAATGACTCTGAAACTGTTTCAAACTTTCAAAGAGTGTTTTGAACAAAAAGCAATTTTTGGAAGCTGTAATCTACCTGTTAAATTTGTTCACTCTAGCTGTAAAACTCTGGGATAATTTAATTTTTTTAGCGCAAATATACATAAAAAGTTTAATGTTTAAAGTTTACAGAGGGGCAGCCACTGCACAAAACCAATATGCTCCTTTAGCACTCAGAGTATACAAAAAAAAAAAGAAGAACGCAGCCAAGAAATATTCGCCAACGGACCCTTACCTCAACCCCAGTGCGTCTCAGTGCGCCCGGAGCGCTACGGCCGTGCTGTGATTACAACTGCTGCTCTTGTATTTCGCGTTGGTCATTTCTAATAATTTAAATAAATCAGTTGGTAAAGACTTGGCACATGCAGCGGCGTATCAAAAATGTGCGGCAAGCTGTTGACTTGAAGCTGTTTGAAATAAGTAACGAAAGCCCAAAAACGGCTGTGATTATATAAAGTGCAACAAAAACAACAATAAAAAATTACACAACAACAATAGTGAATACTTGCTGAAAATTCGCATAAATCAATTCGTTTTAACTGGAGTTAAGTTTTTGCATAAAACTCAAAAATTGCATTTTTTTTAAAGCAAAATGAGTTTTATACATCCCGATGCCAGCCTAATGGGAACCGAACGGCGCCTGGATCAGGGGGGGCAGCAGCAGCAGCAGCTGAAACCGACTACTGCAAGTGCCACAAAAAACAACAATAATCAATTCATAGAGCCCCCGCCTCCGTATCAGCCACCGTCCCTGCTCCAGCATGACACACGTGCCAGCAGCTCGCCACGCGATAAAGTCGAGATCAAGATTGTGATGCTTAAAGTGCAGGTGATTCGTCAGATACACTAAAGTTAATATTAAGCTACTACGTCCGGTTCTGAGCTCTGTCTGGGACAGTGAATCAAGTATAAATAAAGCGTAGCTTTCAGCTCCTGAGAAACATTTCGAATTAAATTCAACATTTTTAGCCCAGTAAGGTTTTAATATGTGGGTAATTAGTTTCTGTGCCAGGCCAAAGGTTATTGAACCAGTTTTTGTAAACATTTAAAGGACAGAGAGCGAATTAACTAGTGTAAAAAAATTATGCCAAAATTGATTAACCATTTTTTACAGGTTTTTGTTCAGGTTTCCGAAACTATGTTTAATACTTTTCATATGCTTCAAGCTGCCATAACGACATTAAAACTCAAGACATTTTTATGATCGGTAAAATTTTGTTTGTTTGTTTTTGCATTTAAATTAAATGCAACAATAAATTTGTAATTTTTTCGTGGTGAAATATCAATACTCTCCACTTTCTTTTTGAACAAATTATGATTAAGTTTGGAATTTCGAATTTACATTTTTAATCGATCGCCTGTATCGAAATTAGTATAAAATGCATTTTTAAAATTAATTTGTATAGTTTTTTTTCTCTGTCAAGAATCATCCAAAATTGACAAAAATTTTCACTCATAAACATTTCAAACACGGGTAAATTTGTTCAACTTTGACCTTGTTTAAACATCATAATTGCATCTGTACATAAATACTATTCATATTTATAAATATAATTTGTTTATTTATGGCGGGAAAAATATACTGCCTTTATTTTATTGAGGAAATTCCCAAAATTATACCATTAATCGCTTTTGATTGAATTGCGTCTGCAAAAGAAAATCGAAACGTAGTTTGCGCACTTTTGCCAAGTCTTTGTTTTGCCGTTCAACGGCAAAGTTAAGTTTGCGTCGAACGAACTGCGCGGATTTATTGCTGCAACTTGCTTTATTAGTGTTGCAGTTTATTGCTGAACTTGGGCACTAAAATCGAGTAGGATTTCCGAAGGCCACGCAACGCTCAAGGCTAATACTATATTGATAGAATGAAACGCTTTGCGTGTCTCTAATTGAATGTGAATGTGCCAGCTGTGATTTGCATAAAACTCGAGCATACAATAACATCCAAGTTACGCATACGCCTCATATGCCAAAAGGAGTGCAGACAATGCCTAATTTGATTTCAAGCCAAAACCTTTAAATTCATTAAATTGTTGCCAACTTTTATTGTTGTGTTTCGCTCGACTTTCATATGTGTTCCTTTTCTCCTCTTTTTGTTTTTCGTCGTAAAAAATATTTACATTCGGTTTTACACGCTGAATAAACAAGTTTTTTGGCCACGTGGTGTATGCGTAATCTAATTTGCGTGCAGCACGTGGCACAGGAAACTTTTTTGTTTTTTGCTGATGCTGTTGTTGTTGTTTTTGTTGATGTAACATGCCTCCACCAAAGTTATTGTTGATTTATAAAAATTTATTAGCACCCGCGAGCTGTCAAATTAGATTTGTAAATAAATAAGACAACAATAAACACAGCAGGGGAGTTAAATTTAAGTACGCTCTTGAATAACTTAATAAATAAATCAGCTAATTGAGCGGAAGAATAAAAATGGGCTTAACAAAGTTTAAATAATGTCTATATAAATTTATTAATTTATTTATATATAATCAATATAAATTTATGATTTTATGGGATTTACAAAGATGTCACGAAAGCAAATAGAAAATTCGAAATCAACTTTTAAATTATTTTAATTGGGAAATATATATTTTTGAATAACAATGGTGAATATATGAATGTGCTCTAATTACTGAATAATAGAATGAATGAATAGAATGAATTTTAGACACTTTAGCTACACTTTAGCTTTAGTTGATATAAGTTGTTGTTCTCTTAAGACTTTATTGATTATACTTTGAATACAGAAAGCCTTATTTATGACCTACGAACTGTTCCTTGATATTTCTTTATCTTTTAATAAGTTGTTGGGCGTCGTAATGCCAACTTTTTGTTTCTACGCGAAATCGTTTGCCATGCGGCGCATTGCACGCAGTGACACGTGCGTCACCCATTTGGTCGCCATTAGGGTTTGCTATTTGCAAATTGTTAGCAAATTGCTTGGCTTTATTGAGGTGGGAGGTTTCGAGGGGGTTTTTATTCGTAGCCCATGACAAATGATATTGTTGGGCAACACGAAACGCAATTTGCATTTAATCGAAGCAATGGAAATAATTTGTCAGCCCATTATTATCAATAATTGGGCGTTGCAGTAACAAATCAGTTGAGACAGTGCAGAAAAAACCCGCACAGGGAGAGAAATGGACCTTGACAGCGGAATGGGGGAGGGACAACAGCTGCGTGGAGCTGGGAACTTCAAAGCTCCAACTTCGCTTGGGCTCCAAACACGCAACACGCAACGAAAGGAAAAGCGACCACGTGACTTCGGGCCAAGTTTGAAACCTTGGTCATGAATGGAGCTCGGAAGTGGCGTTGAAAAGCTTTCGCTTTCGCTGTGGACCTCGGAAAATTTACAAGGAAAAGCCGAAGCCAGCTCGCTTGGCGGGTCGCTGAGCTTTTAGCCGCATTTCGGCAAATCAGTTGCGCGTTGGGCGAACGGCAGCACGAGACAAAATCTTTGGTTAGCGGACACCGCAACAGTCCAACAGCTTTATTACCATCTAAGCACGTTAATAGCCACTGTACAGAGCTGGCCTAATTTCTTCGACGGTTTACTGAATGAAAATTACAAAAAAAGATATTTTTGAGTCGGCTTCAAAATGTGAATTTAATGTTCGAAATATTAATAATATATTCAAAAAAAACTGTGAAACAATAAAAATATTTAAAAATTAAAAAAAAAACCTGAGCTTAAGTGGCGTATGCGCAATAAAATATAAAATATCAAATATACGCAGAGTTGATCGGCAGCGTTGATCGGCAGCATTGCTTATTTTAATTATTTTTGTTGCGCGAATTGGTTTAAAAAGTCATCGAATTGTCATTAACTGGCTAACAATTTGACATACAAACTTGGCTAAGAGCACTTGACATAAAAAACACACACACACACATAAATCAAAAGAGCATAAATATTTTTATAGGCCGTGCTCAAAAACGCAGGTGCGGCTAGATTTCTGTAAGTGTGTGTGTGTATTAGTGTTAGCAAAGCGAAAGTGCCGCCATTTGGTGGAAATGCTGCCTATTATTGACAATTTAACGGGTTAAAAGGCGCGCTTCCGTTTGCCGGCCGCCCTTCATTATGCTCACGGACATGGGCAGCGGCTTCGGCAGCAGCGGCAATAAAAGCAATGTTGGCGTTGGTCATGGTCAGGGTCTGTTGGGCAACGTAACCAGTGGCAGCAACAGCAACAGCAACAGCAACAGCGCTGGCAGCAGCGCTGGCAGCGGCAGCGGCAGCGGCTCCTCCAGTGGCATCGGCAGCAGCAGCGAAAAGTTGGCAACGCAAGCGACGCGCAGCGATGAAAAGCGAATCGCAGCTGCCGACGAGGACGAAGAAGGCGAAGATGATGATGAAGATGATGATGAAGATGATGAGGATGATGATGATGAGGATGAGACAACGGTACTTAGCTTTAACTAGATATTGAGCGCATATCAACCCTACTTCTGTATAAACATCTAATTAGAAAACTGCCTTCAAGTGAAATTGTGTGGAACTTTGATAAGTTTTGTGCTTTGCTGGCTTAGACCAAGTCGAGTCGGCTCTGTGGAACGGCCCAAAAGATAAGAAAGGCCTAGCAACTTAGCACAGGTCAAGGCAAACTTTAAGTTCGCAAGCATTTGCTGAATGTGCTAAAATAGTATTTTTATTAGCACCGGATAATGCGAATGAAAATCATTTTTGCTTCGGTTTTCATTTGTATACCCCGTAACTATCGAAGATGAGTAAACATATTGGAGTAGATAATTTTTACTATATATATATATAATTTTTTGAAAACCTATAAGTTAAACACCTATGTAATGAGCAAGTAGTTAATTGAAAGTACGTTTTTCATAGTATGGAGCTGAGTGTGGGAAAAATGGTAATAAATAATTGTAGTGTACCTGGTAGAAGGGTATCTCTTAGTCATGCACACTTCAACTTGTTCGAATTAGCAGTAGAAGTCTTGTACAATACCCTGCTAACAGTAGCCTGCATGACAGCGCACAATTAATCAAATCTCTTTAAATTATTCAACAAATTATATACACGGCATATAGGAATTTTAACTCCACCTGGGAAACCCTCTCCACCCCCCCACCCCTGGCAAGACCCACCGAGACTAATGAACTTTAATGAGAAACGCTGAAAAATTGCGCACAAAACTGCGACATTTTAGGCAGCGTTTTATAAAGCTGACCCTGGCAATAAATTCAAATGCTCTGCTCTAAGTTCTCATAAATAAATAACTACACACACACGCACACACAGATAAGTATATGGTGTGTGGGCTTTGTTGTGTTGTTTACTTTGAACTTGACAACGCGCCTTTGGGACTGGCGAGGATATCTGTGAGCTGCCATCTAAAGATATATTTATTTTTTCAAAATACATTTCTTGTTGTCCTTTTGCCCCAGCAATACCTTAATTTGGCCAGGATATCGTAGCGCAGCGCAGCTGTTTTGAATATTTAATTAAAATTACTTAACTTTGGATGACATCAGCAAAAAACGCAAAAATATCTAAACGCGCTCTAGTCGAGATTGCTTGACTAAAAAATACTCTACATTCAACTGGGAGTTTAATTCGATTTTTCAACTAAAATGTTTAAAATGTATTAAATTGGTTTTATTCCAATTGGTTTTAAATTTCAAAACTGCGTTTAACCAAAAACAAGGTGAATTTAATATAACATAATATTTTTTCGTTGTTCACTGTTATTTATGTCGCTTGTCAGCCTTCACACCCTGACTTATTTTTCTTTTTGTCAAGTTGAGCTTAAATTTCTGCTCGTATTTGCGCGAATGTGCCAAGAATATTCAATTTGCTTAATTCTCAAACTATTCGACATGCAATAAATACAAATGTGTACATTATATACTATATATATATATATAACTGATGCGCGTGTTTACATCATTTGCATATGGCTTGGATGCTCTGCACTAAAGGAAAAACACAGAAAAATACAATTTGCATAATCTTCCGAGTGCTTGGGATTTAGTGGTAATTTGTCCTTGCTTTGAAGAGCATATCGCATGTACATGTAAAATGTGCCACATAAAAGTTGAAGTTTCGCACACATTTCTAATGAGCTGCCGAACTAACTGGCCCCAGCTCCGAATAGGGTACACGGAAAAAAAGATAAACTAATCTGCAGTTAAATCAAGCCAAATTAAGTGCGCTCTTCTTAGTCCTGAAAAATCTCGAATTGATCCCACACTTGAACTGAGCTTAAAACGAACTACATTTAAAATTTATTTCGTACTTATTCTTATGTATTTTAAACTTCATTTAGTCCGGCATTTTTTTCTGTGTAGTTAGATACCAACTTTACACAACCCCCTGCGGCATTACCTATGCGAGTTTATCAGCTGTCGGCTAAAAAACTAAAGAACTAGGCAAATTTATGCATGCGTCGGCGTCACAGCGCTTAATTAAAGAGCTAATCGTCAAGTTGAAACAAGCCACAGTTTGTTTTAGCCTGTGATCATAGAATATGCGTTTCATTTCCATTTGTTTGATCGCTCAATATTAGATGTTTGCAAAGCAATTTACACAAAGTTGCCAACAATGCTTTTGAGTTTTACAAATTATAGAATAAATGGCAATTGCCAATGAGCTATGAGCACATTGCAATTAGACGCAGATGGGGAAAGGGTAAATATAAAGGCAAATTGCATATGTGGCTGGCTGGGATAAAATATATTTGGGGCATTTGTTATGCTAATTGCGCATTCGGTGAAGTTTTACGCATTGATGCCGTCCCAAAATGTTCCAAGCAAAGTATGTCATAAAAGGCAAATGTGCCCACGCACACACTTGAACACAGCCAACACTCAAGCACACACTCATGGCCATAAAGATAGAGGCAACAAATCTAAGCAAAAAGGGACGCTTTTATGATACAAACAAAAACTTTTATTGTCAACCCTCACAGAAGAAAGTGCAAATAATATAAATTCTGTATGCAAAGCGAACCTGAAAAATGTTGCCTGTGGTCCGGCTCTTAGCCTAGGTCAAAGTTCGTTAGACCAAAAAAAAGCAAAACTCAAAATTATGCAAAACTTTCAGCTGACAGAAAAAAGGTTACCGGATCAGCTAAGCTTAGTTCTGAAAGTGTTTATTAATTATTTTTAAGTGTTGGAAACGAGTATAATATTTTTACCTTTGGGATGGCGAAGATTAAATACGCTTAATTTACAGGCAATATAGAAGGCTATATTATATATTTGTATTACTAATATTCTGCCTCCATATATAAACAAACTTTTTCTCCGTTTCGACAAAATTAAAATACTCCCCGCAAAGCTAAAAAGAAGTGTATTTAAGGAGTTTGTTTTTTAATTACTATTTGAGTTGCTCTCGATTTCAGCTGCTTTTTGGAGATTTACTTTTTTGCTGGGACAGTTGCTTAACCCCTAAACACATTTTTCATTACGTTTCATTTGCATACTCGTATCTCAAGTGTTTTGAACCCCGCGGCAGGCATTGAACTTAAGCCGAATGGGGTCATAAGGTTTAGGGACTTTAATTGTTTTATTAGAGCGTCGAGGAAAGAGGGCACACTTTGCCCAAAAGCACACAGTGAATAAATCTTGAGACGTGGCCCTTTTTCAGTGGCATTTGTGGAATTTCGTCTTTAATCAGGAGTAGACACTAAAAATGCTTTGAACTTCAGGCAAAACAATTTCGACTTAAATTTGCTGCCACAGTGGAATAAGTGGAGCAAGGCAAACCAAAAAGTAACGCCTCCTTTGAGTGAGTGTGAGTGTGTGGGTGTGGGTGTGTGTATGTGGGTGTTATTATATAACAAGTTGCGCATTTTACTTTGCTCCCTTTTTCTCCTTTTGGCCCTTTTTGCGTTAATCAGCAGGATTTTTGGCTGCTCGTGCCACACATTTGAAACTTTAATCACTGTGCCTGGCCAGCGCAAATTACGGCAGACAAAAGAAATTGAAACCAATGGATAAATTATCCAGTGGTATTTTTGTTAACAAAGCAGAAGATTGACCGCTTAACAGCAGCTGAGCTGAGCCAGACTTTAAGGAAAATATCCATAATTTTAAAATAAATCTTCCGAAACATTATGCATGCAGCTAAAACTAAGGCAACACTATAAGTTCAAGTTATCCAGAACTTGCATCGAGTTTTAATGTATGCAAATTGAAAGACAAAGAGAAACACGCAATGTGCCAATAAAAGCCACAAGCGTCCTATTCGCCAAATGTTTTCATTTATACTTAAGCTGTTTAATAAACCTGTGTGGCCAGCTCGTAAGTGCATTTAAAGTTGCGCTGATAGAAATGTGAAATCCCTGTCTGTTTCGGAAATAACAACTGTTTGGATAAATTGCTATAATTATGAACTTGGGCCATAAACGAAGTAAAGCAGAACACTGCCAAAAGTTATGTTTGCTAGGCAGTACACTTGTACAAATAAATGTCAGGAAATAAGCTGCCAATTAAGCGATGTTCGTTCAAGCGAGAGTGCTGTGACCCCGCGGACCAGCAATAAATTGCAATTGATGCTCAGTTAGTAAGAGCATTAAATGGAAATTGAGCTGTCGAGTGGTCAGGACAGACATAAGACATAGCACAGACAGGACAGTACATTATGAGTGACACTCGCCCAGCTAATTGAAACATGTCATAAAAATTTATATTGCATACTTTTCAGCGCTGCGTTTCGCAATTCGATGAGAACATATGTGCATTTGTATTAGGGTCTATTAGACATTCATAAAAGCTATAAGAAGCAAACAAACACTTATTTTATATACTTTATGACTAGCTTTCTCCCCAAAATTATTAATTAAGTTAATGCACTTTCTAAGACGGCGAAACGTATGGGGCCAAATTCAATAAAAACAACAATTTTAAAGCTGACTAAACAAATTTCAAAACCAATTTCAATAATTGCCGAACGGGAAAATTAAATTTGCGTTAGGCTGTGTTGGCAAGTACATATTTGTACACTTTTAAAAAAAGTTGGGTTTTTAATGAAACCCATTAGAAATTGAATTAAATGAAAATACAAATTATAAATTAACAAAATTAAATTCATAATTTAATTCAGTGTGTATTTAAAGGTTGGCTCTCTTAAAATTTAAATTTGATTGTAGCACACAATTTTGTACTGTGTACGTACACAATAAAATCGCATAAGCTGTTGACATTTTGCTTATAATTTGGTTTTCATATTTATTTTTTGCTGACTTTCAATAAAATTTTGCGGCATATGCCACTTAGCGTTAATGCTAAAAGGTTCCCCATTGATTTACGGGCTCAGGATATGCAAATCAAGTGAATTAAATGACTTTAAAACTGCGTACGAAAGGATTTACTAGACTGCGGGAAAACTTTTGTCCATCAAAAGCTGTGATTTATTTTAAGACTAACCATGGTATACTGATTTATAGTGTACGCATATATAATTATATGATAACCTCAAGTGTGTGTGAGTGTGTGCGTGTGTCCCATAAGCGGCTTAAAGGGGACAATTCCTGCCATTGAAACCAGCAGCAGCTGCTGTCGCAGCTTCAATTTGTCATGTCTGAAAGGTCGACTGCAGATCTCTGACATTTGTATCCAAATACACCAGATACGGATTATATATGTATATAGTTAGCCTCAGACTCGACATTAACAAGACATTAGGGCTTACGACTAATGAAAATATTGCGCACTTCGTGGGGCTATTGGAGATATCCCTTCAATAGCGCGCATTATATAAATGAAAGTCAATCTATAAACGAAATCAAGGGCGAATGAATCATTCCTCTTTATGGTTGGCCCCAAGGTAGCCAAATGTTTTTGTTTACACAGGCGCAAAAAAAACTGGAGAAGAGAAAAAACACATAAAAAAAACATTCGCATTTGACTTGTAAATTGTGCGTTTCCCACTTCTTCTTTTCGCTTTCGTTTTTCCTTTGCCACTGCCGATTTCCCGTTCAGCGCGTCGCTAATCAACAATAACAAAATAATCAAAATCTGATGCTAAGACCAAACGAAAAGCCGCCCAATTGCGGCTATATATAAATATATTGGGGACTGCTTGGGTGGGTAAATGTTTGGGGGCATGAAAAGTCTGTCAAGGGGCCTGCAATCTTTTCTTATTTGGCATGTGGGGGAAAACAATTGGGAGATTGGGTAGAAAAACAAGGACAAGGGCCACAATTTTCAGCTGGCTTCTGGCATTAATTGATTAAAATACGTATATAAAGCATATGGGGAGCTAATCAACAGATTTTTTTTCAATATATATCGATTGTTAAGTTAAGCTCTTAAGTGTATTTTAAAGAATATCAGCGCTAGAGAGCAAAAATTGTTTATTTCATAGGTTCTGGTATACATACGCAAAACAATTTTATTTTTTTTGTTAACTTCCAACATTTGCTTAAAATCTATAAATGTAGATTATAAGAGCAAGATATACGAAATTTATATAATTAGATATTGATGCTCGCGTCGAGTATACACAGATCAAGAATATTTTATTTTTTGTATACTTTCTCACACTCCACCCCCTTCAACTGCTAAATCTGAGCACTCTTGGCGAAAACACTTTTACTACTTTTTTTAATAGCAAAATACAAGTCGTGTTCAAGCTAATGCCATAGACAATATTAAAGTTCTTGTTAAGTTTGAATCGCAATTTAATTTAATTCGAACTTATTTGATGTTTATATAATTGCATTTGCCGAAGCCCAATTGAAACCCCTCAACTAGCAGACCCAACAGCCTCCCTTTTTTGTGGTCCTTTTTTCTGACCAAAATTTATTGCATGTTAGGCAATAATAAAAAAAATAGTCGACACTGTGCCCAAATTTTTTTGCGACTGTTTTTTCTCTTTCTTGTGGCTTCTTTTTGCGTCCCAAGTCATAATTTGTTGCCCAACTGCGAAGCAGCTGCATAAAAACAAATTGAATTTAATGACGCAATTTAATGTTCTCTCCACAAATGATAACAATAATATTTTTATGTTCTACCTTGAAGTGTTGTTGTTGGCCAAGTTTTGTTTATCTAACTGACATGAACTTCACGAAATCGTGCCAAAAAATAAGAAGCAGTTGTTCAAACAATTTGTGCCCCAACATCTGGCTTTTGATGAAGCTATAAGCAAACGTTAAGTGCACAAAATTCTACAGTTAACATATATTCGTTATTAATTAGATGGACTTGATGCTTAAAACCTGATTTAAGTTGGTTGTTTAAGCGGATGAGAAGCGCAGAGATAGGCGGAATAAGAACAGAGATTTTGTAGTGGATAAAAGCTACTCTTTAATTGGAAATAGTCCAAATTTGTATTGACTTTAAATTTGCTAATATTTTCCAGCTTTTTCTCAGCTCTTTTTCTGCAGACTATTTTTCGAACATATGTATTTTATTTACTCCCATGCCCACTATGCTATAAAATAATACCCGTTACACACGCACACACCCACGTACATTAATAATAATTTACGATATATTACGCATACGCCATGCTGCGCCAAATTGTTTTGACGGCTTTTGCAGCATGCCAAAGTTTCAGCTTTTGCCCCACTCAACGCATATTTGCATACACGTGCCACAACTCGTGCCACATAGCTCAACTGCCAGATCAACGCGCCATAAATCCACATCTTTCGATATAACAAATGTTATGTGGAGACTGCTGCTCTTTATTATCGCCAGCTCATTGCTTGCTCTTTGGCAGTTCAGGCAGGTTTTCGGCTTGATGGGCTAACAAAAGTCCACTAATGAAATATTAAATTTGGCCCATGTCTGGCCCAATGTCTAGCCGGAATTATGTTCGTGACTGTTGGCTAAATAGTCAAATTGTCGACTGTCTATTGCATGTTTCATGGCAAATGCTAAATAAATAATACCAGTTGGTCTTGTGTCTGTTTAAGGTAGAGTCTGTTAAAGATAGGCATAAAGCTGACTAAGCCTGTACTTGACAGAGGTGAAATTACCTATATATTCTTTATAGTTCAAGGCGATTTGAGTGGATGTTGTCATGGTTAGGAAGACGTTGACTTTAGCGCGATAGAGTCACGTTTTAGATTTCTAGGTTGAAATTGAATAAAAGAAACAACTGTATGTATATAAAACTGTGACTGATTGATTGACTAACTGATTGTCTTATTGATGCCAAAACCATAATAGCTAGAAAACTTAATTTGTACATTAGTTATTTTTTGTGATCTTTGTGAAATTTTCTGAAAAATTCACCTAATTCTGAATTTTCGCTTGAGACTTGCGGAAAA
Organism: Drosophila sordidula; assembly: GCA_035047465.1. Classification (NCBI taxonomy): domain Eukaryota; kingdom Metazoa; phylum Arthropoda; class Insecta; order Diptera; family Drosophilidae; genus Drosophila; species Drosophila sordidula. The sequence continues at coordinate 1,374,513 of JAWNPQ010000312.1, forward strand.
TTTACATTTATTACCACCTTGCCTAAGAACAAATTTTAAAAATTTGAAAAATCCATTTCCCAATCTATCAAAAAATATCTCGGTAGCAAAAAATATATTTCTGTTACATAGTGCTATGTTTGTTAGGTTATGTTCGCTTTAAAAGTTAAAGATAAACGGCACGTAAAACTTAGCCCAACTGTTCGTTCAGTGCTCAGCTAAGCTGGCTTAAAGGAGTATAGAATATATTGTCAGGTTGCTTTGGTTTCAAGATGTCAACAGCTTGGTGCTTTCGCCTGACATGACAATGACAATCAACCGGGCAGGAGAGAGGGAGCTTTCCGAGGGTGGCTGCGCGTAGGAAAGGGACTCCCATCTTGGCATTTAGCATGCAGCTTCTACAGCTTTGTTCCAATTAACTTTGGCGCCCATTGTTGTCAACGGCGCAGAGAAGTAGTTGATGGCAGCTCAAAGAAAACACCTGAACAAGCACACACGTATGTGTGTATATCAAGTGTGTTATCTTAAGAGCAAACTGAAGAGCAGGCCAGGACGTGCGCTGTTGTTAACAATAAATTAATCATTAGCCCAGGATAATGGCTAAAGGATACGCCAGCCAAATGAGCAGCCCACTAAAATAACCCGGGCAACCGAATTATCAACAACCCTTAGCATTTACACAGCTTTAAGATGGATAAAGCAATTAGCTGAAATATCTCCCTTTGCTATTATCAGCTATCAAGTTTTGTGCTCAACTCTCATTAGCTAAAATTGATTATGAAGTACAAGTTTATTATTAACAAAAAACTCTTGACTGACAGTCAAATTTGCAAATTTTCCACAATTTTTGCGCTGTTTTCATGCCTGTCTATAGCCTAAGGCATTTTCGAGAATTTCTGCAGAAATATTCACAACTTAATATTTCAAAAAGTTTAACAAGTGGTGCAAGAGCTGCTTTTAATTGGCAAGTGCAAAATACACATACTATATATATACATATACGTATGTACATTATGTATATGCATATATTTTCAATATCTGTCTGAGTTGTTAAATAGATTAATAAACAAACGATTCCCAGAAATATTTATTGTTTTATTGTGACAATTTATACTAATAGAGAGTGTGTGAAAATAAGAGATGAAAGGTGGAAGGAAGGTGGAGTAGGCTGCTGCTCTAATTAGTCGTTTTTCTAGTACCTCAGACATGTAATATTAGTGTTAAATAATTATTATATAATGATGACCTAGAGGTTGTATTAAATTTGTGTGAAATAATTATTATGTAATAATATAGTGCTTATCAAGAGTTTGTTTAAAATATACTTATAATATACTTATAATTTAGACAAATATTAATAAACAGTTATTACCGAGGTGCCAAATATTAACTGCCCTTGCAAATATATAGCCCTTGATATTTATATATGCGTATGCAACCAATACTGAACTAGTAATCGAATCTTATTAGCAGCTATAAGATAAAGTAATTTGCATATAAAAATGCATTATGCATTAAATAATTTTAAAATGAATAAATTCTATTTAATGTTCTTTTTCAATAATATGACATTATAAATACTCAACAATAAAAAAACTTGCTTATATAAACACTCAAAAGGTATCCCAACCTATTGTGCAAAGAATAAAACCCCCTTGAAATCTTATTACTATAATTGAGCATTGAATTACCTTGTATTTATGAACCTGAACTTGAACCTCTTGCTGCTCAGGAATACATGGGTCCCCAATTTCCTGGAAATCAATTGATTCCGCATTTTTCCATTCGGACGTTTCCTCGAAAGGCGGACAATAAAAGAGGGTAAACGAAGAAACTCTTGACTGGACTCCTTATTGAATTGAGTTTTGGGGCGTAATAAATAAGCAAACGATATATGCAAGTGGGCGGCAGCAGCTGCTACTGGATAGGGCGAGAAAACACAATGAGCTGACCACTGCGACGTATACTTAATAAAATTAGACCTTTTAATAGTCAAATCCCACTGGTCGCAATTGTGACAAGCAAAAAAGTTCAATTTCCTGTAAGATTTGAAGCAGACAACAAAAAAAAAGATACCCTATAAGCAGTAGCGCATTACGATTTATAAAAATAGTTGGAAAAATATTATTATTGAACAAAGTAAACAAAGGAATTATATAGAAAGAATATATCTAGACACTCAATACAGATAAACACCTCACCACACCAAGAAGAGCATTCGTTTGAGATTTTCAAGTGTGAGTCCCATCAGTCAAACAGTCAGCACCAAGGACTAAGGACTAAGCAGTGCTTTCTTCAGTCTGGCGGTAGCTTATGAATTATTTATGGCTGGGATTATTCAGTTTTTGCGCTTATTAAAATGCGAAATCGAATGAAATATACGCTGTGACAGGCATAAATTTCAGCTGCGAATCCATTGACGGTTTATTGAAAAGTTTAATTTAAAATGTGAATAAACGCAATGCCATAAATAGCTTAAGCAGAAAAGGGGGCTCAAATATATATATATAAATGTAATGCAACTTCTTTTATATCTTTTATGAAAAATGAATTCAATATTTAATATTACAACAGAATAAGTAGTAGTTGAAGTTAGCAATTTTCAGATTTTTTGCACACTCTTTCGTCCACACAAAACTGACAGCAATCAAAATTATAAAACTGTATAAGATTTCTTAGAAAAACAATTGCGTCCACAATTCTGTAACAGCTCCTGGCAGGTGTGCGTGTGTGCTAATGACAGTTTGGCAGGCGAACAGCAATGTTGACGGCCACGCCCAGTGGCAATACGCCCACCAAATCAGTTGACAGTTAGAATAATTGTTAAGCTTCCCTCCATTAAATTTCCGTCGCCACGGGGCGTATGAGTAATCAGTTATAAAGTATTTTCCAACGCTTCTCACTCTTATGCAAGAAGCCGGGCGGGTTCAATAGAACCCCTCGGGAGGTTTAGTTTATTGAACCGTCACGTGACCACATAAAGGCTATAAAGAAAACGGTTAATTTATTTCCAGCTGTTTGTTCTTTACGATGCGCAAACAACAACAACAACAAAAACAAGTGGCGGCAATTGGCATTAACCTTCAAAACTATTTGCGCAAGTGTCGGCCCGAATATATCAATAAGTCGATTCGAACAATCAGTCTTAACAATCGGCCGTTAAATGAACCAACTTATTTGCTTTACTGATTGTAAAAATAGACCGCACGGGAATACAAAACGGAATAACGTTTGCATATTTTTAGGCTCAACAAGCAGAGGAGCTTTCGAATGCAAATTGAAAACGATGAATTCCAGTGAATTTCCATTTTGCACCCTTTACGCGTTTTTTCCTTGTGTATTTTTTTTTTTTTTTGTGCAGCTCCCCAATTAATGCAAGGCATGAAATTGATATGGCGAAAACGATTTGTATGCATTATGCATATTTTTCTTATAGATTCAGTCCGTTTTAAAGGTCACGTTTTATGGTCTTGCGGGGGTGTATTAAATGTATTTCTCATGAATTGAGTGAAGACCCAATACAATACTTTAAGCTATATAATATAACGGTAGTATTTTGTTCGTTAAGGGTTTAAGCTTCAGTGCATTCTTGGAAAAATAGTCGGGCCTCCGTTTTAATTAATGATTAAAAGGAAAAACTGTAATTATCCTTGAATCTAATGTTATTTAATCCACTCAGAGAAAAAATGGGATAGAGAGAAAGGAGGTAAATGAAATAAAGTTCAAGGTTGAATATAAAAAATATGGAATTTTGTGGAAAATTCAGGATTATTTCTCTGTGTATATACAATGCCGACTATCAAAATAAGTTACCAATTTTTATACAATAATCTGTATATTTATTCAAAGCTTGGCACACATGGAACTTTCACTATATCAAATGGATGTTATATTTAACAGAACCTTTAATCATATGACTGCATTCCATTAAATATTATATAAACTATACCATATATGTCGGTCATATGGAGACACGCTCAACAACAAACCAGCAAGCAGCAAACATAAAACGCATTTTAGTGTTTGGACTCACGAAACAAACGAAATATTATTATGAGAAAATAAAAATGCTACAGTAAAACAAACAAAAAACAAGGAGGTGCACAGCTAAAATGTGCGTACTTGTGGATAGATACCTATATATACAATATAAATATGTACATAGGATGCCTGCAGGGTTCCTTCGACTGGTTTCTGTCAGCTGAGGGTCTCTGCACTTGTTGTTGTCATTTTTTGGGACATTTGTCAAGACAGAATAACGAAAGAAATGCGAAAAACTTTGCAAACCCCAAGTTGTGAAAAGTTTCGTTTGTAATTTAAACTTCACTAAAGAGACAGCAGAGTTAAGGCCTTATTGAAGAACTTTTTGATAAGCTGCGAATATCAATTAAAGAGATTACAAATTAATGGAAAAATTAATGTGACTAGAATATACATTGAAACTAGTTCAGAAAGAAATATTATTAATAATAGAAATAATATAAGATAGGAATGAGACTTGACTCCAATCCCAATTGAAAAATCTTTTGGATATATCCAGCGAAATATAGTTCATGGTTCTATAGTTTGCCAATAGTTAGCTCTTAAATGTTATTTAAAGTGAGCTTTATATAAATAAATAAATAGCCATTTGGCAATTCCATACCAAATACTCGCAGCCGTAGCAAATTTCCATTTCATTATCTCTCCGTTTGACCTGTTTAAACACATCTTTATGACACCCTTGTTAGTACCTCCTTTTTTAGCCCACTTCCAAGAGTGTTCGAGGCGTGCAAACAGGTAATTAGGTATTTACGGCTGATTTAATGGTTGTCCTGGGTCAACGCAGTCCCAAAAATGTGCAAAAAAAAGCGTTAAAAAACGCATGGACAACGCGGCGTATGCGTAATGCGGATATTTTTCGTATTCAGCATTGTGCTCCCCATTAAAGCGACCTGATTCGCAGTTGGCCAAGGACGTGGCAGGCCGAGTACCCAGCTGCCGGCAACCGGTAGGCGCTTCAGGTTAGAGTTGAGTGCGTGTCGTGCTCTTTATTTCGTGACACGAGCGCGCACGACACGTGAACACGACCAGCGACCATTTTTTTAGCAAACCCAAAAATTACATATATATACTATAAAATATATATATGTATATGGATCGTGTTCGTGTTTAAAAAAATCGAGCACGCACACATCTCAAATCCGGGCCAAGCTTTGGTACTTTGTATGCGCTTTGGTGCTGTGCGAGGCGCCTAGCCTGAATTGCAATCATATCAATGATAGCACAAGAGTGTGTGTGAGTGGGTGTGAGTGCGAGTGTGTGTGCGTGTTTGCCTTGAATTGATGTGTAGTTTGCTCAATTACCGCTCCGTCTGACTGGCTTTGCGTTTTAAATTACTTGAATAGCGCTATAAATAGAGAGGAGCAGCAGCCACAGAGGAAACGGAGAACGAGGAGGAGGATGAGCAATTGGCCGCCTTGTGGTGGGCTCTGGCCCGGCGCCAATGCAATTTATATTCATTATTTTGGTATTCGAGCGGCTGCACCTCGACGCACACATGCCCTGAAGCTGGGAGCCCAGGGCCGAGACCCAATCCCAAGCGCGATACGATGGGTGAGACCTCCACCTAAGCGGCTGCAGCCACTCGGATATCAGACGACGGCGCTTAGACGCAGGCTCGACAAATGCACTTGAGTCGGGCACGGTCCACACTTGAGATAATCAGGGGAATGTCCTCAATGTCCATTGTGTGGGTAACTAGTTGACATATTTGTAGTCAACTGTGGGTTTAAGGCCAAAGGGCAACTGAATTGTGGGATTAAACATGATTTGAGTTTCAACTAATTTTGAGGTTAAACTGAATTTGGAGTTAGGCTGAATATGATCCTTAACCAAATTTGAAGCTATAAGGAATATTTTGTGGGAGAATATTAAGTAAAAACATATAAAATTTTAAATAAAATTAATTTGTGGTTAAATTGTATTTGAGGTTAAGTTGAATTTGATGTTTAGTATGTAATTTAAGTTTATTTTAAAGTACAATTACTTTGGTTGGCAAATTAAATGAATTTGAGGTTAAGTTGCCTTTGGGCTTCAGCAATATTTGAAGTTAAATTGAATCAATTATTGATACAGTCTTATTAAAGCTTAATTGCAAATAGCTTAAGATGTACATAATTGTAAGCACAGCAACTAATCGCAGTTTCCTGTTCCCTCTTCTTCCGTAGGCTGAATCACCTTTGCTCCCTTTAAAGGAGGACGAGCAAACGCCCACGCCAGGTCGAGTTCCGGCACAAGCAAGCACCCCGCACATATCAACAACCTCTCCACGTGGCCAATACACAGCGCTTGGTAGCGAATCATCCGCCGCCGCTCCACACACGCCCAGTGCCACACCCAGCGCGTGCCGACGTCGCAGCTCGCTGACCAACTTCCCCACACCCGCGTCAACGCCCAGCGTCCAAGAGGGCGAGCCGAACAACAACAACAACAGCAGCAGCAACAACAACAACAACGAGGAGGAGTTCTATACGCCGCTGGACAGGCAGACGCCCACACACAAGCACACGCACGACTACAAGCTCTATCCACACGACACTTTCGCACGTCTCGAGGGAAAAGCGCCGCCGCCCAACGTGAAGATGCAGAGCAAGGTGGATGCGGTGGGTCGCATTACCGGCCAGTGGGGCAAGTGGCAGCTGCGCACGGTTCTCCTAATCTTTCTCTGTAAAATACCCTCGTCGTGGTTCATGGCGTGCATCATTTTCACGGCGCCGGCTCCCCGGCACGGCGAGTTCTTCTGCAAGCCGCCGTCGGATGTGGCCACCCAGAACCAAACGCAGTGGATCAAGGTGTCGCATCCGCAGAAGGAGGAGAAGGAGGATCAGGAGTTCAGCATCGATTTCTGCAACGTGTACGAGGATGCGCAGGAGCACGCGCATCACTACTACAAGTACGAGGACACCGCCCAGGAGCCGCGCGTCTGGGAGAAGCCCCTCCATCGCAACTCGAACGTGATACCCTGCACCGAGTTCCAGCACGAGAGCGACTACCACTCGGTGGTCACGCAGTACGACCTGGTCTGCTGGCGTGACATACTCGTCTCGGTGACGCAGTTCTTCCATTTGTTCGGCGTGCTCACGGGCGGCATTCTGGCCAACCACCTCTTAAAATAGTAAGTCCAATTGGAGCTTACCCGAAATGATAATCCAATTAAACACTTGCTCTCTCGCTCGCTCTGCCCCTATTCAGCTTTAGTCCTCGTAGCGTTATGCTCTTCGGCATGATCACACAAATCTTCTGCGGCAATTTAACCGGTCATGTGGCCTCCTACGAACTCCATGTCTTCTTCAGATGCCTCTCCGCCGTCTGCTGTGCTCAGATGTACACTGCCGGCGGCATGATAAGTAAGTCCTAATTGGGCTTGCACTGATTTCGATTGCCTAATTAATCGATTAATTTGCAGTGTCGGACATTACTGGCGGCAAATATCGCACGTGTGTCTCCACGCTATTCGAGCAGTTCTGGTCGATTGGCGTTATGATGCTGCCGGGCGTTGCCAGCTTTTGGTCCAGTTGGTCACACCTTTATATGGCCATATCCTGGCCCACAGTGATACTCATCTATCTATGGCAGTAAGTCAAGACTTGTTACTAAATATTAAGTAGTAGAAAACCGCCTTGATTTTTTTAACACGCGATTAAGCTCAGTAATAAGTTGAAAAGTATTACCGGTTATATAAAATATATAACGTTAACCGCTTGCCACATCAGCTACTAGGTGGCAGCGCTGCAAAAAATGAACGAGCAGCTGTGGTGAAATAAACAATTTAAACGGGATCAAAGGCGTGTTTGAAGGAAATGTAAAATATTTCCCATCGGGAGTGCCCGACTGATAGATACACTGTACCCAGCTAGAAGCTACCGAACATACATAGACGTAGATGACTAAAACTATTTTAAGTACTGTTATTAACCATTCAAATTTCTCACAGATGGATACCCGATTCGCCGCGCTGGATGATCGAGCGTGGACGCGTGCAGGACGCCAAGAAGATACTACTCGAGTGTGCCGAGATGAATGGCACGCGGCTGAGTCTACCCCATGACATTGACCAGCAACTGGCGCTGCAGGCACAGACGGCGATGGATGCGCCACCGCCCGCGGGCTGGTGGACCATCTGGAAAGGCAAGAAGGCGGTGCGGCACATGATCTGCGTGCACCTGGCATGGTCGCTGTACATCAGCGTCTACTACGGCTGCCTGTTGAACATACGCTCCTTTAGCCGCGAACACCTGTACATCAACACCTTCGTGGCGGGCTTCAGCGAGATGCTCGGGACCTTCATCGGCCTCTATCTGATCATGAACACCACTCGCAAGTGGCTCTGGGCGGGCATCTTCAACATACTGGCCGGCTGCTTCGCCTGGTGCTGCTGGCTGGTGCCGAAGCCGGGCGTGGTGTCGCTGGACGCGAACGTGGCGATGCTCATGTGCACGGCCATGGTGTCCAAGATGGCCATCTCCACGTCGCTCTCCATATTAACGACGAGCACTGTGGAGCTGGTTAGCCCGGAGAAGCGCAAGATTGCGTCCTTTTCGACAATTTGCTGGGCCCGCTTCTGGCTGCTGGGCGCCCCATTTATCGGCTCCACCGTGGTCATTGGCCAGCTTATCCCGCAAACCTCCTACACGGCTCTCGCCGTCGTCGGCGGCATCTGCATGTCCCTGATCAGCAGCCCGCGCACACATCCTATCTCGAGGCCGTCCTCGCCGGTGTCGCACGGCGCCCAGAACATGGCCACACAGTTCACCGTCATCGACGGGCTGGACAACAAGGGCTACGTGCCCAGCTCGAACTCCAATGCCATCTATGCCACAAATACCTTTAGGAAACTGACCACACCACAATCGAATCTACCTCCTCAGCTCATGCCCGGCATTTGGACGACCAAAATGCACGAGGATATGTGATATGCCACGCAATTGTACTTGCCGTGTGAGGTTAGGGCGAACGAACAGCTGTGAAAGTGAGGTTAGAATACTTGATTGTAAACAGGGGCAGTCATTTGATATACTCTATAGACCAGACTTTTGTGCTATATATACACAGTATATACACCTATCTAGATCCAACTTTTGTAATGCACACAACCAAAGTTTTTGCTATTTTCGAGCAAAATTCAAGCGCTTTTCGCCCTTTTACAACACTAAACGAGCACAATTTACAAATGAACTCAACTGAAGGAGAGGAGAATAGAATAACAAACCAATATAAATGCTCAAAAAATGAGAGAAAATAATTACATATAATAATTACCCAAAAGATACATTTTTAAGTAGACAAACTTTTAAGCTTAAAGCTTTATACTAAACAATTTCAATTATAGAAAAGACGCTCTTAGGTAACAGAAAAAAACATATATAGAACGAATGAATAACTATAAGTTTTAGCGTATATTTGCAAATAATTTGGATCAATCGAATAACGTAAACGTATGCTGATGGACTCATGAAAAAACCGTAGACTAGGTCTGGCACAGCTTCAGCATAGCCATATAGTAGCCTCGTAAGTAAGTCAAAAGTGGAACATGCTGAATGTAGCCCAGTATTAAACTTGTCAACGTCGAGTGTGTAAAATGTGTCTCAATCTATATATACGATCCGCAATGTACATATACATACCTAATATAGTGTATAGCATTGTTTTCCTATAAACTTATATATCAAGCAACTGATGATAATATATATAAATAAATATATATATATATATATATGTATATATATATATATATATATATATATATATATATATATATATATATATATATATATATATATATATATATATATACTTTATACTTTAAAAGACCTCTTGAGAACCCTGTAGCTGTTCCACATTTAAGTGATTGTGTTGAAAACACCTGGAGAGAATTACATGAAAAGACATACAAGTAGTTACACTTAATTCTTTATTAATTAATTAAATAAACAATAATTTTTAAAAGTATGTACACATTTAATTACAAATTACTTCATTACCATTATGTATTATTATCAAATTCAGCATAGGCAACAAAGCTAATTTTAGCAATTAATCCCTTAGTAGCGTTTCAATTTTTTAGTAATTTATGTACCTAATTACTCAAGAAATGTTTAATTAATGAATGCGCCTAAACGACACATTGAATGTTATATGATTATGGTTACTCTATGAAATGAAATGTTATGCATGGCAAAAAGAGCAATATTTTTTTAAATAAAGCATACCAAAAAATTAAAATCTTGTACGATGTTAATTTTTAATTTGGCGCCATTTCGCAGCTGCAGTTAAACCGTTTGGGATAGCGCTACAAAGCAGTGGCACAGCTGTTGAGCATGGTCAGCTATGTATCGATAGTTAATACACATGCCTGTTCAACACTTCTATCAAATGTTAAATAACAGCTGAGCTCTTAAGGCGCTGTTATAGCTCCACTAAAGACACTGATTGGCAGGCACTAGGCGGCCGTTAAGTTTAATCACAGATCTTATTTAAGGCTTTTAATTGCAACGCACTGGTGTTCAAAGTAATTTTTGCCGGCAAATGAATAAATGCACAACATTTTACTGAAGTACATTTATAAATGTACTTTCAAGTAATTTTTCTGGTGTATTTTACGCTCGCTGTTAATAACAGTTGAGCAAAATGTTAATGTTAAATACTTGTGCTTCTTCTGCCCTGCGTCTGACTTTAAATTGGAGCGGCATTTTTATACAACGCGTTGCGCAAAAATTCGTTGATATTGTTGAGATTAGCTTTAATTGTTATTGTTTTCTTCTTGTTTTCGGCTTAAACGCAACTTCCATGCCATGGATTACAACGCATCAGATGCTCCGGATGTCGCACAATTGAACGTGAACCTCAGCAGCAATCGCGGCGTGCTCAAGGAGCTCAATACAAATGGCGACGCAAAGGTAAGTCAATTAATTAATCAATCAGCGATGCTGGAGCGTGTAAGTTGCCCACAAGCAATGCCGGCGAGTGGGTGTGCCTCTAAAAGCAAAAATAATATACTATTAGCGTTCACTTTCTAATAGGCGAGAGCGTATGTATGTTGTGTACATGTGTATGTTTGTTTGTTTGCTTGTGTGTGCGCGCGCTCTGCAGTTTTCTGCCGTTATTGGCGACTGCGTCGTGATCGATGGCTGCGCGGTGAACGGTCGCTGCAGTCCGAAAACGTTGTAGCTGTTCTTTCGTAGTTGTTGTTGTTGTTGTTCTTTTTGCTTTTGTTGCTCCTGATGCCTTGCATTACATTTCGTTTGTTTTTATACACTTGCATAGGGTATTATAATTTTGTAATCAAATGTGTAATGCATGGCAGGAAACATAAGTGACTCTATAAAGTATATATATTCTGGAACAGTAGCAACCGGCTACCGATATTTTAAAGTCCGCCCAATATTTTTAAGCTATCTCTATGAAACTTAGCATTTAAGCGTGTTTTTATAGCAGGCAATTGTCGGAAGTGGCCGGTACGGATCACTATATCATATAGCTTCAATGGGAATGATAGCTCGTAAAAGGAGTTTTTGTATGAAAACTTTTTTCTTTGTCAAGATATATTAACAAAATTTGTCAACTACAAGCTTAACTATGCTCCTAACATATGACCAACATTACATCAATATGGAATTACTATATTATATAACTACCATAGCAAGAGTCGGTCAAAAATTTACTTTTTGTATGAAAAACTTATTTGTTTGCCAATATATCTTAACGAAACTTGACAAATTCCCAACATAAGACGAAAATTTGATCAATATCTGATGACTATATCATATAGCTGCCATAAAAATTATTGTTTAAGAATAGATTTCTTATGCAAAAATCTTTTTTATCTTTGTGTTATTCCAACTAAACTCAGCCATTACAAGCTTTACCTTTTCTAACAAATATTTCAAATCTTATCAATATATGATTACTATATCATATAGCTCCCATATAAAAAATCGTTATGAAATTGAGTATTACATAATACATTTGGAAGGGTATTCTATTTTCGGCTCCCCTATGATGACTGTTTTTTCTTGTTATTATGGCTCGCAGCTGCTGCTGCCGGCGCTGCTGCTGCTGTTGCCTGTTGCTGATGTTCAGTGCGTTCTATAAGTCGTGGCGATCGGTCGTCGCCCAACGCGCTGCTTCTCTCTACCCCGATGGGCAACAAGTCGGGCAAACACTTGAGGTCCATGGAGCCCCCAACGTTGGACCCGTGGCCCCCCAATGCGGTATGCAAAGTGCGCAAATTTCAAATATATTATATATACATGTACATATTTGTATTTTATGTACCCATTAATTGTGTCTGTTTAAACGGTAATTTGGCATCTGCACTCTGGACATGTTCAATTGTTTATACCGGACAACGCCAGTGTCCAGATGTGCCAAAATAAAATATGTGGCTATATTTGTCAGTAAATGAGCCCATGGCTGCGACCCACGTCAGAGTCTCGGAATATTTGCTGTATGATCTGTTCGTGGAGTCTCTGCAACTCTTTTCCCCCTTTAGTTAAGACGTATTTGTCATCTGGTTTGCTTTTGGGCAACTTCCTGGCATGCCAAAGTTCATTGACAAGTAGCTAGAGATGCCATCGTCGTCGTCGTCGCCTCCCCCACAAGAGAAACGCTCGCGTCTGCATTTGTTTTTGTCTATTTATAGGTTAGGTTCAAATTGCCTGCACCCTACAACACCTCCTCCTTCTCCTCCTCCTAACCCCCTCTTGTTGTTGTTGTCTTTGGCGTCTCGCTGACTTGTTTGCCTATTGCATTTCGTGTTGTTTTGATACCCTTTACATGGGCCAAGCAGACAACCATCTCTGCGGTGTTTGTCATGTGAATACAATTTTTACATTTTTACCACTTTAATATATTTAATAAATGCATAAATATCTATTTGATACACTTATTAAGTCAGCCCGCTCAAACAGTGATTTTTTCGAACTTCCATAGCATCGATCAGTCATTTAAATACTTTAAATTACTCATATAAAATTAGTCAGCGTATTTAAACTGCGCTCTATCGATATTTAAACTATTTTATTGTACTCTGTGGCTATTTTAAATATATGAATAAGGTATATTCCAGACAAGCAACCGTATGCACCAGGTAGAAAAAGAGATTTTAAGAGCTAGTACACCATGAGCTAATACAATATATTTAGCAGCTGCGTTTCTGCGACTTCGTTAAATATCGATTATCAGCCATTGATTTTTAAAGCCTATATTAAACATTCTAAGAGCAAGATGCACATAAAGTTTATCTATCAAAATTACGTAATTTGTTTTTTTTTTGTATACAAAATCGATATATACCGAAATTCAGTTTCAAATTTTTTGAGTTTATGTCGATGGTTAAAAGGAGTATTTATTCTCTAAAGACATACACAGATCAAGTTTATGTATTTTAAAAATCGATGATTACATTTGTATAATTATATAATGTTAAAAATTAGAAATGCTTGCAGGGTATATTCCAGCCAGTCGCTTTCAACTTAAGTATTCTTATGTTGTTTATAATTTTTATTTGACTGTGTCTGCCTGTGCCGCTGTTTAAACCGTCTAATGTTGCACTCTAACGTAATGCAGCTGCAACTGCAACTACAGCTGGGAACTGCCTCAGCGAGTGACTCTGCAACTGGTTACTGGGTATCATATCTTGTCACCTGTCACGCATTGGCGGCACTTGCCCTGTCTGCGACTCGTCATGGCTCATCGTGTGATATTTGGTTTCTCTCAAAATATGCAACATCAGCAGATGTCGCGGGGAGGTGAGCGTTCGGTTAGCTCGGGGGCTTCTATGTGGAGCACTTCCTCGAGTGAACGATGCGCAACAATGGGCGCTGCGGGATTGCATGTCTCTCTCATGCCTGTCACTTGGCATCCACATGGCGCATACAGGGTGCTGCCCCCTCCTCCCTCCGCACCTTTAAAAAACGTGGCTTTCTTTCATTAGCTTTTGCAGCTCGCCCTATTATTGCGCTCTCTGTGCGCCGCTCTTCCTCTCCTGTGTTTCTTTGTGTTTGCACTTTCCGCTGCATTTTGCATTTTGTGGGTTAGTTGGCGTCGGATGCGCCACAAAGACGGTAGCATTGTAATGCCCCACTCGACTGTGGCAAGATCAATAAATTGTCTAAAGGTTCAATTAAGCGGCTTATCCGAAACTAATTGAATTGCATTCACAAAACGCCTACACAGAGCGAATTAAGTGATTATCAAACGAAATGCTTTACTATTTAAGCTATTAATGTGTGGAAAACGATCAGTGATCAGCAATAAAAATAATAGCTTTTGCGATCTATGAGTGAAAAGTGAACGCAGACATAAATTGATGATCATTAGTTGAGTTTAAAATCTCTATAATTGATGTAGAGCTGCTTATATTCAAGCAAAAACTAATGATCAGTGACCTAACCAATTTAAAGAAGTGTATTTTAGTAAGAAATTATATATGTGAGTGTATAATATATTTCGGTATAAAAATATTTAAATTGTAAATATTGGGCCAAGACCAAGATAAAGAATATAGATAAATAAAGTGAGATGCCGAAAATCTCTAAAACTGATCTCTAGCTAAATAAGTTGATGCAAAACCCGCTGATAAGCGATCTATATTGCATAAAATAAATTTTAAGCATTTAATCCGATTAAATGGGCATTAGAACTATTCTAGCGATCGCTTTTATTGGTTATAAATATTGATAAGATCACTGATCGCGAGTTATTATGATCTGTGAGCATACAAGTTGAGTTGCAGTTAGAGTGTGTTTAGAAAAGTCCTACATCCGGTTTAAGCATTATTAGCATAACAGAAATTTTTACAAAAGAAAAGTATGTCAATAATAAACAGACTGCAAATAGGGATCACAAATCTTAGCGACACTTTTAAAAATACACAAGCTTCTATTGATCACCAGAGATAAGATAATGAGAGAAAGAGAGAGAGATAGGAGAGCGCACGAGAGAGCGACAACTGAGAAAGAGTGTAAATTTGGGGGTGCAATCGTTTTGTGGATGTCATTCGAATCAGCAGTGACGCGGCGCTCTCTTTCACTCTCACTCACTCTCACACACACACACACTCACACTCACACTCGTGCGCCGTCGTCGCGCTACAAATTGAAACGAAAAATATTTTTAAATTGATTTCAAACGTGGAAAGCAAGACAAACGCCAGCGCAAGGCGACGCATAAAAAAATCAGAACTATTATTCAATGACGAGTGCAGGAAAATCAAATTTTCAACGCCGGCTGTCAAAGCAGTAGGCGCCACAGTGGAACTCGAATAAACAGAAATATACACAAGCATAGTTTGAAATTTTTATATATATATATATAAGTATATATGTATATTTATATATATATATATATATATATATATATATGTATATAAATATATACATAAATAGTGGAAAACCAAGTGCAAAAGTTGATTGTTTTCGTTTTATGGACGTTTATGGCACGCGCAGCGAAGCGTAGAACGTGCGTCTTGTGGCAACTAATCGTGCGTGGAACAACTTACGCGTAAGGCAAACAACAACAATGGATTTCCTATCGAATCTGATTAAGCGACCCAACAGCGTCGCGCTGACCGAGCCAGAACCAAGCTCCAGTGCCCCAACAGCCCCGACGATTCCAGCCCAAGTGCCCGACTCCCAGTCCGCCTCGCCCCGACCCACCTCTCTCATCACCCTAACCATGAATCGATGCTCCATCGATGCGGAACTGGACAGTCTGTTCGACTCAGCGGCGCAGGATTTGAACTGCCTGGAGCAGCAGCACGAACAGTTGATCGAGAACGCGGAGGCGCCGCTGCCTCCATGTCCCGAGCCTGTGGATAAGCCACCCAGTCCCAGGGAAAGCATAGAACACCTGCTCTATGAGATCAATTTCAATCTGGATCAGGTCACAGCGCGTGAAATGGAACATTTACAGGCCATGAGCCTGGAGGTATGTGGCTTTTAAATGGGTAATTTAGGGACAATGATTGTGGATTGTGAGCGCGTTACGTGTGGATCCTAAGTGGTGTAAAAGTATAAAATGTATTCATTGTGTTTAGGAAGTGGGTATAGAAGGTAAATGGTTTTGAATCGCTATTCTAAATAGAGAAATGTATAAGGTGCGTGTGGATTATGAGAGTGGTTAATAAGTATAGATTTATTTAGTAAGAAGTAAGTAAATTGATTGTTGCAAGTCATTTACAAGGGTATTTAATATTCGGCTCTCTGTACTTATTTGTTCTTTCTCGTTTTATCAGTTTATTACGTTTCAGACCCAGTTCTACGTATTTGCAAATTATATGGATGGTATTAAATGCAATGCACATGAATTTACCTAATTTTAGAAGCTTCACGACCAAAAAGCATACACGTTTTGCATATATTATCAATTAATATCTTCTGAAATCACTTTTGCGAATATACCCTTTAAAGATATAAATAATTTTGCCTTGTTTTGAGCTGGTGTGGACTTTATTGTTCCCCTTTTTATTTATTTATTTAAATACATATCCTAAATATATAATTGATTTCTCATTTTATGAACACTTTTTTCGAATATACGCCAAAAAAATAATTCACTCGACAGTTGTTGGGCCTTGTGGATTCCATTATTCATTTTTTATGTTTTGTAGTCCATTTACAGTTAAATTCCCCTTAGTCTAATTTATTTCACACAAAACACAATTTGTCAACATGGCTAATGCTAATGCCCAGGCGCACCCCATTCGTATATATCAACCGAATACCCGGCACCCGTGTCCCCATGTCGATCTCCTCTCAACTGACTTTAACCTTGTTGCAATCGCTCTAATTAAATTTCGCATGCATTTTGACGACCCGCAAGGCCCTCCAACTGCGGACAGAAAACGTAGCCGTCGGCTGCCGATTTAATTCCTATTCATGTATTTTTATTTTCATTTGCTTTTTTGCACAGCAAACACACAGACGCCGACTGGCGACCCACTTACCCCGGTTGCACCTCACCGCACCCCCCGCATTTCACCGTGTTTGCGGGCTGCTTTTAAAATTAATGACATTTGCTTGCTGTTGTTGCTCGGGCCACGTCGACCGGACTGACCGACACATCCGAATGGGGGGTTGAGTGTGTGTATTAGCGTGTGTGTGTGTCGCTGTCTCACGCGCTTGAGTCAGTTCTAGGGAGCCATATTTATGGTTTTGCCCTTAATATAATTATACGGGCCCCTAAAAGGTGACTTAATTGTAAATGCATTCCACAAATGTGTAGGTGATTTGGAACGTGAGTTTAAGTTGTGCTTCTAAATATCTTTTTTGCGTAGATTCCACTTGGGTAGTTTTATACCGTGTAATCATTGAAAAGTATAGAAGTATATACGACGAGTAGATCCCTAAAGTATATACATATATATTTTTCATCACCACTTAATCGATAAGTATGATTCTTGCAATGTTTGCATAGCGATCTCAGAAATATCTAATTAATATAAATATTTTAATTTATCTATAGCTTGCCTGATTCCTTTAAATTAATAAATATCGATTATTAGCTTTGGTTTCTTTTTACCATTATTATTGATAATTTAGGAACTAGAGATAAATAGCATTCACAGATCGTTTTAAAATCCTTTCTCGGTAGCTTTTTATTATTTATTGGACAAATCTAAATATATCTTTTATACCAATTGCAGCTTGTTTATTTCATTTTTTAATAACTTCACATTTTGTACGAAAAATCGATAAATATCCTTTCCATACCCCTGATTTTTTTCTCGAAGATTATAAGAACTAGGGATACCAAAATTTTACATGTAGTGTCTCCTAGGCGGAGACACAGATCTAAAATATTTTACTTTTAGGATATCTTACCCCACTTTTAGAGGTACAACGTTTTATGTTATTAACTTACCATTCATAATCTATATTCTATAGGGGGTATATATATGCAAATATATTTGTTTTGACTGCTTTGTGTGGGATAATATTGCGCTGTTTCACCTTTCGCTGTTGGCCTCGATTTGCCCGGATCGTGTCCTATTTTAGTCACCAGCTATGCCCTGCCCCTGTGTGCACCCAAATGGGACATGTCATGCGGTTCAGCCAAGCAGCTGCTGCCTCCCATGAAGATGATGATCGTGAAGATCATTATTGTTGTGATCATGTTGTTGTTTGAATTTCGCATTTGACTTGTTTACGTTTCGGCTGCCAATTGTTTGGACTACGTTGTTGCCCAGCCTAATTTATTTATATTTTCATAATTTTTTCTTTTTTTTTTGCCAGCGATTCTCCCAAAGATTGTGTATTGCATTTTTCTCACTAGACACGCGATGCACGAAATGTGAATTCATTAATTTTTGGCTCCACATTAATTTTCCTTTTCCATTTTTCTTTTATTAATATGTTTTGCAGCTCAGTCCGCTGGCTGTGAAGCCGACTCCGAACCGACACAGCTTGGAACAGCAGAAGACGCTGTTTACGGCAATGCGTTCCTCATCGCAACCCAACACGCCTACTGCCAACTGCGAGGCGCTCAGGCCAAGAGGGGACGCGGAGCCGCCGTTATTGAAGTTCACGGGTCTGCCCGAATTCGATGAGACACAAATACCGGAACTGGCGCCACTCAGCGCCGAAATAGAAGGTGAGTGGAGCCGGAAATAGCCGATTTTAACATACCCTTACCCGCTTTACCTTCTACAGCTCAACTGAAGGTAGACGCCAAGCTGAGCGAGCACGATTACAACTCGGACTCGGATATCTACGCCGAGTGCCTCTCGATGAACAGCGGCAAGCTCTCGGCCGACCAGTCCGAGCTAGAGGCCTATTCGAGCGCCCTGAACGAGGTGCTTGAACAGCAGCTGTCCAATGCTACGGCCAGCACGCTGGAGAACACGCTCAGCGAGCAGGATGCCGCCCTTGATAACAGCTGCGAGCCCATGGATGTGGATGACATAAATGAGACAATGGAACTGCTCAAAGATGTGCTGGCACCCGAGGATCATCAGCTGCTGCAGCAGCACTTCCTGGGCGGCGCAGTGCAGCAGCAAGAGAAACAACAGCAAGCAGGGGCACAGGAGCTGCTCATGCAGCAAACAGCTTCAGCTCCAGCTCCAGTCTGTACACTCTTGCCCCAAGTTGAGGAGCAGCTGAAGCTGGCCATGCAGCAGCAGGAGGAACAGTTTAAGCAAGAGGAGCAGCCCACTCAGCAGAAGCAATCCCTGCTTGAGGAGCAATTCTCGAATCACAATCTGGATATACAGCATAAGCAATCCCTGCCGCAGGAGCAATTCCTGGAGCAGAAGCAGGATATACAGGAAGGGCAATGCGTACAGCAGGAGGAATACCCACATCAGGAGCAGTTTATGCAGCAGGAGCAATCCCGACACCAGAAACAATCCTTGCCATTCCTGGAACAGAAGCAAACCCTACAGCACCAGGAATTCTCACAGAAAGAGCAGTCTATTCTGCAGCAAAAATCCCCACAGCAGGAAAAATCCTTGCGCCAGGAGCAGTTAATGGTGCAGGAGCAATTTCTAAACCAGGAGCCCTCCTTGCAGCAGAAAGAGTCCTTACAGCAGGAGCAATCCCCGCAACAGTCAAAATGCCTGGATCAGGAGGAATCTCTTCAGCAAGAAAAATCCATGCAGCAGGAGCAGGAGGCCATGCCGCAAGCAACTGCAGCGTCCACACTCCCCACCCTTGCCTACTCTACAGTTGCACAAAGTTCTGGAGCAATCAGCGCCACCAACTCCGACTCCATCCTCACTCCTAGCTGCATCAGGATATGTAAGTCAAGTAGTGGAACAAACGCTGGAACAGTGCCCACCGCAAGCAGATGCTCTCCTGCACACTCCGCAGACGCAGGAGATGCTGCCCGTGTCGCCGCCCATACCCACACATCGCACCAAGACAGCCGAGGAGCTGGAGGAGCTGCGGGCCCTGCAGGAATACGCTGAGCCACCGCAGGAGCTAGAGAAGCCACAATTGCAGCCGGAGCAGACTGCGGCCCATGAGCAGAAAAATATGTCACCATCCCAGGCCGTACCCGTGGCCGCCGTGGCGCCCATACCAAAGCAGCTTTCAATGCTGGATCTGAACATGAGCGATTGCTCGCAGGGACACGGCTCAGCCCTCGGTGTCGCCCACGTTTCCCCTGAAATCGCCCGAGGAATCGCCCAACCACTTTCCTCACACGTCGCACGCGCAAGTGGAGCCGGACGAGATGCCCTACCTAGAGCAGGCAGTCATCGAATCCGCCGTGGATCACGAGCAGTGCCTCAGCGGAGTCATAGCCAAGTCGCCGCTGCCTATAAAGCTGTCGCTGACGCAGCCCAGTCCGGAGCAGGCAGACCAGGAGCTGAACACCACCATGCCAATGGACGGCGAATCGCCACTCAACGCCACCTTCAACAGTGCAAGTCCTGAGATTACCGGGGTTCCGCTGACTGCAGTCCAGGAACGGCAAGAGGAGCAACCGCTGAATGCCACCTACGGCATGCCGCTGCAGGCGGCCATGGAGCAGCAGCGCCGCACCTTCTCGGTGGAGAATGCACAGAAGCAGCAGCCGCAGCTACAGGAGCTGGCCCCACTGCAAATGCGACGCACCTTCAATATCGCTTGTCCTGAGGTTACCGGGGTGCCGCTGGCTACAGTCCAGGATCAGCAGCGGCGCACCTTCTCCGTTCGGCAGGAGGAGCAGCCACTAAATGCCGATGGGATGCCGCTGCAGGCGGCCATGGAGCAGCAGCGTCACATCTTCTCCGTGGACGAAGTACAGAAGCAGCAGCCGCAGCCGCAGCTAGAGGAGCTCACGCCCCTGCAAATGCGACGCACCTTCTGCATGGGGCAGGCCACATCGCCGGCGCTGGAGGCCACCGAGGATAACATCGTGAGCAACGAATTGGAGCCCATGGAGGTAGACACGTCGTTGCGCGTAGAAACAACCGTTATATGCGCGTCGGTGTCGCCGCCGCTGCCCACGCATCAGACCAAGCAGCAGCACAGCTGGGGAGACTGGAACAGTTCAAGCGTCCGGCTTTACATGGCGACGGACTCGAGGAGCAGACTCTGTCCGTCAAGGAGCAGCTGTGCGCCAGCGATGAAAAGGAGGATGTATATGTGGAACACTTCGGCGCCATGTCGCCCATCACGGATGACGTCTTCAAGCAACCGCCGTGCATCAGCAGCCTGGCTACGGCCAAGAAGGCGCCCGGCGTGCCTGGCGTGCCCGCCGAGGAGAAGTTCTCGAATGCCGACTTTCAGGATGGCGCCAGCAACAACAACAGTAAGTAAAGCACTCAGCGCACGCCCCTATTTGCATAGATTCCTTCGCGAACAATCCCCACAGTCCCTAAAAACAAGTAACAACGTTGCCGTCGGGTGTACCCGACATTTCAATACTCGTAACTGCTTTAAAAAGTCGAAAATCTGACTGCAAAATTTGATATATCTAGCTTTAAAACTGATGGAGATATATAGATTTTATCGATTTGCCATTCCCCCAGTGGGTGTAGCCAAAAAATTAACACTTTATCTTACATGGATATATACGAATATATGTACATATCTTCCAAGTTTCAAGTCTCTAGCTTCAACGGCGGCGCAGAAAATTGCGTTCATACAGACAGACGGACAGTGCACAAACCTAATATACTCTATTCACTTGGTGAACGAGTATAAAAACGAGGACGTTCGTGACCTTAGCTCATCAGGACTGCCAGGGACTTTGCGGATGGGGCTGCCACCTCGTTTCGAATGCATTTGAACTTGAAATCTGGGCAGAAGCCAGGGTCTAGTTTAGTTCGTTTGCATGCTGTCTGCCTGCCTGCCTGCCTGCCTGCCTGCCTAGCCTGCGTCTAGCTGTAAAAATAAATCACCACATGCAAGGCATTGAACCTGAACTTCAGTACCACAACATAACGGCACACAAACAGGACAGGAAGCAACAACAAAAAAGAACAACAAAGCGACGTCAATTAAGCGCATAATTTTTGGCTGGCGCGCAGCTGTCTGCATGTTTTTGTTGTAGTTGTATTTATTCTTATTGTTGTTTTTGTAATGGCTGCATTTTAATGCAGCCGCTGTTCTTCGAAAATGCCGCATTGCCCCTGCGCTCACACACACGCACACACAGACACACGTTTGCAGTCAAATTGGGTGCACGTTTTTTTTTTTTTGTTTTGCGCCCACACTTACGCTCCCAATCTGGCAACACTTACGCTCTTACGTACGCTCACTCTCTCTCCTCACTGCGCACTCGAACCCTTATCAGTATGCCGTAATCGCCGCAACAAAATAAAAGCAAATGTTCCCATTGTGACGTCACGCTGCCAAATTGATGAACGGCTGTCGGTTTGTCTGTGCTTATGTTTGTGTATCGTCCGCGATGAGCGCATTCATATTTTTGGCAAATTAACGCTAGGCGTTGCCTCCTAATAAGAAAATTGCTCTTTTATGCAATATAATTTCTTTTAATTGGTGTTGTCCATTTTTCGCTTACTTTGCGCTACATTTGTTTTGATTGCCCTTTTTTGGTTTTCTCAATAATTAGGTAATTTTCGAATTTGCCGCAATTATCGTTATCGCTCACTAAGCAAATGCAGCTCTGTATGCCAAGGCAAGCACAAAATTGCATATCGATAGAAATATCTCTCGCGTCATTCATAGCAGCTAGTCTAGTTGGAGAAGGGGGAGACAGCTACAGTAAAACCCAACTAATTTGAATTGAATGAATATGCGGTTCGTGCAGTGTAAACAAATATTTATGGGCGGATTTAGTAGATTACAATTTTATTTGTTCTGAGTGTTATAAACCAAAACAAAACTTTTGTTGTTTTAATTCATAACTATAGTAGCACTATAGTCTCTTTATAGAGCATTGCACCCGTAGCTCGTCGCATGCTCTGCCTACTCTCACTCACACACACACTCATGCATGGGAATCTTGCATAGAACTTGCCCATGCACTTTTACTACGCCACTCAGTAGCGCAGCCCCAGAACCTACAACGTGTACATCATACACTCACACACACTCTTTTACTCTCGTCATATGACGCGGTGCTCTCTTGGCGCTCGCGCAGCGCACTTGCTCATTGCATACGCGTCACTGTCACACACTCCAGTCAGAATCAAACTTCGCTCTCTGACTCAGTTTGTGCGCGAGCTCGTGTGTAGGTGTGTGTGTGTGTGTGCGTGCGTGCGCTGGTTTTCTTATTGGCAACGGAGAAAAGTAAGCATATTAGCATTCCATTTCAGTTAGTTTTCAACTTTTGACGTTGTCGCTGCTGCCATCATAGTCAGCCTCACAGCCTCTGAACGCGTCGCGCCGTCTTCTTTCACGCCTCGTCTTCGTTTTGCGGAGTGCTGCCAAACGTAGAAATGTAATTGAAAATGTTTTGAAATCAAACAAATATTTTATGTGTTGGCTTTATTTGGCAAATATTTGTCGTTTGTTTGCCTGCTGAAATTCGCTCAAATTTGCCAAAATGCAAAGCAGCTGTGTGAATAGCAGCAACAAAAACCAACAACAACAACTTCCACAGTTACACAAAAGTGTAAATGACAAAATGCGAAAGAAAAAACAAGAAACAACAAAAAAAAAAGCATAAATAAAGCCACAAGATGAAGACGTGAAGTAAAAAGTTGTATATTTTTTTTTCACTGAGCGAGAGAGGCCGCGCTTGTTTGTGTGCGTGCGTGAGCAAGTGCGTGCGTGTGTGTGTGGTCACGGTTAACATTGAGTATTTTAATAACTGTAGAAAATCTTGAAAATGCAAAAGTTGTCAAGAAACAGACGGACACGCAATTAAAACGCAGCACAGTGTGAAAATATATAAAAACAACTTTGCGCTCAATAATGGCGCGCGCCAGGGCACTCTCTCTTCCTCTCCCACTCCCAATCGTTCTCTCTGGTGCTCTCTTTTGCTTTTGTGTCTTGTCAATGTATCAGTTTGTCAATTGGTTCATGTTCAAATCGGAAAAGCAACCCACTTTGTGGCTCTTCTGATTGGATTGCATAAAATGAGTCACAAGTCGCCGTTGCGGCTTCGTGTTTCTTATTTGTTTTTGTTTTTCTTATTAGTAAATTATTATATTTTTTTTGCGCCCTGCAGTTGACTGACCCGCATTCTATTTACTCTATAGTATGCGCATATCTGTGTTTATCTGGGCCTGCCCGGGTTCTCGTTTTACTATTTTTAAAGCCGCTTCCATTTGACATTTGTTTATAGCGCGCATGTTGGCCAAATAATGCGGCTTCTGTGCGACACACCTCGCTTCAGCTGGGCCAGGGGGTTGGTAGGGTAGGTACTCTCTATAGGGTAGGGCCACTTTGAGTCATGCCGAAAGTTATTTAAATGCCGCCGATGTCGTCGCGTTTTTCTTCCGCTTTTGTTTTCAAATGTGAAACACAAAGAACAAGCGAGAGAAAGAGATTTCAGCTGCTTTTGCTGGGCATTAGGCGCTGCACACACACAAATGTAGGGTCCATTGGCTCAGGGCAGCATAATTTAAAAGGTTTTTAGACTTGGTTTATACTGAAAACAAAAAAAAGCAAAAATAAATCCATTTCAGCTGACTATTCCTATGTCAGCGGATATAGTAGACTGATGTTTATAATATATTGATTATACTTTATAATAGTGCGGGTCACAATTGCTGATATCTTAGAAACCACATTGTTCATACAAAAAGTTGTTTGTTTATATTTCCTATGGCGGCTATATGATATAGTAGGTCAATACAGATAATATTTTGCAGATATGTTGGGAGCATAGTGACACTCTTAATTGCCGAGTTTGATCAGGGTATCTTGAAGCACAAAAGAGTTCATACAGAAACGTAATTATTGTAGGCAGCACATACAGATGTCGGAGGCGGGCGGGTGGAAATATACTCAAAATGTTTAATTAGCTTCAAAGCTGATAGAATGAAGAGCATATAAACAGACTACATCGCTATAACTATAACTATATCTACTTTAATGACCAAGACTATCAAATCAAAATCTTAGTATTCTACGTAAACTAGTTCTTTCTACAAATAACTTTCTCTAAATAATAAATAAAATTATTAATGTAGCGAATTTGAGCGTCGTTCATACCGTGTTCATCAGTGCCAGTTGTTGTCATGTGCGCACTCATAATGCCCTGTTTCTTTATCTATAGACTTATCTACATATAAGTATTTGTGAGGGGACATAATGCGTTGAATTGGCAAATCTGATATAATATATTATAATAGTCACAATATATGTAAATGTAATTATTCGTTCGTATCTGTCAACTAACTTTTGTATTTATCTCTTTTTCATTCAACAACAAAATGCACGCGCATGCAATCGCAAATCAAACACACACACACACAACTTTCACACGTTCCACAAATATGATACACAAACATACAGTTATACTCAATTCATCAGATTTCGATTATTTGTACACAAAAGGCGGCAACAATGCGCCCATCGATCGCAGTTCCTTGCTATTGAAATTTGATCCGCTTCTGGGTGCACCGGTACCGGTGAGTCAGTCGAATCAGCTGCAGGAGCAGGCCCGGCTCAGCATACTCTGCAGCAACAACAACAATTTAATACGTGCATTGAGTCCCACATTGGAGGAGCACGAGACCAGCGGCAGCAATCAGTCGTTTGTGATCGAACCGAGTGCCAAAGGAGGAGGAGAAGGAGGAGCAGCAGCCGTCGCAGCTGTAGCTCAAAAGGAGTTTAAACCGCCTGTGGATAGATCAAAAGTAAGTTGTGTATATCAAGTGTAAGACTTGTGTTTGTAAAAAAGACCCTAACATAATTAATCTCCCACAGAAGCATGCTAAAATGAGTGTGGACGTTATCGATAACGATTGCAACAAAACCTTCGATAATTCAAAGTAAGTAAAAGTCAAGTATATCAAGAATCTGCGTGGAACGTACATCTAATATATATGCATTTTCCAGCCTGAACTCGGAGGACAAGACACACAAATTCAACAACATGGATGACCTGGAGAAGAAAATTAAAAATGAAGTGTAAGTAGGTTATTACCACCTGTGGAGCGCACTACTCATATATATATATATATATATATATGTATATATATATATATATTATATTTAAAATCCACCCGCAGCACACGCTCCGAGGACATTGAAAAGAAACTGAAAGAGGCCGAACAACGCGAAGAGGCGCTGGTCAAACGTATTACAGAAAAGGATAAAACAAATTCCAAACTCAAGTAGGCCACTAAATAATATTTCTCTTGCGTTCCACTTACTTATACTACCATCCACGTACAGCGGTGTCATTGAGGCCTACGAGAAAGCCATTGCCGAGCTGATCCATGACAAGGAGCAGCTGGTGCAGAGCCACGAAAGGCAAATGCAGGAAGTGCAAACAGATCGAGATTCAAACTATCATCACTTAACGTCACTGGAAACGACATTCTCCGATCTCCATGTGTAAGGATGAAGAACAAGAAGCAAGAAATCAGAGTGTATAATAGAATATTTAATCCATTACAGAAAATATGAAAAGAGCAAGGAGATGACCTCACAATTAAAGCAGATAGAGGAGAATCTGCTGGAGGAAAAGAAAAAGCTAATGGATAAATTGCGACAGCAGGAGCAGCGATATGAGCAAATGAAGAGCCATGCCATGCAGCAAATGGAAATGTATGCAAATTTAACATTTCCCTTTCTATTATAAATATCACAATTAATTGAATTCCAATTTCTTTAACAGTGCCAACAAAAAGTTGGGCACCCTCACAAAAGAACACACGGATGAGGTGAAAAAATTGAAGGCTTTACTCAAAAAGGAGGAAGTGTCGCGCATCTCAACAGCCGAGCAGCTGCAGCAGAAATCCAGAGAGAACGCCGATCTGCTTAAGATATGCGAGGAGCTTATCTACGATAAGGGACAAGGTGGTAGTAGTTAAACTTCACTCGAGTGGATTATTTTGCGGCCTGAATGTATTTCTATATTTTATGCTGTAAACGCGCACACACACACCACACACATACTCTCTCACTCTCACACACACACACATGCATACACACTTTGTGGCATGTGGAACGCATGTTTGTCGCATGTTATTTCACCTTTCTCATTACATTTTGTAATTTCTGTTGTGTGCTCTTGTGAATTGATTGAGAAACTCATTAAATCTCAATTCTTATGCTGTCATCTTCAAAAACGGAGGATTCCCGCTACACTCTATGCCTAACTATCCATATACATATATATTGTACTTTTTCTAGATTTTTAGTTTACACACTCAACAACAACAACGCTGAGCTGCAAATGAGTTCCACACACACACGTTGAGATCCACACACTCGCCTTACTGGGTTCCCCACAAAAAACAAAAAGAAAATAAGAAACTGTTACTAAATTCTGTCGAATCTGTCTTTTGTTTAAGTTCACTGATATTAATGTGTTATTTGCGTGAAAATTCAAGTACATTTTCATGCCAAATAGTAGCTGTTGCTTTTCTCACACACACACCGAATTGTTTGTTGTGTTTTATTAACTGCTGAAATTAATAAGGAAAAATTTGCAACAAAAAGAAACATAGAGAGGAAAGAAATAAAGAAATAATAGAAAACAGCGCACGCTTGAGGCGCGCCTTTATTAAATGTCTAAGTTTAAAGTTAGTTTAATTTATATTAAAATTTTTAATAATTGTATTAAGCATAAAAATTCTGTATTACATAAAAGTACTAAAAACACAAGCATACAAAAACGAAAACGAATTATAAAACAAAAAACTATTTATGCATTAAAAAACAAAAACAAATATGTAATTTTTTGTATTATTTGCAGCTTTATCAAAGTTTTGATTTGCACTGGAAGTGATAGCCTTAGCAAAAATAGTAAAATTTAAGAAACTAAACCCACAATTTTCCCCACTTTTCCCATACACGCACACGCACACGCAGTCCACATACACACGATCCACACCAAATTTGGAGTAATTTTTATATTGTAGCAAGCTTTTTGTATAGAGTACCCCGCCCCTCTGAGAACTCTAAATGAATTTTACTTCCATTTATGACATTTATTAAGCTGTAAGAACTTGGGAAACACTAAAATAATTAAAGTTGTTAAAACACACACAAAGAAAAAGAAAGTAAAAAAGAAAAACAGATAGAATTGTATACAAATTTGTACCCAGTCCATGTAATCGAATATTATGCTACTACACAACATATTTAACTGTATACATATACTATATATTTTTCTAAAGTTGTAGGAAACCAAAACACGCGCTTAAAACAAAAGCAAAACCAAAAACATGAACAAAAAAAAACGCCAATCCGTTTTGTTTGAGATTTAATAATGAGAATTGATATATCAATGCGCTGTAAAAAATACACATAAATTAATAGTATTAACGCATGCAGACACATAAGTATGTGCTGGGGCATGTGCATGTAAAGGTGATGAACAAGTTGCATAATTCAATAAATACAAAAATATGTACCAGTAAAAGAATAAAACTTTAATTTTTAAACAGTTCGCTGTTTATTGGAAAGGGTGGCAACGCTGCCAGCAGTTTAACAGCGATTTGGAATTTGATTGCGTTTTCGCATGGAAACGTAAGCAAAGCAAATGCTTAGAAATTCTACGAATAAAAATGAATTGAAACTGCGGCAGGTCCCTCAGGCTTAACCCCCGCAATATAAAATGCATAAAGCTGCAACCGAAGTCCAACTAGGGAAGAGCAGCTGAGTTTAATACAGCGGGGTGGCAACACTGCCAGCAGTTTCATAGCGATCGGAAATAATATTGTTCTTCCGTTTGATGGATAAAAACAGCCCTTTTTTGTTTTCAAAGATGTTTTAATCGAAATACAAACATACGTCTTTATTAATCCCCGAGGCAACAGCTTTATATTTACTATCAAACCTGAAAATGGAACGTATTTCAATTGCGACGCAATGTAAACAAAGCACAACCCGATATTGTGACGCCATACTCTCTTTACTCTCTCACTCTCCTGTTCTATGCACAACCTTTAGATCTCCCAATCGTGGTAGAACCCTATTGCGCTTTCGCTCGCACGCGCATTTGTTATCAAAGCAAACGCTGAAAAAAATTGAACAAAACAAAACAAAAAATAAAATCTGCGGCAGATGCGCATCTGAAGCCAAACAAGCGCTTACATAATCCAATCAGTAGCCCCTTGGAAACGCCATGAACTTCGCCGGCAAGGTTGTGTTGATAACGGGCGCCAGTTCCGGCATTGGCGCCGCCACAGCCGTGAAATTCGCCAAATTCGGCGCCTCCCTAGCGCTCAACGGACGCAATGTGGACAATCTGAAAAAGGTGGCCGAGGAGTGCAGCGCAGTGGGCGCGACGCCGGCGCTCGTGGTGGGCGACATCAGCAGGGAGGCGGATACGGCGCGCGTGTGGCAGGAAACGTTGGAGAAATACGGCAAGTTGGACGTTCTAGTGAACAATGCAGGCATCCTGGAGAGCGGCACCATTGAGAACACCAGCCTGGAGCAATATGATCGCGTGATGAACACCAATCTGCGCGCCATCTATCAGCTGACCATGCTGGCCACCCCGGAGCTAATCAAGACCAAGGGGAACATCGTGAACGTGTCCAGCGTGAACGGCATACGCTCCTTTCCCGGCGTTCTGGCATACAACATCTCCAAGATGGGTGTCGACCAGCTGACGCGTTGCGTCGCCCTGGAGCTGGCCGCCAAGGGCGTGCGCGCCAACTGCGTGAATCCCGGAGTGACAGTTACTAATTTGCACACGCGCGGCGGCATGGACGAGGTCACCTACAAGAACTTCTTGGAGCACTCGAAGACCACGCACGCCCTTGGTCGGCCAGGCACCACTGACGAGGTGGCCAATGCCATTGCATTTCTGGCCAGCGACCTGGCCAGCTTCACCACGGGCCTTAGCCTGGCCGTGGACGGTGGCCGGCATGCCATGTGTCCGCGCTGAAAGAGATAAGACGAACAAATATGTACGTGTGTTGGCATTTAATAAACAATAAATATAAGCAACAGCTTTAATCACGATTTAAATCTCGACTTCAAAATTCGAACATAGCGCGTCAACAATTCAGTTTCCAATTAATTCAGACTATTATCGAATTTCACAACTTCATTTATTAAGTTATCGAGTTTCGCAACTCTGAACTTTGAGAGCGCGTCAACAACAACATCACTGGAACTCGTCAGCTTGCTAGTGCCATATGAGTGTCACAGCTGCGAGCTTTGAGAATGCCCCACTAACCCGCCTCCCAAGTACACCAAGGATTCACTCAATTCATTTGTTTTTCACCATTAACAAATAAAAATATTCCAAAACCATTTTAGCTAGCGTGGGCACATGACTTGTTTGCCGCCGTCCACGGAGAAAGTGACGCCGGTGACGAAGCTGGCCAGCTCACTAGCCAGGAAGCAGATGCAGGCGGCCACCTCGTGCGGCTCGCCCACGCGGCCTAGGGCATGGGTGGTCTTGGAACGCGTCAGGAACGCATCGTAGCTCTCTTGGTCCATGCCGCCCGCACGCTGCAGGTTCGTGCGGATGACACCGGGATTGACGGCATTCACGCGCACGCCTTGGACTCCCAGATCCAGAGCGAGGGAGCGCGTGAACTGATCGACTGCCCCCTTGGACATGTTGTAGGCCACTAGGTTAGGAAAGGCGCGCAGGCCGCACACGCTGGAGATGTTCACAATGTTGCCCTGGCTGTGCAACAGGTCCGGCAGCAGCAGCTGCGTCAGGTGGAACATGGAGCGCAGATTGATGTTGAGTATATGCTCCAGACACTCCAGGCTCGTCGTCTCCAGCGTGCCCAGTGGCATAATGCCGGCGCCGTTGACCAACACATCGAGGCGTCCCTCGAAGCGGTCCCGCGCCTCCCTCACCAGCGCATCCATGACCCGCGTCTGGCCGAGATCACAGGCAATGCCATGCGCCTGGCCCCGCTTGGCGCAGCTCTGCACGGTCGACTCCAGGCCCTGCTTATCGCGGTCCACCAGCACCAGGCAGGCACCCAGCCGGGAGAACATCTTCGCCGTGGCGGCGCCTATGCCCGAGCCGGCGCCCGTTATCAGTACCAGCTTGCCCGTAAAGTCCAGCGCCACCTTGCCTGTGCCCGTGCCCACCATTGCGCAGTTTCGAATTTAGAGAGCAACTGCCCCGAGCCGAACTAGTTGACTTAAAAATATCGGCTAAACTGAGACTATTTGAACATTGACATGGCATGGAGTCTGTCTGCTATTCCCACTCCAAATTCGGTACATTTTCTTCTCTTTCCCGTTCGATAGAATACTCAAGATGCTTGGGCTTGGGATTAAAACTCCCTTTTAAATAAAAGTTTATTGCTTTTCCCCATCGTATAATTCTCATAATATATTCTGAGCATGTCTTCTGTACTTCTGTGATAAATTACCAAGGATTCCATCTTAAAATACGGAACATTTTCTTATACGTTTCTTTACCCTAGCAGATAATTGCCATAATAAACAAGTAAATACGTTGCAGTCGGACGTAACCGACTGCATAATACTCGTTCACAGTACACAGAAGCTATTATTATTTTGGAATATCGAATTTTTATATTTCGTAGGAACGGGAATGGGCGTGGCCAACATTTTTCGGCTCGATCTCGATTACCAAAAAAACTGTGATTTGCAGAGGCGCAAGTGGGCGTGGCCATCCCATCAAGGTCGTAATCTTTTGGGGAGGTCGCCAGCAATCTACATACCAAGTTTGGTGTCTCTAATTATAATATTGTGGGAAATAATCAGCTTTTATCGATTTGCGATTTGAGGTGCATCGACATGTTATCGATTTGCCATACAGTGGGCGTGGCACAATCATTTTAAAACTTTGTCGGAAGCACAAATTGCACAAAACCAATATACTCTTTTCATTTCGTGAACGAGTATAAAAAAAAGAAAAGAATACCCTTGCAGAAGATAGGAAGACATAGAAGATATACACTTTAGATCACAAAGGTACAATAGAGCCGGGAGGTCGCCGTACTCTGTATGATGATAATAGAGCGCGACTCGGCTGTTGTTGTTATTGTTGATCAAGAATACTATATAGGGTCGCAAATGTCTGCTGCTATGCCTTGCAGATTTCGTGCAGGGATATATGAAGTGTTTTTGGGGTGTTCAAAGCTGGGCTCTATCTGATAAACCCATATGCGGGAAATAAAAACTCAATACCGGGCTTGTCAACACATTTGATCCACATACAAATAATCTTTATTATGCCACAATTTGGATCTCAACGCGGGCACATGGCATGGCGGCCGCCGTCCACGGCCAAGTTGACGCCCGTCGTGAAGCTGGCGTCCTCGCTGGCGAGGAACGCGATCGCTGCGGCCACCTCCTGCACATCGCCGGCGCGGCCCAGGGCGTGCGTTTCCTTGGCGCGCTCCAGGAACTTGGCATAGGTGGCATCGTCCAGGCCGCCGCGTTTTTGCAGCTCCGTCACAATTACGCCCGGATTGACGGAGTTGACGCGCACTCCCTTGGCGGCCAGTTCCAGGGCCACGCAGCGCGTGAACTGGTCCACGGCTGCCTTGGACACGTTGTAGGCCAGCACGCCGGGAAAGGAGCGTATGCCGTTCACGCTGGACACGTTCACAATGCTGCCCTTGGTCTTGACCAGCTCCGGGGTGGCCAGCATGGTCAGCTGGTAGAGCGCACGCACATTGGTGTTCATTACGCGATCGTACTGCTCCAGGCTGGTTTGCTCAATGGTGCCCATCTCGAGAATGCCCGCGTTGTTGACCAGCACGTCCAGCTTGCCGTACTGCTTCAGTGTGGCGGCCACAATTTTCTCTACGTCAGCCTCCTTGTTCATGTCCGCTTCCAGCTGCAGCGCCGGAGCACCGCCTGCATCCAGAATATTTTCCGCCGTTTCCTTTAGTTTCTCCACATTGCGACCCACAATGACCAGCTGGCCGCCCAGCCCGGCGAGGTGCACCGCCGTGGCTGCACCTATGCCGGAGCTGGCACCTGTCACGATAATCACCCTATCTTTGAAACTGGGCATATTTCTGCTGCGCTTGCGACTGCTTTCCGTACTGGTTCAATGGGTTGTGATACGCCAGATGACATTGAAGTTGTCAGCAGCGCGCAAAGTGCCCAAGTCGATAACAGGCTAAGTCGATAAGTGGCTCTCTGAAAGCTTGGAGTTGTGAAATTAGGCGAGCTAAATTAATAGAAAGCTCTGTGTTGTTGTTGCTGGTGCACTCTTGAAGCTCGCAGCTGTGATACTCATATTCACAGTATGAAGTTAACAAGTTCTAGATCAGCGTTGTAAAATTCTAAATATCTAAAAAACCGTGTTTTTTTTGTTAGCGTTCTCTCGAATTGCGAGGTTCTGAAATTCGATAACAAGTTAAATTAATGAGTCTCTCAGAGTGTTTGTTGTTGGCGCTCTTCTACGTTTCGAATTTCGAACTTGTGAAATTTAAATCGTGATTAAAGCTGCTAATTGAGCTGTTGCTTATATATTGTTTATTAAATGCCAACACACATACATATGTACTTGTTTGTTTTATCTCGTTCAACGCGGGCACATGGCATGCCGGCCGCCGTCTACGGCAAAGTTGACGCCCGTCGTAAAGCTGGCCAGGTCGCTGGCCAAAAAGGCAATGGCGTTGGCCACTTCCTTGACATCTCCGGGACGACCCAAGGCGTGCGTGGTCTTCGAGTGCTCCAGGAACTTCTGATAGGTCGCTTCGTCCATGCCGCCGCGCTTGTGTATCTCGGTGACAATCACACCCGGGTTGACGCTGTTGACGCGCACTCCCTTGGCGGCCAGTTCCAGGGCCACGCAGCGCGTGAACTGATCCACGGCTGCCTTGGACACGTTGTAGGCCAGCACGCCGGGAAAGGAGCGTATGCCGTTCACGCTGGACACGTTCACGATGTTGCCCTTGGTCTTGACCAGCTCCGGGGTGGCCAGCATGGTCAGCTGATAGATGGCTCGCACATTGGTGTTCATTACACGATCGTATTGGGCCAGAGATGTGTTCTCAATGGTGCCGATCTCAATGATGCCCGCATTGTTGACGAGCACATCCAGCTTCCCGTACTGCTTCAGTGTGGCGGCCACAATTCGCTCCACCTCCACCTCCTTATTCATGTCTACTTGCAGCTGCAGCGCTGGAGCACCGCCTGCGCCCAGAATATTGTCCGCTGTTTCCTTCAGATTTTCCACATTGCGACCCACAATTACCAATTGGCCGCCCAAGCTGGCCAGGTGCACCGCCGTGGCTGCTCCTATACCGCAACTAGCGCCTGTTACGATAATTACTTTGTCCTTGAAGCTTGACATGTCGAGCTGCAAACCAATCAAAACACACACAGACGCAAAATGATCGAAATCAGTTGATAACGATAACTGGCAGGGTTCTGGGAACGATAACAGCATCGTCGCACAGCTGTGAAAGCTTTTTCCCCATCAGATGGGCAGAGCTTTTTATGCAAATGAATGAATCTATTCAATTGCCTTCAGCTAAACGAATCCTTTAATACACTACACCAAACAAATTGCAGTGTTTTTTTAAACTTAGATGTTGTTTTTATTCTCTTTAAAAAAACCGCTACGATTTTGCACGTAGACACTGCTGCTAGTGTTGTTGCTGCTGTTGTTTTTGGGGCGTCTCTTAAACCTCGTAGCCGTAGGATTTGATGATCTTGTTGAAGGGCTCCGCAGCCTTGGCAATGTTCTCGCGCGCCTTCGCCGTCAACTTCTTCATCTCTCTGTTGTGCTTGAGGGTCACGTGTAGCTTGGCCTTGCGCTTGCGCTCCAAGCTCTTGATGACATCTTGGTAGTGCCAGCCCACCTCGTGCGACAGACGTCCAACCATGCAGTACTTGCGGTCGGAGCGCAGGGTCAGCACGCGCATTGCGATGGGGACAACAACACGACGACGCTTGTCATAGGGCGATGGAATACCATCGAACACACGCAGACGTGCAAGGGCAGCCTGGCCACGCTTGGTCTTGTGTGGGATCATGCCTGCAAAGCCGGAGAAAATTCAGTTAGTAAACATGTAAAATTCGTTCAGCACGGGGGTTATTATGATCATCATCAGTCAAGGGTTGGTTACACGATTTCTCATTCAAATAATGTAGGTAAGAATATAGCAATCATCATGATAGCAACTGATCCTGGACAGCACAAATTAGTTTAACATACCTGCAATGAAAATAACAATTAGTAAATGTAAATAACGGGAGAAAGACTTAAGAATGCCATTTGCTTTGTTGTCTGCACTCAGTTCTGTTTTGTTTACATGGTTTTCTCTACGTTCAAATAATGTAGGTAATAAATTTTGCACATCATGGTAAACAACAAGATTTTAGCATTTAGACAGAGCATCGCATTCGAACACACCTCGAACAGCCTTGTAGAAGATTCGGGACGGGGCACGGAAGTGGAAGGGGCCACGAGCTGGATTAACGTTGCAGCGTTTGCGCAAGTAGGCCAAAAACTTGATTTTGTTTCTGTAGAAGTGGCCGGAGAGGTTCAGCTCCTCGCAGCGCACCACGGCGACCTTGCCGCCTTGCAACAGGTACTTGGCGACAACGGAGGCCAAGCGGCCAAGCAAATGGCCGCGTCCATCGATAACAACGGTCTGCAAATCAAGAAAAAACAATTAATTCAACTGCACCAGTGCCAAAATGAGGTTAGGTTAACGGACTAGGCATAAACAAATGTGTGCAACTTCAACAAATTCACAAGAAATGACTAGCTAATATACACTTGTTGCCTATTTTAATCATTTATACCACTTGGCTCTCACATGTATTAATAAATTTTCACTGTCTTTTCCGCGCCTGCCGTTTGTGGCTGCTATTGGGCACGTGTACAGGGAACAACTTTTGCGCACTCAAAACAACGCCGCAACACTGCTTAAATCACCAATAATGCACGTTTCCAGTATACACATAGTTCAATTAATGTTTTGCACACATTTGTTATATTGCGCCTTCGCTCTAACATGGTTTTATTTGCCAAAATTATGGCACTTACCCTGTTCGTTAAACCAGTCATGTTTAAGAACCGCACGGAAAGAAAGCGGAAACTGCTTTGACAGCTCAAGCGTCATACGGCAGGGTTGATTTGGACAAGTGCAGCGTACAAAATGCTCATTGCTACAGGAATGCTTTTGCGATAAATTGTCAATCGCAGATTATCAAATTTTACTTCGGGTATTTGTATGCTTTGTGCATACGGTCACACTGTGAAAAGATTTATTCTTAGGTGTATTTCTGACTGCGGCCAAAGCGGATCATCGGCTCTCGTGTTGCCAATTTGTTTACGCAAAACTGAATGAAACGAAAAATATAAATAAATACGTAATGAAAACGTGCTGCCAGGCAGTGGCAATGCAAATGTAACGCGTGTGTTCAGTGTGTTAAGCACACAAAGATCTGAGAAAAGTTTTGCGTGTGCTGAATTTCCATTTGTTCTCCACGATTTACCCCCAAAAATCATAATAACAACAACAAACAAGCAATAACTAAACGGGATCATCGACGGCAGCGGCAGTGGCAGAGCGACGACGTTTTTGTTGTCGACAGGAAAAAGTCAACACCTTATAAGGCAAGTCTTTATTTTATTAAATGTACAAATGTGTGTAGAAGGTCGGGCGGGGGACGGACGCACAAATTAATTTATTTTTATGTAGATGCATGTTTGGATTTTCTAACGAACTACATGTGCATATGTATATATATATATATATATATACATATATATGTGTGTGTGTCTACATTGTTGCCTGGCATAATAATTACGGTTCATTCTTGTCATTTAATTAGATGCACTCAAAAAAAAAAAAAAAAAAAAAACAATGTCCATGCAGTTCTGTCTGTCGGCTGTCTGTTTTGTCTGCCGCGTGGGAGCTTTTTCATGTTTGTAACTAGGTGTCTCGCTCCCTCACCCCCCAGTCCCTTTCTCTCGCTCGCTAAATTGCTTGAGCCTGTGCTGTGCCTCTTCCTGCCTGTCTTTTGACATTTTGCGTTTCCTTCTATTTGTTTATCCGTCTTGCGGTTAGCTCCTTTTTGCCTTTGCTAATTTTTTTTTTTAAATTGGGTCAATGCATGCGTCGCGTCGTCGGCCGATTTACTTGTTTTTCTTTCATATGTATTTTTGGTATTGTTGTTGTTGTCGAACCAGTTTCTTCTTAACCTTGTTTACTCTCCAAGTGCAATTGGCGCTTGACTCTTGCTTTTTTGACAATTTGAATGTTCTACTTTTCGCGACAAAATTCGGTTAGCGTGTGTGTGTGTGTGTCTGTGTGAGTTTGTGTGCGTGCTGGTTGCCAGTGACAACTTAATAGACGAACGCTGCCATATAACGGCATTAATGAGATTTTCTGAATTATGTGTGGCCAACATGCAAAGAAAAAAACACTGAAAATGGTTAATTTTCTTAAACCTCGATATAATGAAATGCGCGTTCATTTTTATCAACGCCTAGCAACAACGAGCGCTCCTTTTTATCCAGATTTTCGCAGCCCAACAAAGGAAAATGACCACGTATGCATACATATACATATGTGTGTGTGAGGGCCTTGGGTGCAGTGTTTTTTTATAAGATGTATGTATAAGTTCCAATTAGAATGTCAGTGATAAGATGAATAAGAGAAAAAAAAACAACAATAAACAGCTGTTGAGCTCAGTGCCAGTGATGGTAAACGATACAAATCAAAGCAAAAAAAATAATTTGAAAAAAATAAATGAAACTAAATGTAAGTATTTAATATTTATATATATAAATGGTTTATATTCCACTGTGTCTTGCAGATGTCCAACTTGAACTTCTATGAACTGCTCAACGCGCCTCCAACGGCAACTTTTGAAGAGCTTAAGCGCAATTATAAGCAATTAATTCTACAATGTCATCCCGATAAATTACAACAACAGCAGCCGCATCAAGCTGTAACTGTAAACGTCAATGGGAGCGACCCAAATCGGGAGAGCGACAGCAATTTCAATGCGATAAACGAGGCCTGGAATACGCTCAAAGATCCCATAAAGCGTAAACACTACGATGCCGAATTATTGCAGACAAAATTTCAAACGCACAGCAATATCTATGCCAGCATCACGTTAAGCGACATGCAGCGCACTCAAATTGAAATGGTTGAAGAGGAGAGCGAGGCGAGCGAAGGGCAGCCAATCGCTGCTGGGACAGACAAAGAGACGACAGAGGCAACAGCAACAACAGCAACGTGGATCTGGGCCTATGCGTACAATTGTCGCTGCGGCGGGCAGTACGTGCTGGACGATGAGTCACAAAGAGAGCAGCGAAACGCAAGTGAAATGATTGTCGAGTGCAGTGAATGTTCTTTAGTGATAATTGTGAAAGCAGAGACGCAAATGTAACATAATAAAATGTAAAACAAACAGCATACCGTTCTTTTATCATGGCTAGAAAACAATGCACGATTGATTTCGGGCTATCGAATTAAGCTTATTGTTGTCATCGCTAATCGGTTTCTTGAACCTTGCGCAAGTTGGCCGATGTGTATGTAAAACTGGTTGTATCATGCATATTTAATGCCCTTCCTTTCTTTCGACTTCGCTTGATTGTTTGACCAACAACAAAAATGATGTAATATTGTGTTGGGTATACATACATAATTTGGATTGCAGTCACTGTCAACCGTCTTTCATTTCCGTTGTGCGAAATCGTTAAGCCGAATAAATGTCTTTATTTGGTGGTGCGTTAATACCGTTTATGTCTTTGACGCGTGTGAATTGTCGCGGGGCGTTTTGTGGGTCACATTCAAATTGCCAAAGCGCTAGAGCTAACTCTAGCCAAAAAAAAATCATGTTGTTTTCCTTGGGTTGCGCTATATTTAAAGCGAAAACGGATTAAGCAAAAAATATAGCGGCTTATGCGGGTTAATGTTTTTAAGTGCTGCCCACTGTGAAAACGATTTTAACGGCAAGTGATGCTCTTTCAGAGATATTTTTAATTTAGCAGCACTTGGCACACATCTGTTCTACATGCAAATATTAGTAAAAAGCGCGTCACAGCTGTTTATTAATTAATATTTTTAGCTAAATGTAAAGTTTGTTGACTCTTATCTTTCAATTCGTTTAGATTTGAAAAAAGGGCTGCCAAAGTTTAAATACCCTATACACTGTGTAACAGAATTTGTTGTGGTCCGATATAGATACTTGGCAGATATGTTAAAAGTATAGTAAAAGCGTTTATTTTATATAGTATATAGTCGACAAAATTATAAAATCCTCTGTAAGGGAATAGAAAAGAAGGGTTAGAATCACCTAAGAATAACACTGCTAAAAGTTAACTAAAAGTCTAAAAAAAAATTATTATTAAGCGCCTTAAAAGTACATACATACATACATTGTAATGGTATGTGCGTAAACGTAATTACTGTCAAAATTGTTGTTTTTCGGTACGGCGAAATTCAATAACCTCACCCGGTTTTTGCCGGCGATCTGATGATGTCAGCGGCGAGTGCGAAATTAACATACAAAAATACAAAATACAAATGTATAAACATTTGCCAGAAAACAACAACAGCAGCGAAAACAGACAAGCTCGTTGGAAATCCATTTGTTTATGATATTATTGCAAAGTAGTTTGCATGTGGTTTTTCTTCTTTAAACAGCTCTTGGATACAGCCTTCTCTCTCTCGCACGTTTAGTGCATAAGTGCGTGCGCTTTATTGATAATTAACGGCGTCTGAGCTTTCGTTTTCTATGCGCAGCGGACACAACTTGATAAAGCATCGACTCGATTTCCAGCACATTAATTACGCCGGCTGACGTGGAAAACAAAAGCGACTGAGCATGAACTAACACACACGCATGCAACTGCTTGTGTGTGTGGCGCAAACTTTATCTCCTTAGCATCTCTCACTTTAATAACCTCTTGACACACCAAAATTGAAACGCTTTAGCGCATTTGCTGTCTGCCAGTTCCTCCTACCTCTCTCTTCTGCACTCGCTCTCGCTGTTACGTGCTCTTGTTGTTGTTGTTGTTGTTGTGACACGCGCTACGATTTGAAAGATAGCGATTGCTCCATGTAACTATGGCCCACACACTATTAAAACGAACTTAACTCCAACTCCAGCTCTAGTTCCAGCTCCAGCTCGTCAACCTCCGTCTCCGTCTAGCACTTTCATTTCGTTTTCACTGCGCATTTAAGACGCTCGAGCAGCTTTAATTGCTCAAGAAAATGGCAGAAGCACACAAAAAATAAAACACCGGCTGAATATAACAGAAAAAAGCAACAACGACAGCTGCGAAGAGTGCATGACACACGTAATGTGTTTGAGCGTGCGTAGAAAGCTCAAGAAGTTTGTGGGCCAGGAAATTGCGTGGAAATTTTTGTCACTTCATCCAGGCGAGAATACCAACAGCAGTTCGAAACAGTTTGCAGTCTGTCAGTCATTCAATCAATCAGTTACACAGTAAGCTGTCTAATTAAAGTGCAAGAATGATCAAGTTAAGCGACATTGAACTTTGAACTAGTATTGGAAAGTTGTCGAAAATAAAATACC
This sequence comes from Drosophila sordidula, assembly GCA_035047465.1. NCBI lineage: Eukaryota > Metazoa > Arthropoda > Insecta > Diptera > Drosophilidae > Drosophila > Drosophila sordidula. The sequence continues at coordinate 1,415,030 of JAWNPQ010000312.1, forward strand.
TCGCAGCACTGGCGAATGCTTAACTTAAATACTCAATTAAAAATGTATTTTATTGTGTCCACTTCCCCCTGTATGAATCACGCAGCCTTTTGTCGCTGAAGATTCATAATTTTTATTGATTCAGCTGAAGCAAAAACCGCAAAACGAATTCAACCGAGTGATAAACGCAAACGCAGCTCGCTCAGTGCTAGAGTAGGTCTTTTTAGTCTTCTGCTATTTATTGTATTGTCTTATTGTTGTCTTTTTTGCCATGCCACTTACAATCTTTCTTTTTGTCTACGCTTTATGTCTTTCTTTCGATTTTAATTACACAAAAGTGCCAATTAATTGTTGCTTTTATTTCAAAGTCTGCATGGTTTACCCCCGGAGGCTACACGGGCATAAAACCAAGTAAGAGTGCCCAGTCGACCTGTAGATACCCTGTAGCCTACCGTTATGCGTAGATATAAATGATTTAATTTATTGATGATTGACTGACAAAATATTGTCACGGTGTGGACTTAAAACCCAAACTTAAAAAAAATTATTTAAAAAAAAAAAGAAAATGTACAGAAAATTCAAAGGTAAACTTTTTAATTTAATTTCAGATTTTAGTCAATATATGTATCTCTCATATACGACATTTCCAGTGATAAACATTTGGTCAAAACCAATTTACCCTCGTTTAGCCATTTGCAATGGGTACAGGGCATTAAAAAACAATGCTTGGGTTTCATTTTGTGTTGTGTTCTGTATTTCTACAGGTTTGTTTCTGGGCTCTTTGGGACGAAAGCTTCGTCGATTCGCATTTCGGAGGTGTTGTGTTGATGTGTGTGCTGTGCGTGGCCATGTGAAAAGATGGCAGCAAGTAGAGCGGATCGAGAACAACGTTTAAATAGATCTCTTTCCGATTCTGATGATGCGCCTTGGGGCGTTTGTGGAGCACCGTGAACCCAACTAATGGAAAACTTTCTGTTCTCTTTGTACAACCACTTGCAGGCAAGCGCGTGATTCACGCCGTCAAAAAGACTTCAACCTGGCCGGAAGCGGTGGTGTCCAACCCATCAGCAGCAGCAGCGCCGGCAACAACACCGTTTGCAACAACCATTATAAGACTGAACGTCCGTCCAGCAAGCGGGCAGCACCGAAAATGGCGTCCACCGGTGAGATTTGGCTGCAGTGGTTCTCCTGCTGCTTCCAGCAGCAGCGCTCGCCGTCCCGCCGTCCGCATCAGCGCCTGCGCATCGACCGCTCGATGATCGGCAATCCCACAAATTTTCAGCACACCGGCCACATTGGATCCGCCGATGTGGAGCTGTCGGCGAACCGCCTCAACGCGATCTCAACCCAAATGCAGAGCAAGGGCGGCTACGAAACAAACTCGATACACTCGCTGCACGTAAGTTTAAAAGAGGGGGTGGTGTGGAGGAGATGGCAACAGGGTGCTGGGTGCATAAACAGAGTCTCACTTTAATCGATTGAGTCATTGGGTTTTATTTTCTGTTATTGTGAATATTTAATGTGCGATTCACGCTGATCGCAACTCGAAACGTTTGCGGAGCATTTAGCACCTACAGCTTGGCAAGGTGGCAACCGCTGCTCGGCGGTTGCGGTGGCTCTTTTATAGGCCCAAGGTGCAGCTAATCACAACATAGTATTCAATTTGAATCGAGCGTAACTCGAGAGAAAAATTAATTGAAATAAAATCAAAGTAAGTTGCAAATTAAGTATATTTAAAAACTACGAAACGTTATGAAAAAGTTATCGATATTGCGGTTCACGGTGGGAACCTTATTCTTAATATCCCTGAACTCCAGTTTTAGCTCGCACCTTGAACCTTTGTTCAGCGAATCAGTTCATGTATTGGCTCAGGATAAAATGCGAAACGGTTAGATAAAATTTAGTTCTGCAGCCCTAACGAAATAATGGTGTTGATTATAAAGAAGTGCCCTGCTGAGAGATATTCTGAACGGAGCTGGGAGCTGCCGGAACATACAGAGACGAACATGTCTTAATTGGTTGAGCTGATGCTGATCTAGAATATATATACTTAATGCTTCCGTCTGCCTGTTACATATAAGTGCCCAAAACCATTATACCCCTCTTTATCCCTTTTCAAGTGTAGAAAAAAAAAGTTCTTGGCTTATTTTTTGGCCGATAAGCACCCAGTCAAGCTATTTAAGTTGATAAACAATTGAGTTGCCCCGTCAAATTGATAGACAGACACACTAGAAGAGTTCAAGGAACCCCTCAGAGACTATCATCAGGTGTTATGGGTGTGTGTGCGATGTGTGTTTAAGATCCACACCCAAGTTTCGTACAAAATGTTTAATTAAGTTTGTGCCAACTTTCATGCTATACGTCCATTTGCTTGGCTGCAGCGCTGATAAGATCTGCCTGCACCCGCTGTCCCCCATGTCTCTTCTTCGTGCCGTAAGTAGAATACAATACCAAGTGCCCAGCCCCAGCTACATAGTTTGAGCTCTGGCCACGCTCTAGTACATCGCTTAAACAGCTGACAACAACAACAATTAAACCTTTCATGTATATATACATATATGTCTATATTATAATATTGTTTTTTCTTTTGCTCGGCAGGCATGCTGATGAAGGAACTCCAACCATTGGCTATTAAATGCATTTTGTGCAATTTTCTTTGAAACGACAACAAAAAAGGAAAACAACGTTTTTTTTATATATATAATTCTTTGTTAAACGCGAGCGTGTTATCAGGCGGCGAGGGTGACTAACTGGGGAGGAAAAGGAGGAGGTGGAGCCGGCTGACAACGCTAGAAGCAACAGCAAATGAGTTCCACACTTCAACAACAACTGGAACTGGAATGTGAGAGATTGGACAATGGACTCCATGTGCACCAGCTACGAAGCATATGTAGAAAAAGTGTATTAGCTATAAGTCGGTACCACCCATGTTTAAACCGAAGAACTGTTTGTAATTTGTTACACTTTTGTGAGTATTATATAGATGAAAAATCGCAAAAGTTGCACAAGAAGGAACATTTTATACAGCTAAAGTGGGTTCAAAGTCAGCGCAAATGTTATTTCTATCTTTCTTTGTTGGTAATTTGTACTTAATGACAAAATCGGGTCAAGTTGAGATCGTTGTGCAACTGAAAATGAAAAAAAATGCATTTCCATTATGAAAGCCCAGATAACAGAACTGCCTTATTTCGTAGAGCGCACAACTAAAGCCCAGATCAGATGATATATGCGTATATACAATTAATAACGACTGTTGTGTGCTGTCTAGCAAAGCAATTTTACAAAGCTGATTTAGCATTTATATAATGTTATTGACTATACAAAAAAAATATAAAAAAACTGTAATGACAAACAAATTGTCGCACAATCAATATTTCCAAAAAAAAAATAAAATTAAACGTAATATATATAATTTATGATATTTATAAAACTCGAATAATTGTTTACAAAGCAAAAAATGAAATTCTATATATATATATAAAATCTAACTACTTTTTTAGTTTTATATATGTATACACGTATTTATAAACCGAAACCAATTAATCAATGCAGAGAATATATAGAGTTTAATGTTTGGCAGTAGAATGTGTACCTTGGTAGAATCCCCCAAAAGCAGTGAAAACAGAACTTTAAGAATCATTCAAAAAAAAAAAAGAAAACCTACTAAATCAAATTCAGTTGTAGATAAATATATACATGCATATACACAGCTAAGGCAACTGAGAAAAGCGTTTGTAACAACAAATATAACAACGTGTTTTGGGTTGAAAGCGTCGCATGTTGAACGCGAAATAGAAATAGACTAATTGTATAAAACAAATATTTAAGCAATAATTTATGGAAAAATATATTTAAAAAAGAAAAACAAACAATATTTGCAAGGATTTTCTTTAATTTATATTAAAAAACCCCGTCGAGAATTTCTTTGAACATATAATTCTTATAATTATAATATTTCTGAACAGTATGGTTCACTGTTCGAACCAATGTCTCACACTTAAGTTCGATTCGTAAGCCTGTTTTTTACGTAAATTAAACCTGTTTTTTTCCTTCTATTAAATGCAAATGTAAAATAGTATCGCAGGTTTTCACATTTGCAATTTTTAGCAATTGATTTGGTTCATGATTTGAATAATATACGAAGTTTGAGCTTTGAACTGGTGCGGTTTAAATTTCGACAACTGATTCAGTTCGCGATTTAAACAATATTACAGTTCCGGGTGTGAACCTTTTCAGTTTGCAGCCTTCCTTAAAACTCCGTTGTGGCTACGTTCAGAAATATAGCTCCCATTTGTAACATATTTGCAGGGCATTGTATGAAAATCAAGTTTTTCACGTGTTTGATTCCATTTATTAGCTTTTCGGAGCTTAGTTTTATGGCTAAAACACTTTCTTAGCTTAGGCATATCGAATCGTGGCTTAATACAATTTAGCCTTATGTGAACTATTTTTATTTTTTTTTGATTACATGGTTATATAGACTAATCGTCAATATCGCTACCGCTGCCGCTGCCGGAGCCGCTGCCACTGCCGGATTTGGAGCCGCTTTTGCGGCTTTCGTTGTCGCTGCCGCTGGCGCTTCGGCTGCCGCCGTCGGCAGCGCCGTCACCGCTCTTGGCGCTGCCCATGTCGGACTCGCTGTCGGAGTCGCGCAGGGCTTTGCTGGCCTTGGCTTTGTTCACCTTTTTGCTGCGTCGCGCCTCGAAGTCGGAGCCCTCGTCCTCGTCAGAAGAGTAAATGGTAGAGGCTTTCTGCTCCCCTTGGACGCCACCGGCGCCCTTCTTGTAGCGGTTCTTGATGGCACTGAGGCTGATGGCGTTTTCGTCGTCGCTGCCGTCGTCGTGCTGGTAGGAGGTGCCACCACCGATAAGCGGCTCGCCGGCGCCGGCCTTCTTCTTCTTGGGCTGTGCCTTGTGCTGGGTGCGCATGGCGAGGCGCAGCTTGGCCTCCTCCTCCTTCAACTGCGAGTAGCGATCGGTGGTGGGATCTTTGCCCACCTGGGTGAGAATCTTGATGCCGCTCGTTTTGGTCGAGCGATCCGCCAGCGACATGGTAATCTTCTTGTGTGTGAACGATTCCGTCGAGTGCGGCCGGAAGGTGAGCTTGGTGCGGAACACCGACTGGCCCTGCAGTCCGGTGCCCTGGCGTATGAACAGATGATTGTGATCGCCCACCAGCGGCTGGCGGTACGCATCGAAGATTTCGTTGCCCAGGTGGAGACTCATGCTGCCGTCGGACCAGCGCACGAAGCGGGCGTTAGACTCGCGCACCATGTCGCCCTTGTTGTTCATGAACTCGCGCCAGCGGATGGTGTTGCTCACCTTGAGCTTGATGCGCTGGCGACCCTCCTCGTCCATGGTCTCCTCCTCGTCGATTTCGTCCTCGTACGTCTCTGGATCGAACGGATGCGTCACCACCGACAGAAAGTTGGGCAGCTTGATGAAGTGCTGCTCCTTTCCCAGGTCCGCCGAGATGCGCGGTATCTCCACATCGATGCGCGTCTCGGGTAACGGCTCCGGCTCATCCTCCTTGGTCAGGGCCTGACTAAGCTGTGGCTCCGCATCGCGGGAACGCGACCGAGAACGACTGCGCGACCGGCTGACGGAGCGACTGCGTGATCGCGACTTGCTCTGGCTGCGGCTGCGTGAACGCGCCACGCTGCCCGCCGAGGATCTGCCAGCTCCTGCCTGCTCCTCGTCGTCACTGATGTCGTCCGCATCGCCAAAGATGTCCGAGGCGGCGGGCGCTTTCTTCGGCTGCAAGTGAAAGACGGATGAAAACAAGTTCTGATGGGGGAGATAGGGATTTTACTTACCGCCTCGTCCTCATCGCTGTCGGAGTCGATTAGGCGCGTCTTCTTCGCCTTTGTGGGTGTAGCTGTGTCGCTGTCGCTTTTGCGTTTCTCGCTGTCCGTGTTGCTTTGCCGGCGCTGCTTTTTCTTGGGCACGCCGATGTCGCTGCCGGAGCCGGAGGCGGAGCCGCTCCGGCTGCGCGTCGTGCGACCAGACCGTGGTGTGGCTGTCTTTGAGCGCGATCGTGAACGAGACCGGGTTGGGGATCGGGATTTGGAAGTTCGACTGCCGCTGCGACTGCGGCTGCGACTCTTGCTCTTCGAGTTGGCGCGCTGATCGTCGATCTGCAGATTGGGCGAGTTGGAGCGCGACTCCACGTGGCCACTGCGCTTGCTGTGGGGTGTCCCACTGCGGGAACGAGAACGGGAGCGGGAACGAGAGTGTTGACTATGCGCCGACCCGGAGTGCCGGCTGTGAGCCGACCCGGAGTGCCGGCTGTGAGCCGACCCGGAGCGCCGGCTGTGAGCCGACCCGGAGCGCCGGCTGTGAGCCGATCCGGAACGCCGGCTGTGAGCCGATCCGGAGCGCCGGCTGTGTGCCGATCCGGAGCCAGAGCGTACACTGTGTGGCGAACCGGAACGCGGATCGTGAATGCGACGATCTGGAGCCCGAACGTGAACGATCGCTGCCGCTGCCCGACTTACGACTACGTGGCGATCTAAATGGTAAAGAGGATAAAGTGATTACTCGTAATGGATAGAGCCAGGCGCATACAATAATTCAATTAAAAACCTACCCTGGCACGCTGCCTTGCGGAGTGGGACTGCGACTGCGGCTGCCACTGCGACTGGAACCGGACCCGGAACCTGAAAGAGGCCATCAAGTACAGCTTCCACAGCAAAAATTTAACATGCACTTACCGCTCTCGTCATCTGATTGCGGATCGCCCATCTTTTAATGTTATACTATTGCAAAGCAATAAAATGCCAATGCCAAAAATGTCACTTTACAGATTGGCGGCCCAAACACGTGCAGTCAAGCTGTACAAACAACCAATGCATATGCAAAGTTAAATGAGGTTGAATTATTTAACTTGAATTATTGAAATTAAGTCAATTTACACACAACTAAATAACAATTAGGCCACAATTTTTATTTAACCGCTCTGTTTGTGAAGAATTTGACGTGCCTTGCACTCCTAAAACATCGAAGGCAACCCTGCTGCTGGCGCTGCTGTTGCGAACGCCACTATCGATAATAAAGCAGCATCGATAACCATCATCCGTCTCCGTCTTTTGTGTATTTGTATTCGTATGTGACGAGCCACAAAAGTTTTTTGCGGAACGTATTTTGTGTACATTTTAAGCGTTTTTTGAACGCTCAAAAATTGTTTACAGATTTGCGATTGTAAATAATAGGCAATTGCCTATTTTGAATTAAAGTGCGTTAAATAGTGCGCGGCGTAAAAGGTGCACAAATCGCGAAGCGAATTTACCCCAAATTCGCGTTCGGGTGAAATTTCAATGAACTGAGAAAACAAAGACAGAGACACACACACTGTGAACGCGCAGCGAAGGAAGAAGAAGCAGTGGCAACAGCGCAATAGCAAGCAATTATTTACTTACAAAAAAGCCAACATACTATACATAAACGAAGGCAAAACAATCCAAAAAAAAAAACGCGACTGCTATAATCAAAACGTGTAAATTCTTTATCAAGGTTTTACAGCAGCCGAAAGAAAAAATAATTGTGTGGTCGCCGCTTTTTCTGCGAGGCAAAGGAGGAAAGCATAAAAAAACCTTTCGGTACTCCTCTCGGACAGAGGCACGACGAAGTAAAGTTCACCAATACACGGATATACAGACAGAGCGCGCGCGCGTGTGTGTGTGTGTGTACGTATATATGTATGTACATATATATATGCAATATATATAGGGACGATACGGCGCGGAAAAATACCAACTAACCTCGCTCCACACGTTTCGGCTACACATTGTGGGTGTATGTATGTGTTTGTGTAAGTCCTGAGTGCCATTTACAAGTAACTGTAAAAAGCGAATCAACCGATCAAAGCAAGCATTCGCTCAGTTTGTGCAGCAGCTGACAAAACGGCGCTAGGACGACGCCAGCAGCGGCAGCGGCAGCTTAAGCGTCAGCAACAACAACGTCCCAGTCGCTTTGGAATGTTAGATGCGGTGAGAACAAAACATTCAGTGTATGTTGTTGTTGGTAACAGCAGTAGTCGGCAAACAGTAGCAGTAAAAGTGGAAGAACAAGAAGCACCAGCATTATCATCCAACGTTCATTTAGGTAAGTGCTGTAAACATGCAGTAAGCCTTCAAGTAGCTGTTGTTGTTGTTTTCATTGCGGATACTAAAGCTCTTTTTTCAAGGCTAGCCCTGAATGCTAATTGGTCAAAGTTTAATTCGCAGCATTTTGTTGTAAGCGCAATAAGTGTTGCAAAACGCACGTTGGTCAGCTGATGAAGTTACACACAACGAACGAACGAACGAACCAACGGAACCGATCAGCATCGGTGCTGTAAAGCGAAACGGGCCCTATCAGTTAGGCACAGTCGAAGTAAGCCAATAGGAGAGCGTGTAAAACGCACAAGAGGTGCTCATAATAGGAAATAGGAAAAAACGCGGGCGAACGATTATTTTCGGAGTGCCGAAGCTTAAATACCCTTGCTGGAAAATTAAAGTTGAGCTCTATATAAATCATTAGTTAAATTTGTTTGCACACGAAAACTTAGTTTTTGATCGATTGTTCATAGATAAGGCCATATTATAAAGCAGTCCGATTTCGGAACAAAATTATACAAAACAGTACCTTCTGCAAGGGTATAATATAAGTAAAAAATCCGACTAGAGTAAAGTGCAGGCAGAGCCGAAACCTAAAACCCGAAGGCTACCTGCAGATCGGCAACACTCACACAAGTTGTTTGTTTTTTTTTGTAGCATACAAGTGCACGTTCAAATACACACACACACGCACACAATTGGATGTTTATCGACTGGGCAAGTGCCTGGTATATCCTTTCTCATTTCCATTTTGTTTGCCACTTGAAGCGGAGCAACGGACAGAGCATCCTGCGTCTTGTACATCTGGACGCCAGCAAGCAAATGTAGTATGGTTGCGTGCGTGTGGGTGTGAATTGCCTATGTCAATTGATTTTTGTTTTTTTTTTTTTTTTTCTTTTGACAGCTGATTGGTCGGCCATTTAATTGAGGCTAGTGTTGCAAAGTAAATGCGACTTTGTTTACCTGCGTTTTGTTCGTATTCGGCGCTGTGCGTTTCATTATCGCTTACTTTTATTTTTTTAGCTGTAACAGCTTTATTTCGTCTGATGATAGTGCGCTGTTGTTGTTGTCTGTAAGCCCACAGTTACGTAAATTACCACTGACCTTGGCTTTATCGAAGCCGCATATTAATAAAATAAAAAAAAAACCCGCCCCCACAGTGCAGCAAAAGCCAGACAGTGAACACGAGCAGGGACCCCATTTGTCTTGTTTATACTATTTATTTATAAGCATATGTTTGTATTTTTTTAACACGCAGCAATAGTTATCTGCACTCAGGTATTGTTATCAAATGTGCGCGATTTGGTTTCTGTTTCTGTTTCTCTCGCCTTGAATCTATGTGAGTCACAGACTCGTCGAGCTCTTGTCTATATATTAAATTTGACGCTCTCTCGCTCAGCTGGGCATCATCGTTTGTGATAAACAACAGCCGGCCTCGCATGATTTGTTGTTGGCCGATTGCTGTGTTAATGTGCATGTGTGTGTACCGTTTCTTGTGCGCGCCAAAAAAATAAAAAAAGAACAACAACGCACGTCACGACTGCAGCACAGAGCTATCCGATATGACGATCAAGCGATAAAAAGTATAGCAATTTTGGGACTAGCTTTGAAATCGATAACAGTGATAACGGCGATAACAGCTCCAGAGCTGTCAATCAAAGGCAATCAACACGCAATCTGATCTTTTTTCTTCTTCTCTATTTCTTGTTTGGATGCACAGATTATGGCGAATTTAAACTTTCAACAACCGCCGAGAAGCATAGCAAACGCGGCTTTAACGGGCCGAACAACAGGCGGCTTCGGTGGTAGCTCCATGTCTGGCCATGTAACACCCACGTCCGGCATGTTCCAAACCGGTAGGTCGCCTCTCTGATATATATACATCGACATATGTAAATGATTATGATTGTGTTTGCAGATTTCGCAAGCTCCTATCCGGGCGCCGCGAATTACGGTCAACAAACGCAACAGCCGCCTCAATTATCGCCGAATCGCAATGCGCAGCTATCGGTCGGTGGTCCCGCCTTATCGAGTGGCAATCGCAATGCGAATCTATTTGGCCAGCGGTTTGTGGAGCGTCGTGCCATGCAGGGTCTGGGCAGCGGGCCCATGGTGAGTGCAAATCGATAAATATGTATTGAGGCTTATTTAAATACCCTTTACCTCCTTCAATTTGCAGTCGAACATGGGCAACTTTATGCAATCCGGCCGCGGCGGTTATGGAACGGGCGGCGGCGGACCTTTAAATAATTTTCATGTATTCGGTGGAGGCAGCGGCGCAGACGCATCGACGCCAGCGCTGCTCGATCCCACAGAGTTTCCATCGCTGACGAATGCGCGCGGTCAAAACGAGACACTGCCCCAATCGAATCCCCTCCAGCCGCCGGGCAGCAAACCCTACGGTAATTTCTTTACCTCTTGTGAGTTCAAAACAAAAATCCACTTTTTTTACATTTAATTTCTGTTACAAACAATTACAATTGGTTGTGGTTCTCTCTATATATTTATATCTACATATATACATATCTGTGTTTAGTTTTTTTTCGCTTAACATTTTAGATTTTAGTCTACTAATTGCTTCTTGTTCTTGGTACCACTTCAAAATAATAGTTCTTTATTAAAATTCCCGTTTGTAGTTTGAGTGTTTACCATAACTTTGACACTACTTTCAGTTGGCATGGTGAAGCAACCAACGTCAGAGCAGTCGGAGTTCACGATGTCCAACGAGGACTTTCCTGCGTTACCGGGCACCCAGAATTCGGACGGCACAACGAACGCGATAGGCAACAGCAGCGGCGTTGGCGGCGCTGCTGGCGGAGGCAGCGGCGGGAACGGCGGCGGCATCGGTGGTGTCACAGATAACAATCTGGATGGGACGGAAAAGGCAGGCATGAATTCAATTGTGGTCAGCGGGGGTTCAGGCAGCTCTGGTGCCGTTGTAGGGGGCAATGGTCTCGGCGCCGTTGGCAGCGGGCTTGGCGGTGTTGTTGTTGGCGGCGGCGGTGGCGGCGGCGGCAGCAGCAGCGGTTCAAGCGGTCAAGTGGTGAATGCGACGCATGTAGGATTAGTGGGCGCCGGCGGTGGCGGCGTTGGTGTCAACAGTGTCACCAGCAGCAATGCAATGATGGGCGTTGGCGGCGGCCTCGGCAGCGGCGCGGGTAGTGGAGCAGGCTGCGAGCATATGAACGATAATTCCAGCAATGATAAACTTGTGAAGAGCGGCGTACAAACATCGCCAGATGGTAAGGCTTCCAATCAGGCCAAATTGTAGGTTATATTTTAACCAGGCCCACATCCCAATCACAGGCAAGGTCACAAACATACCAGCGAGCATGGTGAACAATCAGTTTGGCATGGTGGGTCTGCTGACGTTCATACGAGCGGCCGAAACGGATCCCAATCTGGTGACACTGTCGCTGGGCACGGACCTAACGGGCCTGGGCTTGAATCTGAATTCACAGGAGAGTTTGCATCCAACATTCGCTGGACCGTTCGTGGAACAGCCCTGCAGGTGAGCGGCCCATTCTAAATAAATGCTTTCTCTTTGTAATCCCCAATCCCCTGTGTTTTTTAGAGCACAAGACGTTGAGTACAACGTGCCACCCGAATATCTGATCAATTTTGCGATTAGAGATAAGTTAACAGCGCCGGTACTGAAAAAGCTGCAAGAAGATCTGCTCTTTTTCTTGTTCTACACGAATATCGGTGATGTAATGCAATTAATGGCTGCTGCTGAATTGTAAGTCGCATCAAATAATTTTTTTTTAGTTTTTTTAGTCTCAATTGATATTTTACATTTTTTTGCGCAGGCATAGTCGCGAGTGGCGGTATCATGTGGAGGAGAAAATTTGGATAACTCGAATTCCTGGCATTAATCAATATGAAAAAAATGGTACAAAAGAGCGTGGCACCTTCTATTACTTTGATGCGCAAAGTTGGAAACGTTTGTCCAGGAATTTCCAAGTAGATGCCGAGAAATTAGATAAATGTCCCAATATAAGTGCGTTTATGAATGGACAGTCTGTATAATAATAATAAAAACTGAAAATATTTGAAAAAAGCAAAACAAATTGATGTTAGTGTTGCAATCATTTACTTTTAAATTTAACGTCGCAATTTTAATGTTTGATGTTAAGTGTAATCAGCATTGTTTTATCGATATATGTGCTATGAATACACCTATGAGTTATCGACCGGCCGCCACAAACGACAGCGTTGCCATATTGATTGTCTGAACTAGTTAGAGGTATGCTGATCAAGCGAGGAAAGTAAACATTTTAAACAGGTAAACAACGCCGCTTTTTGGTATTTAGACTTTTATGTACAGTTTTCTTGAGTGAAACACTTATAAGATGATTGAACTGGTAATAGAACGTTGAGTTAATCGGATTTCCAAGCTGGCGCTGTAAACTTCATATCGCAGATTTAGCTAGCAAAAGTACTTAGCTCCATACCCAGCTTGATAACAACAAAAGAACGCAAACAGCGCCTGCGCCATTAGCTCGCATTCAAATTTAAATTAATTGCGAACGGTCGCAAAATGGACACGCCTGGCGTCAGCGTATTTCAGGGCGCCGACGCGCTCAAGGTAAACTCCACGCTTGAACGCCAGGAGGAGGAGGAAGCGCTGCAGGATCAAAAACGCCGTGAAGCGGAGGTGAGTGCTGACATTTGAGACGACGCAGACGTTTAAAGCCAAACAAAAAATGTCGATTTATGTTTGCATACGATATTACAGTTGGGGAATTTATTGGAAAATGCTTTCGATGATTTGGATGACGACGACGACAACGAGAGCACAATCGACTCGACAACAAATTACCCCTCCAATTTGTTGCCCGCACAGCCCCTGCCCCCGCTACCGACGCTTTCCGCTCAGCAGCAACAGTTGCACCAGCAGCAACCTCAGCAGCAGGCGGAGTATGTGAATGCCAGCGAAATGCACAAGCTAAAGATGATGCTGGAGTCGAAGACTCACGAGCTGAACAACATCAATAAGCTGGCGACGGATGCTCACAAAAAGATCGATGAGTACCAGAAGCGCCTGACCATCACCCAGGCGGAGCTAGAGCGGGCGCTGCGCGAGAAGCAGCACACGCACGAGCTGCTCGTGGACAGCAAGGAGAAGTGCTCGAATCTGGACAGCAACATTGAGAAGCTGCGCGGCGAAAAGAAGTCGCTGGAATCGGAGAACACGCAGCTGGTGGGCAAGCTGGAGACGGCGCAGACACTGCTCGCCGATGTGCAGCGCAAGTACGATATGGTGGAGCGGGATCAGCACAGGCGCGAGGATCGCAACACCGATATGCGCATCAAGCAGCTGGAGGAGCATCACCGCGCCCAAACGGAGCTTATGCAGCAGCAGGTCAGCCAGCTGAGCGATCAGCTGGACAAGAAGAAGCAAGAGCTCGACCAGATGCACATGCGCTACAATGCACTCCAGTCGAGCCACGAGTCCATGCTCTTGGACAAGGCCGACAAGATCAACGAGCTCAACGCGGCCCTGGACGTGGCCCAGCGTCACTGCAACCAACTTTCCAACAAGCCCAACTACGAGGCGGAGTGTGAGCGCCAGCAGCAGTGCATAGCCGATCTGCACGCGCAGGTAGCCAGCATGGAGCATACGATAGCGCAGCTGACAGAGCGCGTGAACGGCGCCACGGCGGAGATGGACTTGATGGACACGCTGATCCAGCAGCATCAGTCCGAGTCGGAGACACCCAATCGGCTGCCCTCGCGTTTAATGGGCAGTACGCCCCTCAATCCCGCCGATCGCATGGGCCACATCAAGCAGGAGCTCTACCGGGCGCTGGCCAGTCTGAAGAACAAGCGCGAGGAGGTGCGCAAGCTGGAGAAGCAGCTGGACGAGCGCACTCACGAGCTGCGCACGCTACGCGACGAGGAGAACAAGGCGTTGGTGCTATTGGCCACGCTCAAGGAGGACAAGATGCGGCTGGAGACACGTATACGAGTGCTGCAGGAGCAGCTGCATGAGCGTGAGCACAACACCTCGGTCAACGTGTCCAAACTGCAGGGCGAACTTGATGCACTGATTGTCGAGCGTGATGCACTGCGTCACCAGACGGATGCCCAAACCGCGGAGCGCGAACGAGTCGAAAAGCAGCTGCAGGTGCTCCAGCTCCAACTGGACGAACTGAAGCTGGACCACGAGAACCTCAAGTGCAAACATGACCAACTCGCGGATGACAATTGCCAGCTGCGACAGCGCGCGACCAGCGACAATTTGCGGCTGGAGCTGGAGCGGCACAAGATACTGCTGAAGGACGCGCAGAGCGAAGTGGAGCGCCTGAAGACCCTCTACACGGACATCGCCAACGAGAAGGACACGCTCAGCTATCAGCTGCGCAAGCTCAGCGAATCGGACAGCGTTAAGGATCTGCACGAGCAGCGCCAGCAGATCGCCCAGCTGCAGCGCGGCGTCCAGCTGGCTGACATGAAGGCCCAGGAGCTGGCCAAGATCCTCGACACGGAGAAGCTGCGCCACGAGCGCGAGCTGCAGACGCTGCGCGAGAGGTGGGAGCGCGAGAAGCACGAGGAGGTGCTCAAGGCGGCCAAGGAGAGCAGCAACAGCTGCAGCAAGTGCATCGACCAGCTGGCGGAGATAACCAAGGTGAGGGTAAAGTCACATATAATTGCAAATATTCCTGATTGACAGACTGACTGATTGATGATCGACGCACATGGTAAACTATTAGAGCTGGACAGCTAAATTTTTCACAGTAGTTACCTTTTGTGCTTCGAGTGAAGACTAAGACGGGATTGTTGTTGGAAAAACCTTTTGTTTTTCATGCGTTTACAGTTACATTAGCAATTTTCCGATTGGCATCAAAATGATCTTCAATGTTTTTCATATAATATTAAAGCGCGAAAAACTATTGTTTGGAACTTCTTTTGTTTTTATACGATCGACTTCAAAATGATTTTCAAAGTTGTTTCACACTTTTTGCTAAATCCAACACGTCCTCGGAAAATGTTCGGAAAACTGTTTCTTTTCGTCTAATTGGCTTCAAATAGATAGGTGATAAAGTAATACTATGGTAATACATGCTTGTCTATATATATTTAATGTATTTCTAGATCGAAATCCAAATGCTGAAGCTGCAGAACATGAACTCCATGCAGGCCAAAGAGCTGAACGAGCTCCACAACGAGCTGGAGCAGTCGAAGGCGCTGCAGGCTCAGCTGGAGGCGAAGGTACAGCAGGCGGCGGAGCAGGACAAACTGCTGAGTGAGCTGGAAGCACGAGCGCAGCAGTACGAGGAGCAGCTGCAGCAGGAGGCAGCCAAGGTGGAGCAGCTGCAACAGGAGGCAACCAAAGCGGAGCAGCTGCAGGACGAGGCAGCCAAGGCGGAGCAGAAGCTCAGCCCGGTCAGCTCCGGCACCGGCGATTTGTCGCCCGGTTCCCCGGAGCTGACGCAGGTGCGCATCAAGCGGATCGAGCAGCGCGTGCGCGACGAGATGGCCAAGCTGTTCGCTGCCGAGCTGAAGCGCTTCACGCAGCGCGTACAGCAGGCGGAGGAGCGCAGCGTGTGCCTGCAGCGCGAGTACCAGCTGGTGTGTCGCGATCTACAGCAGCGCCAGACGGAGGTGGAGCTGCTCAAGCAGACGATACTCGCCGAACGGGAGCAGATGCAGGAGCTGCTGGGCGAGCAGGACAACAAGCAGCAGCACATGCTGCACAAGTGCCGCAGTGAGCTGCAGGCGAAGAATCAACGGATCGCCGATCTGCTGCGCGACCTGGACGAGCAGCATGCGAGCATCGAGTCGGAGCGACGCTCTATGAAGACCGTGATGAACGAATGGGATAAGCAGAAGCAGTCCATCGAACAGGTGGAACAGCACTGGCGCGCCCAGGTCCAATCGCTGCGCGACAGCCACGAGGAGGCGATGCGGGCCGCCCAGCTGCGCTATCAGAGTGCCAAGCGTACCGCCCACAATTACAAGCTGTACGCCGATGACAAGGAGGCGCATATGAAACGTGAGTACGAGCGCATCAAGATGGAGTACCAGACCTCGCTCACGCAGATCGAGGCCACCATGCAGCATCATCTCCACCGCAAGAGTCGCGACCGCCACACAAACGACAAGGAGAACGAGCCCAGCAATCGTTAGATATATGTTTAAGCTATGCTTAGTCCAATTGTTTATAGTTCGCTTCCCCTAGACCTAACGTACAACTCTATACAATTGTTTTTATATGCACACGACTTTAGAATATAATATAAAATATATATATTGCTACATTCCAATAACTAAGCCGTTGACCGCCTCAGTTGCGTCCAGCATTTGTCCAGGATCGCGAAGAACTTGTCGATTTCCGAGCGGTGAATGCCCAGGCCAGCAGCTACAGTTAAATAGGGCACCTCCAGGTGCTCACGATGCGAGCCAAAATCTGTGGAAAATCCAACATAAAGTTAGATAGATCAATCAGTCAATCATCAGTTATGACAATCTCTTTTTAAATGTACACCCACGTTTGAATTCGTGATCATCAATGCATTTGGTTTGCCCCACGGGCACCACACGCACGCCGGATACGCCGCGCGTGTGTATCATGGCGCCCAGTTCGGTGACGCTGCGTGATTCTTGGCCAGCACTCAGCGAGCTCAGGGTGAGCGCGAGGGAAATGTGATTATTTATGCTCTGGGGCACAGTCTCCCCATGCTCTGTGGCAAATCCTTGCAGTCGCTGTTTGAGATATTGGAAATTTCGCTTGCGTTCCTTTAACAGATCCTCGTACCCGCTGCGTCCAAGCGAGAGCAGCGTCATGAACACGTCTAGCGTTTGAGAGCTGCTGGCGCGACCCGCGTAGCTGCTGGCCAGCTGCTGCAGCAGCACCTCATCGCAGCTAGCGACAATGGCACCGCCTACAGGCACGAGCAGGTTTTTGTCTGTGCTCTGCACATAGTAATCGACGCGCCCGACACGCTGTGCCCTCTCCAGTTGGACGCTGATTGCCTCGCACTGCAGTCCATAGGCATTGTTGACCAGATGCGGCACAGCCGTGCTCCTCGCCAGCTTTGCCAGCTTCACAATGTTGTCGCAGTTCCGCGGTGCAAAGCAACTAGTTGTGCTGTACAAGCATAGTATGTTATCGGCGCCCAGTTCGCCAATTTGCTGCTCAAACTTGCCGCAGTCTGTGACTAGGGCATCATCCCGCACCATCAGCAAGCCGGGTATGACAATAGGCTGCAGGCCGGCAGCGATGATGGCCTTGAAGCAGGATTTCTGATCAATGCGTGACCAGAGCACATACTTGGCTGTCGGTCGACGCTTGCGGAGCGCCTGCAGGCACAGCGTCAGCGTCATGCCCGTGGCCAGGGGCACCAGAAAGCAGCCGCGACAGCTTTTCAGGCCCAGTGCATGCAAGAGATCCAACAGCAGGGCGTTCGTCAGGCTCGACAGCAAGGTGGAGCCGGCCGCCTTGGGCTGTGCCTCCAGCAGATCGCCGGAGCGCCCGATTCCGTGCCCAAAGTTGTAATGACGCCGCGCCACCAGTTCTGAAAGGTAAATAGGATTGTTATTTTATATAACTATTAAATAATTATATATATAGTTCACCCACGGCAGGCTATGCGCGCCTCGCGTTCCCCTAGGCCCACTTTGTGCGCGAAGTTGTTGCTGTCCAGCGCAGCCAGCTGGTGCACCAGCTCCTCAATCTCCTCATCCCGCCAGCCCAGCGCCGGCAATTTGCGCTGCAGAAACTATAATTAAACAAACTGTTTTTGCTTTGTTTTTTCATTACCTTCTCGAGCAGCTCCTTGATCTGGCGTTGCTTTACGCGCTGCGCTGCCAATCCCAGTTGCAAATAGTTGTGGGGCACCAGCTTTTGTGGTATATTAATGCCATCGAAATTCATGTTGCATCGCGCCAACTGTTTACTGTTTGTTGACACCTGCACATATTTACCAACACTAAAAATGACACCAGCAGGAAAAACCAGGAGTTAGCAAAACTCTGATTGCTACGCAAACTTGCAATTTTTGTAACATTCAAAACTAAATTAAATTCAAGCGCCGGTCCTTAGATATGATTGCTGTTGATGAAATAATGAATTTCTTAATTTCAATACACCTCTTTCACCTTTAACTTTTAAACAAGCAGAAAAGTGCTCATATTGAATTACAGCATTTTGTTAATTATTGCTGGACTCTACTGTTTATGCTCTTATGAGACAATTGTTTGCAACTCTCAAATTCGACTGCGACTCTATATAAATACTGTGCAACCTCCAATTAGCATTGATATAGCGGGTGTCACTATACAACACTAATCGATACCTCGTCAGTGGACTATCAAAGTTGTTGGCGCTGCTATCGATAGCGTTTAAGTGTTGAGCTGTCGCAGCGCGCATAATTTCTGTGGCGTCACTTAAACATATCCCTTGAAAATTCTTATAGAATTAAGAGTAAATTGTTGAAGAGTCCAGTTGGGGTCAAACGCAAACATCAACATGTAAGTGCAGCAACAGTAAACTGTAGTGCAGAGTGCTAATTTCGCAATTTGCAGGCCGAATGTAGGCGAAAACACAATGCGCGAACTGGACGAGATTTTAAACGAGAATAGTCCGAACGCAGATCGACTAAAGGCGTTTCTGAAGCTAAAAGCTGCGGCAAACCCAGGGACCAGTCCGCAGTGCGCGTTCGGCGGCTACGACATATCATTTGATGTTGACGTTGATTTGATTAAACTGCCAGAAAAACAACAACAAGAAAACCAACAACAGCAGGCGGCTCAGACAAAAGATACACAAAAAGCGGCTAAAAAACCAGCGCAACGCGAAACGGTGCACAATTCCATTGCACCGAATGTACAGTCGCAGCCAGAGGCGTCGCCCAAATTGATAAACGAGAACCTATTGCCGCGCCGCTCCCAGAGCACCTCACCTGCGCACACGTTTCGCTCCCCTGG
The DNA here is from genome assembly GCA_035047465.1 of Drosophila sordidula. Lineage (NCBI taxonomy): Eukaryota > Metazoa > Arthropoda > Insecta > Diptera > Drosophilidae > Drosophila > Drosophila sordidula. The sequence continues at coordinate 1,434,036 of JAWNPQ010000312.1, forward strand.
CGCCGATAAACTGCGTCGTGCGGCAATTAGCACTCACATCTCTCGACGTCGCGATCTGCAAAAGGCGTTCGACAATGCTTTAGACAAGAGCGTGGTCACCGCATCAGGCTTGGGCGCCTCTGACTTTGTAAGTTTTGCATTTGTCTCAGAAATGGCAGCTTCCCGTTCTTACCTTTCGCCTTTGCAGGAGCCCAAAGTAAGCAGCACGCCGGCTTCAGCTAAAACAGGAGCAGCGCAGCCACAAGCAACAGCCTTAGCATCTTCAGCAGCCGCCACTGCATCTTCTGCTGCAGCCCTTGCCGCCGTTGAGGCTTTCCCTCGCCATGATGCGTTCGAGCACAGCTTCCAGGCGAACCTAATGCAAATGAAGCGCAAAGGCGATCCGCCCTTCGCATCAGCCAAACAGCAAACCCCAAAGCGAACTTCACAGCAATCAGAGAGGCCAGCTAGCGTGGCCGAGCAGGGAACCTTTACCATCGCAGGGGCTGCCGAGCCAGCGCGCGCCGCCAATATGGGTCAGCGGGTAACGAAGACTCCGCCGGCGTTCGCGCAGAAAAGCACAAAGACCACGCGCTTGCCTTCGCCATTGCCACCGCTACGACAGCCACGTGTGCGTCTGAGGCGCATTTCGCAATTGCTGGAATCGTCGCGAGCAATCCAAGAACAAATACAGCCGGAGGCGGAGTACGTTCTGCAGGACGTCCCACAAAGAGAGACAGCAGCAGCAGCCCCTCCAGCATCACCAGTTATTAAGGCAGCAACGGCACCCGCGGGTGTCAGCTTTGGTATGCAAACTGATACTCCGGTTATGGTTGCTCCGGATGCGGCAGATACGCCGCCGTTGAACCTGGCGCCAGCAGGCGGCAACATCACCAGGCAGCTGTATCGCCAGCGCACGAAGCAGTGCAAGGAGACGACGATGCGGCTACTCGACCTGCAACGCACGCGCTCCAAGAATATGCCGGCCCAGAAGCCGGCACAGCCCGCACTCAATAAGCCGCCACGGCCGGCCATCAATGGGGAGCAGTTTGCCGAGGAGCTGGCGAAGATGAGCAACTACGAGATACTCGATCTGCGCAAACGCAACTCGATGGGCAGATTAAATACCCAGAGCGGGCACCTGGCGTTCATGACGGCGGAGCAGCTGACCCTGGAGCAGAGCATACAAATGGAAGTCTTGCGACGCAATCTCTCGGGTCTGGGCAACGGTTTGCCCAGCAAGGTGACCTCCCCCCCGACGAGGAGCAGCGCCACCGTGGAGCAAAACCAGTTGATTTACGACGGATCCTCGTTGATGCAGTCGCCGCGATGTACGCGCTACACAGGCCGCAGAGCGCCAATTGTAAGTGGCTTAATTTTACACATTACACTTTTACACTGTTACACTTTTCCAAAGTATATTGGATTTGTGCAATGTGCGTCCGTGAATCCAGTTTCTTTCGTCGCTATTGAATATAGAGGCTTGATATTTGGAATATATACTCGTGTAAATCCGCGTCAGATAAAGTATGAACATTTTTTGGGTACGTCCATGAGGGGCATGGCAATTCGTTCAAATCTATTTACTCTCAGTTTAAAAGCTAAATAAATACAACTTCTTTCACTAAGTCTTTTGGGGTCGTGGCAAATTCTTGCAATCTATCTGGGCTGGTAAACCGCGAAATCGAGTTTTGCGAAGTCGATTATACCCCACTGCAACGTTCTTGATTTCTATTCTTTACAGAGCACCAAGCTGAAGAAGTATATGGAGCTGCCGCAGACGATACAGAAGCGTCTCAGGACGAGTTCTAGGTCCAACAGCAAGCGCAGTCTCTACACGAAGGGCAACTCTGATGTCGAGGAGGATCTGCCGCATTCACCGCCCAAGCAGGCGCGCTTGAGCTTCAACTCTATAGTAATAGCACCCCCACCGCCGTCCCCATCCAGCAGCAGCGAGGATAACCAGGATATACCCATTGTGCCGCCGCCGCCAGCCTCCATGCGATATTCGCGCCAGTTGCGAAAATCGGTGCCCTCCAGCTCGGAACTCATTTATGCCAACGAGCAGCAGCCTCAAGGAACAGCATTCGTTGCGACGGCGCCATCACAGGAAAGTATTTATGCTGAACAGGAGCAGACGGTAGATGCGGAGCAGGATCAGCAAGGCTCAGCAGCTGAGAATATTGAGGATATGCCCATTGTGCCGCCGCCACCAGCCTCTTTGCGATACTCCCGCCAGTCGAGACAATTGCAGTGCTCCAGCTCTGTCGATACGCCCGTGGAACCAGCGCAGGAGTCCCCTTATGGGGAGGAGCAGCACGTGACAGATACGGAGCAAGAGCACCCACAAGGCACAGCAATTGAGGTTTTAGAGGATTTACTCATTGTACCGCCGCCGCCAGTCTCCTTGCGATATTCACGCAACTCTGTTACTGTCTCCGGGGAGCCAACGCAGGAGTTATTTTATGCGGAGCAGCTGGAGGTGATGCCAGGACCAACACAGTTGAACAATAATACAGAGCAGAGCATGGAGCAGTTGCGCGTGCAGACGCCAACACCACCAGCAGCAACATCCATAGCTTCACAGTCAACCCATTTGGAACAAAGTCTGTTGGATGAACAGCCCAGCACCAGCAGAGCCGCACGCGAGGCTGTCGAGCAGTCAAGTCACAAGGAAACAAGGCACAAAAAGAAGCCACCCGCGGACGAGTTTGTATTCAAGAAGCCATTGAAGCCTGTGGGCCGGGCCAAAGGGCATAGTAAGGAGGCTCGTTTGAAGACCGCTTTGGATAAGCTGCGCATTACTCTAGCAAACGAGTCTTTGCCGCCGGAGGCGAACGATACCACTGACAGTCAAAATACAAGTAAGCATAGCCAAACACATGACTGATTGACTGATTGATTGACTGACGGCTGACGCACAGCCCAAACCGTAAGAGCTAGGCAGCTGAATTATGCACAGTCGGTACCTTTTGTAATCGAAGTAAAGACTAGAACGCGGTTTTCGAAATTTCATGCACGAGCGTGAAAAATTGTAAAAGTGTTTTTTTTTTTTTACTTTTCATTCGTAGTCATTTTTAAAGATTTTCCTCAAAACTCCTTCATTAACTTCACTCACCATGGATGAAAAATGGTTGTGCAGGGTTGTGCATATGTATATGTATTGCGGTATACGGAAAAAAAATTGCATTTATATGGACAAACGGACGAACAGACAGACTGACTGACAGACAAACCCAGGGTATATTGGTATATTCACATCGTGAACAAGTATGAAAATTAAGGAATAGGCATTTCGCCGATTTACGATAACTCATTGGGGTAGTACAGATTGTAATTAATTTTCCTTTCTTTCTGCCAGCTGGAGTTCGCCGATCGAAGCGTGGTCATGTGCCGCTGCGCAACACTTGGGTGCACTCCGTAAGCGAACCGTTCAAGTTCACCTTCTTTGAGCGCTCGATCTTGGGCTTTGAAAATCTCGGCAAGAATAAGACTCAGAATAAGAAAAAACCCGTTGAAAATTGCACCAAGTCCTTAATGGATATACCGCCGCTCTTCAGCAGCACGCCGCGCAATGAGAAAACTGCCCAGGACACGGGTAGCGGCCGTAGAGCGCTCAAGCGCAAGCGGGAGGAGCATCAGGAGTCCGGCATATCGCGACTGAATGAAATAACAGAGGAAGAGGAGGAGCAGGAGCAGGTACAGCAAGAGGTGGAGTCGAGATTATTCACACGGCGAGTTGTTGCAGCAGCTAAAACAAACAGACGCAGCAAGCGACTGTCAACCGAGCAGGTGGCAGATTCGGATTCGGATTCGGCACCAGAATCTGAAGCAGCCTTAGTACCAGGGTTGCCGGACGAGCTGGAATTGATTGAAGCTGCAGGCGAGCCGGCTGCCGAGCTTGAACGAGCGCCCCCCTTAACATCGCCGCCCGATTTGGGCGTGACACAGACCAAACTCTTGCATCTGGCGGACTGGCTGCGCGGTGTCAACGATCAACCGCCCGCAACCACAGACGAAGTCGCAAGTGTCGCCAGCGACTACGATAACAATGTCGTTCGCTTCAGTAGGTTTCCTCGATTGCTCTATTTATAATTTTTTTTTTAGCGAAGTTTATAAAAATTTTTTTTTATAATGTTTTGCATATCGGTTAAGAGCATAGGGACTTCCAACTGCCAGATTTCGTCAGTATATTTTTCATACAAAAATTAACTTTTAGTTCGTTTATTCAGCTATAAGATATGACAGCAATGGTGGTCTGATCTGGTAGACTATAATATATGCTACCTGCACAAAGTTTCATCAAGACAGCTTTAAAAGTAAGGGACTTCTTTGCATAGAAAAAGAAACACAGATTTAGATGGACGGACAGACATAGCTATTTAGACTTGACTATTAATATTAGTTAAGGATGTAAATCTTTATAAGGTGACGGAGACGTGACAAAATTAGAAAACTCAGACGTATACGACGTGAGTTCCGAATACTGCCAGAAATATGGGAAAATGTAATAGCTAGTGATGTTCAATACTTTAAATAATTAATCTGAAATATAGGTCCGTAAAGTAAGACACAAAACCACACACACTCCCAATATTTATACTTTTAATATCTGATTGTAACATAACTTTCTGATTGCAGCATCGGCGAGCGAATTGAGCTTCTCGAATTTAGATGGCATTGAGTACGGTTTCTACGGTACGGAAGATAAGTGCGCCATGGGTTATATGCGCTTCAACCCGCTCCAAGAGCGTGGCTTAAAGCGCAGCAACAAGAATACTTTGGTGCGTAAAAATATACTATATATGGAAATTATTTAATAAGCCTTTGTGCCTCCCCCTTCAGCGTTTTATTGCGCTTTACGGAGAGTTCGATGTTGAAGTCCATCACGGTTCGAACGTACAAAAGTTCGTCTTGAATTCCGGTGATTTTGTTGAAATAAAAATGGGTGAGTTTTTGGATTTTACCCTACCGCGTACATCATAAGGATCTATATATACCCATTGCTTTGCAGGATGCCGCTTTAACATAACGAATCGCTTGAACGAGATTAGCTTAATGATCGTGAATCGCAAGTGAAGAGTTATGTATGTCTTTGCATACATCAACTATATTCACATTCCACACAACATAACTGCAGAAATATAAAACAAAAACTCTGCATACAATAAATGTATAGATATTTTTGTTTTATCCTTTATCTTTTTGAATAGTTTTAAATCTTTTGTTTTTGTCTCAGAGCAACATGAATATAAATATATTTTGTTTAAATAGCGCTTAAGAGCCTAGCATTTCTTTTTTAACTTTATTTATTGTTGTTATCTCGTTTTCTTATTATCGATAATGATATCGGTTGAGCATATCTTCGAAACCACAAGAGCTAGAGCAACCAAAGTTGATTCAAAATGTTCGCGTGCAGCATGCGCAGGTAAGGAATTCAAATTTTGGATACCTTCCCCCATTCGCCCCGTATTTGCAAAAATTAAAAAAAAAAAAAAAATTCAAATATTACGGACTTGGGCTTTGGTTTGTACATAGATTTCAATGCTCTTGTTAAGCTCTTAGTTTAGAAGTTATACACGAATTTAGTTTCTATAGTGGGGGCCAAACAGCTGTTCTGAAATGCAAATGAAATGACTGAAATCTCCCAGTCGGGCACTCCCGACTGGAGGTCTTCTCACTTGTTTTATTATATATATTACAAAATATAAATTATGATTTGAAAAAAAAAGAGAATATCTGAATGCATTTAAAGGTATATATGTAGATGTACAACCGAACAGTACATTCAAGTGACACAACGATACCAAGCACGGGCTTGTTAACGCGCGGACCCCGGCAAAAAGCCACCCACTTCCCGCCGAACCGACCGAGTGGCGTGCCGCGTAACGTGCAGTGCCGAAGATCGCGAACAAATGGACAGATGAGAAAGGACTAAGGTTTTAAGAATAGGAACCGAGGAAGCATTATTTATTACACGGAACAGATTGTTATAACTAGAACGTAAGATCCGAAATGGGTCATGGATAGTCGGCGTTACACATTTTAAGAGAAAGGGGTAAAAAATTCCTCGTATTTCTGCTTGGCACCGCAAAATTAATTTGGGTGATTAATTCACAAGAATCAATTTTCCCATTGATTTGTTTGTGTGAAGATTATGGTTCTACGATTAGAAATAGAGGGAAGATTTATTAGTAATATTCTACTGAGGTAAGAATGCATGCAAGAATTAGAATTCCAGTTAAGACCCCGAAGGACAAAAAGCAGAAATTTGTTTTTATACATATACAATTCTATCGTGATGAACTTTGTATTGGGTTGGAGACACCATATAAAAAATCTATATTCAAGAACTGGCAAGATCGACAAATTCTATCGAGCAGCGCTTTATGAATCCCAGGACTCCCAACACTCGATTAGCAGCAGTAGAAATATGTTTGGCAAACTTAAGCTTGGGATCAAAAAGGATATTCAAATTAAGAACATTTAAAAACGCGTTAAAACACAATTATTCGTGTAAATATAGAAAAAATTTGTATATTTTTAAACTGTTATTTCAAACTGTTTAAAAACAGTTCGTGTAAAAAGAGAATTAGGTGTTCTTTTGATCCGAATCAACTGCCATGTCCGTTTCTTTCTCCGTCTGTCTGTCTGTATTCTTTTCATTATTTTTAATATTATATGAGTAAAAAAATGCTAAAAGGTTCAGCTAGTACACATATCAAAGGAATGTTTTGTTTATTTCTCCTTAGGAAATACAAATAAAATAAACTGTTGCCTACTTTTCAGCACTTTCGCTAATGTTGCCCGCTTTAACCCCTACCCTCCCACCGCGCCACCCACGCTGAAATGACGTCTGTCAATGGCTTTGTCCAGTTGTTGTTGTTGTTGTTGTTGTTTTGGCAGCAAAGTTTCCCCTGTGGATTTAGCGAGCACCCACGCAAAAATTAAGACAACGTCAATGCTGAGCTGTGCTTGCTTTGGCCACAATGTATGCCAGCGATGCGAGTTTAACCCTCTCCCACGTATGGGTATTATGGGTACATGCGTGTCTCTACAATACATCTCTCTCTCTCTCTCTCTCGCTTTCTCTCTCTTGCTCTGTATCTGAACTGTTCACAATTTCAAGTTCATTTAATTTCCATTTTCCCGCAATTTTAGCAAGTTGCACGTAGCACATGGCGTGGGTTTACCCCGGGTGTGTGTGTGTGACTTCAAAAGCAAAAGGTAAACAAGTAAAAGGTAGCAACAACAATAAACAACAACAACAACAGTGATGATGATGATGACGGCTTCTGCTGCTGCTCCGCTCTGCATGCAACTTTTTAACACATTTTGCACGTTTGCTTTGTGTAGCAAATGTCTTAAAAATAACGAGAAGCAACAGTTGTTCACGGAGAGCCGACGATTGAATACCCTTGCGGACATTTATTCGATGGGTAATACATAAACTACATTTTATATTTATTTTTTACGAGATATTTCCAATTAGTCCGATTTTGATAAGATTTCGCATTTATGACAAGAACAAGGGTAAGTTCGTAATAGCCAAGTTTGGTAAGATATGTGAACAACAAGAAAGTTTTTCAGCCACAATTTATTTCACAACCAATTATTGGTGTGTCAGCTATATGATATATTCATATATATATATACGCCCTGTAACAATAACACGGAGTCGAGTCATGAAGATAGCTTTATAACTGATAGACCGACCTACCTTCTGTATTTGGCTGTTTATGCCAATCAAGAATATTTATACTTTATGGGATCGCAAATTTCTTCCTGTAAACGTTGCATATTTCATTACAAAATTGTCATACCCTCCGCAAGGACACAAGAGTACGCACACATAGCTGCCATGCGAAGCGAGTGGGTAGAAAGTGTGTAACAAGTGAGGATGAGGCGGACAAACAGTGCAAAAGAATGTGCTTTGTACAGGTATGTACACTATAAGTACATATGAACTGTAGACTAGCAAATACCCATCACATTTCATATATTTATAGATTATTATATTCATTACATAGTTGTAAAGAAAAAACCCCTTTTGGCTCCGTTTGGGAACCTGGTTTTTTTCATATTTATGAACACAAGTTTTGTCAAATACTTTCCAATTTAAATTAAAAACCTTCATAAGAAAATATTTAGATTTTATCATTTTAATTTATTTTGAATTTAAAGGCAACTTACATAGCGGGTAGGTTTTATTGGGAATATGTATTCTTAGAGTCTTAATAAAAACCAATAAATATACTAGTTATCTAATAAGAAAATAAACTCAGATATTATTCTCGAAAAAATTGTTTAGTCATACATTTGATTAATTCTTTAAGTGAATATACCCTTTCTACGCGCTTAGTACGGGGTAGCTAAAGTAAAATTAAATCAGCCGTGTGGTGATGAAAGGCCACACGGGGAATTGACTTGGGCTGCGTGCGAAATGCGGCTGAGAAATTTTTAAAATTAACAAAACATCAACTGACATTCATTACCAATGCGCAGAAAGTCAGAATCCTTTGATCAGCCGCCAGCACAGCGCGACACCATCTGCAGATGATGAGCACCATGCTGATGATGATGTTGTTGTTGATGGCGCGGGCACATTCACTTCTCAGCCTTGCCACTAAGTGTTAGGCTAAACGCCCACTGTCAAGTGCAACTTCTGCATGCCAAACAGCTTGACACGCATCGCTTACTGCATGCCAAATACCTGCCGAGTGGGCAACTACGTGTCGAACCAGTTGCTCCCTTTTTTTTGGACGCCGAATTTCAATTTGGACACCTTGACTTATTTATAGCTATATACAAAATCTAAAATTTATTTAATCTAAAAATTATTTAGTATTTATCTAAAAGTAATCAAAATGGGTTAAAATAAAAAACAGTTTGGATTTAATATACACTTTAAAGGGCAAGAAGAAATAAAAGGGATCACGCGGCAGCAATTTTAAAACCAGAAAAAATTAATAAGAGACATCTACAATTTTTTCTTGTGTACGTGATGATATTTCGCACAGCCTTTGTGGGATGATTGATGGACAAAATGATGGCGATAATGTTGTCAATGCCGATGATGATGATGGCGGCAGGTGCTTGTGCCTCAGTGTCCAAGTGGCAGGACAAGCAGCTAGCAGACATCATCAAACATCTAAGCTCATTACAAAGGTAAACATTTTAATTTTGTGCACACATTTGCACAGGCGTCGTCCGCCTTAAGATGACACGACACGCTTTGCCAGCACACACACACATGCATGCACACACCACGTAGCTATCTCGTTCAAGTTTAGAAAACTTTCAATTGAACTGCATCAAAGTTTTGCACAGCTGTGTCGAGTGCTGTAGAAATTCAATTAAAAATGTCTGTCGCTTAAGATAAATAACAAAAAAAAAGGAAAAAAGAGAAATAATAATGCATATTATAGGTGTTCAGAACCGATATGCATTTGGCTGTGGTCATGCGTCGTTCTAGAGATGGGCGCGTATTATAATCTTCTAACAAAAAATGATTTATTTTTTTAAAATCGCACTTAAAGTAAAAATACTTATCAAGATCTATATACTGTTGCCTTGTTTGGCGTTTGCTTAGAAATAATTTATGCATATTTTTTTAATAACAACAAAGTCACAAATAATTTGTAATGTTTTTTGTATTTTTTGTACTTCCTTCGACTCAGTTTTTATTTAATATTCATTCAACTTATGTTTGTAGTCCTGTTGACTCGTGCGTGCTCGTGTCACGGACGTATTTTGGACACGCGTCCAACTTAACTTCATGCAGCTCTGCCTTTGTCTTGACGCTGGCGTTGAAATGAGATTTCTGTTATCAAGTATGCGCCGAGTGTGCCCCACTCTCCCCCTCCACAGCAACAAGCCACAAACGAGCTCAAAAAGGTGTTCATGCATATTTAAAAACTTTACAGGGTGTGAAGTGTGGGCTGTTTGTTGTTGTTGCTGTCCACAAATCCATTCTGAAATTGGCCGAGTTTGCTCAGACGCCTTGCTCTTTGCATCTGCATTGCGACAACAACAACAGCACAGGCTTGAAAGGACTGGCCAGCAAGTCGAGTGTAAACTTTTTCGGTTGCCATAGACACCCCCAGCCCAGCGCTACCCCGCCAGTATTCCACCTCGTCTGCGCCTGAGTGTCTCATGTGCCTGGCACATGGTCGCCTAATGGACCCATGTCAAAATTTAATGTGGTTCTTTTTTTGTGTTTTTTTTTTATTTTTGTGGCGGGTCAACTTTGCATATATGCCAAAATAGCTGACCGCAGCTTTTTGTTGTTGTGCGAAAGTGTCGGCAAAAAGTAGAAGACGAAGAAGAGGTGGAAAGCAGATACATAGATATATGATATCACAGTTAATTGATTTGCCAATCCAACAAATGTGCAGACGCATATTAAAGTGGCATTAGGGTAAAGCCTTGCTCGAAATCTGCAAACTAAATCCCATAATATATGGTTCGTAGAGTTTTAAAACAATATTTGTTTTTTTTTTTGTTTGTTTCTAAAATTCTTGTTTAAGTTTGCAAGCGATAAGAGAGGCGCAGTAATATTAACAACATCACTCACCTCTGCTTAAAAGTAATCACAATTATTAAAATAAGTAATTATTTTTTACATGTTGAACACATATTTGGCTAATTGCATTTATTTCGTTGGCTAAACTTTTTTTAATTGAGCTTTTAAATTATGCCCAAACAATTATTAAATATTGAATGTAATTTAGTTTAAATTCTTGTTGATTTCTGTGTTTAAATATAAATTCAATTATTTGCTTTCATTGCGCTCCATTAAATTTGAATGCGCAGAAAAGTAGGCAACACAAATAGAAAATAGCCGCGTGGCAAATGCAGCAGCAAATGCAACATGTCAGCTTGGTCTAATTGCAGGCGAGACCTAAAAAGCATATCACAGACACACACACATACTCTCCTAATAACGAGAAGCAGCACAAACTTTGGCCACACAGTAAAAAATGTTGGCTAAAATGAAATTCTTAATGGTCTTAAATTTAAACCAATTTTGTATCTAAATTAAATTTTACTTTTTGGTCTTAAATTGAAACAAACACGCGACTCCTTAAATCGCTTAACCCTGATTTTCCGGGTCGCCCTCTTTCACTCTTTAGCTCATAGTAGTTTAGTTGTAGGCTAAGAGCAGGAGTAGCTTCGCAAAACGGCGCCTTTTTAGCGTGTGGCTTACCCTCGTCTCGAACCCAGCAACAAACAACGTATGAAAGTTGGTTAAATACATTTTTATTTAAAAAAATATTACGTGCTCCTACTTAAATATTTTTTGCTCTTTTTTTATTTGAAACTCGTTCATACATTGTGGAGAGTATATTGGGTTAAAAATGTCGGATTCTCTGCATCATCAAAACTTAACCGATTTTCAAGTTTGATGGCATTTTGGCTATGTTGTGTCCTCTAGACTGATTCTGAATTTATGGCTAAAAATAATTCTTGGATTGTGCTGTCGGTTACATCCGACTTGAATGTTCTTACTTGTTTGATTTTATTTTATTTTTTTGGTTTTCTTTGTGGGTGTTTTAAGCTTAAAATTTTTTTAATTTATTTTTTATTATTATAAATTAATTTTAAATTATTATAAACAGAAAAATGCTGTTAGATTTATAGCTTAATTTTTAGCTGTGCATACATTAATTCTCACGCCTTTCTCTGTATATGCATTAGCCATGTAGTATGTCTATGTACATATTTGTATCTGTATTTACCCACTTGCATATCCATTTCACGCTCGCTTTCTAACACGTTGTGCCGTATAACTGTTAATTAACGCTGCGGGTACGTTCAGTGCATTTGTGGCCGAATAAATCAGCCCAAAAATGGACTAAAAGAATCTATGCGTTTGACAAACGGGTTGCAATAACGGGTTGTACCAGTAAACCTGAAAATGAGAGAAATCTGTGTACTGTAGGTTAAGTTTCAATATATGTATATGCTTTTTTTATATATTATATATATATATTATATATGTGGCCTGGCTTTAACAAGTTGTTACCTTTCTATTCATTTTAATGAATGTTAAATGCCTGTTGTTTTTATACCCTGTGTCCATTGAAAACGTATAGGGTATATTGAGTTGTGCTAATGTATATAAGAGACAGAACCCTAAATTTATACCTATTCTTGATAAACATTAACAAATTAATTAATTTTGGCTATGCTGTCCCAGTAATCGATTTATTTAGATTTCCAGCCATACATATTCTCTGAATTTAATCAAAATCAATAAATATCAATATTGTACTTGTTTTTTGAATCTATTTTTTGTTTCAATGAAATCGATAAATATCGATTGTTTCAAAGTGACAAACAAATGTTTTTATTACGTAGCTGTGTACAGGGTATTTTCTAGGTGTTGCTGTTGCTTTTTGTCTGCTGAAATAAATTATTCAAATTAGTTCTCATTTTGCATTGAAAAGGGTTTGATTTGTGGGCGAATGGGCGCCCAAGTGAGCAACGGTCGGCATTGGCCATGGTTGGTCATCGGTTAACGGTAACCGGTATTCTGGTTAACCAAGGAAGGTTTTTCATTTGCGGTCAACATAGCCAGACGTGTACCTGTGCGTGTGGCCTGTGGCATAATTAAACTGGAAAAGTTTGAAAAGCTTTTTAATATTATTTTTCTGGGCGCTTTTAAATTTTATTTTTAAATTTTATACGGCGCTACGAAAATTAAGATTGAATATAAATGGAATAAAGTTCATGTAGTTTTAACAAGAACTTGTTAGGAGTAAGCGACTGATAAATATCCTCTAAAAGTAATGTTAGTCCGATATTAACATCGATTTTTAACTTCGAACTGAAAAATGGCCAAAAAATAATATTTGAGGAAATTCGATATATAATATAATTTGGAATTGATTAAAAAAACGAATATATGTTTTTCTTGCCATAAAGTTTGTAAATCAATACCATAATAATTTTGAAGAATTTTGTTCACGCATATAAATAACTGCAATATACCCCCTTTTAGTTGGCAATAGGGTATAGACCATAAAAATGGCTTCAATTTACAGTTTAACTCCGGGGCTTTTAAATACCGCAAATTGTTGTAATACAATTAAAATGTTAATCAGGCAAAATTGGTTGTGAAAATTCAAATGCATTTAGCACCTACATAATTTTTGTAACATATTACAGCGTTAAAAATAAGTAGAAGATTTCTATAATTTACAATTTGATTGGACAGCGGAAATGCATCGAATTTATTTATGCATGGCCGCATTTGCATTTCCTGCCGTGATAAGCCTTAAATTTTGGCAAGTTGATGAGGGGGCGTGCTGTTGGAAAGGGAGGGGGATGCCAGGCCAGCAAAGATCCAAACTCGCAACGCACAACTTCAATGTTGAGCCACATACCCGCCGGCGATTGGAAAAGCATTTTAGCAGCCTTTTGCCAAACCGCCAAAAAAAACACTTAACGTGTCCTAATGCAGCCAGGCCGCATCGATGCAGGCATGGGCCAAAAATTGCAATTGATGGCCAGGTTAGGTGGGTCAGCTGCATGGGTGGACAACGCTGCCAAAGTGTTTTCATATGTAAAGATGGCAAAAGGTAAAACGTAAACGTGTAAAAAATTGCATGCAAAGCGTTTGCCCAGAGGGACGTCGTGTCCCGTGTTCAGTGTGCTGTGTCCTGCATGCAGTGTCTAGTGTCTAGAAATGAGCAACAGTTCGTTTTTGGGCCGGAAAGCGGCTTTCCAGCGTGCTTTCCCCAATTTGGGGCTGGCGCAGGCGCAAGAACAATTATATGTTGTGGTAAGAGGAAACGTAGCGGAAAAAGGGAGTAGCGAAAGGGTAAGGGAAAGTAGACAACAATGTTAGAAATAGTAGTAGAAAGCTCAAACAGTAGAATAAGTGTAGTCAAATTTAATTTGAAATTTCAATTATAAAGGTAGTAGTACTGCATAATTATAGTAAAAATAGTAAAAATTTTAGTTTAAATTGTAGTGGAAAGTGCCATTAAGTTATTGTACAGAGGAATAGAAATTGTGGTAAAAAGATAAGTAGAAATTGTAAGACAATTATTCCCTTTTTGTATATATTTTGCTTAACATTAATATTAAATTTAATATTTTTCTTTAAAAATTCATTATTATTTTTAAATATAAATCGCATATAATATTTACATACATTTATTACTTGCCATAACTCCCTTGAATTTGATTCGATTTGTGAAATACTTTTTTATACTTTCTCGCATCCCTCCACCAGGTCCTGGCCAACAGCTGTTGGTCACAGCAGCTGGCAGCTGACTACGTTATCAGCCACCCTGCACCCAGCACTCACTGGAATAGGTTGCAACTGGAAGCCGCTGCCTTCGAGCTCGTCGTCAGCTTCAGTGTCGTCGTCGTCATCTTCGTCTTCGTTCGCTGTCGGTTGTCGGCTTCGGTTCGGCTGATTCGTGTTGTCTTGTCTTGTTTGGGCTACATTTCAGTTTCAGTTGCGGCTGCCGTTTCAGTTCCTGGTCGGCGTTGCACGTTAACGGTACCAAGCGGAGCGTAGCAAACGCTGCGGATCCGAATACGAACCGAATCGAACCGCACCGAACCGAATCGAAACACAACAAGTGACGTTTTTTGCGATTTCGTTTTCGAATTTGAGTTGTGAGCTCCCCCACAAAAGTGTTAACTTTACCGTTTTTGGCGTACGCTAATCGCTCCCCAGTGCTATAAACCGAATATTGAGCACCAATCGCTCAGCAATTGATCATTTTTATGGGAATTTCATGTTATGGGCCATTTGTATGCGCGACATTTTGGCTGATTGATGACTGATATTCAATATTAATTTAAGATCGTACAAAAGGTAATGCCAAATATGTTTGTGTAAAGTGTTTGCACATAATTATTTAAGAGTTTCTAATAATTTGGAACTGTGGAGTGACATTAATCGAGGCACTTGGCTGGGTGTGCTTTTTCAGTATATTTTTTATTTATATTTATTTTTTGAATGGGGTTTTGTTAACTTGTTGATCGGGTGTTAAACATTTATACTCTGGGAGAAAAACGTTTTCTAAATTCAAGAACGAACGGTACAGAATTTCTAATAAATTTCAGGAACAGTTTGTTTTTGAACCTTATTTATTCTTGATTTCAAATTTGAACTAGTTAAATAAAAATGAAAATAAATAGAAGATCTAAGTACAAATGAAATGAATTTTCTAACATTTAATAGAAGTATAAAGTTTATTAGACTATTGCAATTTTTAAATAGGTATTTTCTCTGAGTGCTATGAGGATTGAAAAAGAGTTGGTGCTAAACTTGAAACAAACTCTTAAGCTCCTGATAAATAAATCTTTCATTTATTGGGAAAGATATTGATGGAGGAGATGAAATCCTAAATACGTTATATGCGAAAAAAGGGAAAAAACTTTATTTATACTTGTTTGTTTCATAATTTGAATAACCTCATGTGCTAAAAGTGTCTGTACACATTTGATTACGAAGAAGTTAATATAAAAAATATAGACTTTCTCTCATAAAACCCCATTTTTTATGGGGTCTGTTAATAGCCTAATGTGCTCATATTGTTGGCCTGACCCATAAATTTATAATTATATTGAGATGGGTAAAAATATGTGTCATATACTATTCTATTATTATATAAACATTGTTGTGTGACTAAGAATATATATTGCAAGTCTAGGGCACGGCTATTTAATTGTCGGCAGGAATAGAAGACAATCCCACTTTTTTATTGCTTAAAAAATATTAACCTAAGGCCTTACATATTAGTTTAAAGGCATTGTATGTCTTGATTTGCAAATATATTTGGAACCCCTTCACTTAGTCCATTTAAGACTGCATGCTCAGCTGTTATCAGCAGTTACTTAACCAACATTGTTTTTACCAAGAAGCTAAATTTGGCCTTAATTTGGCGCCCAATGTGCACTCATTAGCGCACTGCTAATGACATCAGAATCTGTTTCAATCCTGCTTAATCCTGTGAAGCCTTGCATAATGTCAAAGCTGCCTGCAAATGAAGTCAACTCAAGTCGAGTAAAGTTCATCTGGTGCCAATTGTGTGTGTAAAATTTTGTATTACAATTACAATAATTGTAGCCTAAGGCAACTTTGGCAACCTGCCACATAAGCACACACACACAGAGACATACTCACAGCGCTAGTGTTTGCCTAAACCAGGCCTTCAGCCAAATCATAACCAAAGTTCGGTGTGACCTCCCCCTTCCACCTGCTATTTTCCACGCCTATAAAAACTGCATTCGTAAGCGCACAATGCCGTGCCAGGAACTGCAGCAATAACAACAACAATTACAGTAGCAATAACAAATAACCATTAAAATGCAGGCAAACTAAGGCCAAAAAAAAATAAAAGTCAAGTAAAAACGTTGCAGTTGTATGGTAATATAATATATATAGAGTTGTTTCCACCTTGGATACTCTAGCTTCAATTATAGACAGGCGAACAATACGCCAAACCAATATACTCTCTTCTTCTCCTGCCAAGTAGTGTATACAAATAGAAGCCAAAATAACAATAATAATACCCGAAGAGCAGGAAATTCATTTTGGCCAAGGGATTGTCCGGAATCGGACTTGAAATTGGGGGTATTTCGTGTACATTTTCCTGTACAGCAAATGGGTAAATGCATTTGGAGTTTATTCGCCGGCGCCATCTCTCAATCTCACTCCCTCCCTCTCTCTCTCTTTTTCTGTTGTCTCTGGCTTATCCTTATTCACTTCTGGCTTGTTTCGCTCGCTTTTGTTGGCAATTTGTATTTCAATGGCTTTTGTAATTGAGTTGAAAGTTTGTTTTAATTTTAGGAATTTTTTAAAATGCAATTTTACTAGCCTGTTGTAGTTTTGAGTTGAGTTGGGGGCGTCACGGAGATTTTTAACACGACACGCAAGACTTTCTGATACTTAACATTATAACATATATTTTCGTAGAAATAATATAAATGAATAGTTTATCTTGTTTCTTTTGACATGCGCCTAATTCCAGCCTCCAGCATTGTTTTTAATCACTTGTCAACGCATACAGGCGCCTCTCTTTCTCGTTTCTCATATGCAGCAGTTAATCAACAGGACTTAAATATTGTGCCATAGACTGAGTTAAGTGCTTGAGCTGGCTCAATAAATTGAACAATTAAATTCATGTTATCCTCGCGCTCCTCTGGATTCTTATCGATGAAATGTAGGTAGCATCAACTCTGCCTGCTTCCCGTGGCTCCCTTTGGCATCCGTGCGAGCAATCTTAGCGAGTTGTTCCACGATTTTACCATTCTGTGGCCATTGTTGTGCGGACACGGCTGGCACGCAGGGCTTATCCATTACCGCCGACAAAAGCAGGACCGACCGCTGGGCACCAATTAAAAATGGGGCTCATAAAACGTGAAAATTCCTTGGAAATTTCTACCGCAACAACAAAAGTGACCATTGATCAATTTGCAAGGCATAAGCAAAATGAACAACGTCATGCGGACAACTTTCAACTGATGTGTACCCTCCTCACACCCCTTGTCTGTTGTTTATGTCACGTCTTGGCACTACACTGGGAGAAAAACTGTTCATTTTGTACTTATAATAAGTACAATCGTTTCAAGATATGTAATTAAAATGTATAAATTCATATCATTTAAAAAATTCGAATGCTTTTACTTGCTTAAAGCACAACATATTCGCTTTGATTTTCGCTAAGTGTACCGCTGTCGCTCTCTCGCTCGTTCTTTGGTTATTAAGCGCAAAATTTTTAATTAAATTTTCGCTTGAATTAGCCGCATTTCAGTCACGTGTTAATAATAACAATCAAACGTCCAAGTCGCAGCTTCTATAGCCTCCCACTTCTTCCCACTGAGTAACCCCGCAGCCCTCCCCTCTTTTCGACTACCCCCTGCAAGTTGTAATGATGACAGCGCCTTGACTCTTGCCGTGACGTAAAGCCCCCAGTGATAAGTATAAACCTGGTACGCCCAATTGATTTTGGCTACGTTTTAGAGATTTATGACTACCGCCTCGCTTGACAGCTGATTATGATTATGCTCTTGCCGCCTTGTTGATTAGCAGAGGGTATGCACAGCTAGCCGAAAGGGTTAAAGTGTCAAAACTGACAATGGGCATTCGATGGATGACAGTCGAGCTCAGTCGCCTGCTTATATGTTTGAATCATTTGTATATTCTAAAGAGAATGCTAATTAATTAAACATGATTCTTCAAATTTGAGCATTACCTTTGATGCTTGTTGAATTTATTATTCCTACCCACAGCGACTTTAAATATTGTTTACCTAATTGGCTACATTTAAACTATTCATAAATTAATCGGATTCCGTAGTCTACTTTTAGGCATCCGATTCAGATTCAATTCCCAACACTGTCTTGCGAACTAGTTCAGCTATTTGTACACTTTTTTCACTGTTTATTGGGTTTGTTTTCGCTGCTATTTTAGCCTGATAACCCACGTCAAATAAAGTGTTACGATTTTTATTGACATATTGAAATTGATGAAAAAGCTGACTTTTAAGGCTCTCCATATTTCAAATTCGAATAGATAAATCAAAACTGAGCCGTTTTTTATATTGGATGGCATTGTTTGTGTTCATGGTTTGTCCTCTAGATTGATTCTGCCATTCATTGTTTTAGGTATGTGTAAGTCGAACCCTTTTTAAGAAAACTTTTTTCGGTGTTTGACGTTGTTTGCTTGTTGTTTATTAAAGTTAAGGGACTATAACTGTTGCTGATAAGCTTTATATATTTGTAATATATACGTTTGTAAATATAAATATTGCTCAATTATTGGGATAGTCGCCAACGTTACCAACCAGAAATGCACTGTAATAAATTCATATAACTCATATAAAAAATAATAAAAATAAGAATAACTATTATAATAAATTCAATGAAAGCTATTCAACCATAACGCGAATGTTAAGTTCTTAAACTTTGGAATGCACACAGATACACACCCATACAGAAGCATTATAGAAAGTCGCTGACAGACATCTACTGGCACGCCCCCCTCCCCCACACATACAACATTTTCCATCTTCCCATCTACTTTGACTATGAAATACGCATGTGGAAAGTCGCGCATATTTATGCTTGTAATGTAATTTTATGCCCTTGCAAAGGATATTTTAGTTTTGTGATGCCAAAGGAGACATATGCGAGTCTATATTCTTTATCATGAACACAATTTATCGTATAGATTGTTTCTAGAATCGCCGATGAATAAACTTCTTGTGTGAAATAACTACAAGGGCATTTAATCTTCTGCTTTTCGAAGGTAATTGTTCTTTCTTGTTTTTATGCACATACATTTTGCAGTGTCTGCGGCATGCCGTGGCGTTTCCGCTGCCAATCCCCGCTTGGGGGGTTGGTGTGTGTGGGAGGGGCGAGGGAGGCAACTGACGGCGGAAAGCCAAAAATAAGAAAAATCTGTCAACGGCACTTTTCACTTTCCGCTGCGAGTCAGACGGCAGCAACAGGAGCAGGAGACAACCTCCTGCCGTCTTTCCATTCCCTCTTGCGCATCTTCATGTTCAGCCACTAAATATGCCAAAGCGCGCGCAAATTGATTTAAACGCGGCAGCGAGGCGAAACACGTTGAGTCTGGGTATGTTCGCATTGGAGGTAAATGGGGTGGGTAGGGGATGAGGAGCACCTAAGATGTGAGCGGTAATATCGCATAGACTGCGCATAAAGCACAGTTACTCGACTTGCCTCAGAAGAGTAAATAATCAAAAGTGAAATGTAACAAGCAAAAGTGCTCTAGTGCTCTAGAGATTCCCTATAGTTTTAGTTTGCCACATTTTCAGACTGCTAATTATATTCACTCTCGGCTAGAACCTTTTCATCTTGTTATTGCTCCTGTTGAATGCCTTAAGGCGCTTAGCTAATCATTGTAGTTAAAGCATTTAGCTACATTTTGTGATTGCGTTAAATTCGCAGAATTTTGTTGGGAAAACCTCAGAAAATAGTTTTCTCATACGAAAGCTCGTTATTTAGACGCATTCAAATTAGCAGCTGCCAAGTGGAAACTGAAAACTGGAAAGGAAAACATAGCGCCCAAGATACACATTCACACGCTCACACATGCACCCCAAAGGCGACACCTACTGAAAAATATACTCAGAGAAAATATATATTAGAATTAGATAATTACGTTTTGTTACTAAATTATTAAAGTGTAAATTGTTCTTGAATATACCTGGATTGATTATAAATCGAACTTGAGTTGAAAATAACTCTTAATATAAAAAAAAACTTTTAACTAGAATTTACTTTGATTTGACTACAAAAATATAAGACTTTTCTCTGAGTGTACGCTCACACACACATACACAATCTTATATTTATTCAAAAAACTGAAAAGCGAAATGAAAAGCGAGGAGAGAAGAGGAAAAAGAAGTGTTCAGTGTAGGATGTGTTTCGATAAGAGCACAAAGAAAGGCAAACAGTATGCACAGAGAAACATATGCTACAGTGGACACTCGATATTAGAGCCTGCATAGAATTGTCTAAAATAATTACTCCGACGTCGCTTAGTAAAAAATTTAATTTAATAAAAATTAATGAATTAAAAATATATTTAAATTAAATATAAAATGTGATTTAAATTTAATCTTAAGACAAATTTAATGAATTGACTTTCTTGTCTATAAAAAAAATAACTATCAAATGAATAATACACACTTTGTACACATTTCATTAATACTATATTTTGATAAAAATGTTAATAAATAAAATAACTCTAATTATATATTTGAGATAATTTTAACCATAAAGTAGTTCTTATCGAGTGAACTCTATGATATATATACGCATACGTCCTTTCATGTTTATATTGATAGCTTCAATTAAGTGCTTGGGCGCATTTCGGGTTCAATTTGGGCTCATCATATGCCGCACACACATCCACAACCTTTCGACCATATTCCACTTTTTTCTCCGTTTTTTTATTGGCATTTTCTCGTAACCTTCTGTTGCTCCATGGCCCTGATTGTTGCTGTTGTTGTTGGCCGTCTAAGCTGATGCATAAATATTTAAATTTGTTGTTGACGAAAATTGATAGGATTTAATGACATTAAGGACGAGTCAGAGGCAAAATCTGAGAATCGTTCGGTCCTTGATAAGCTGAGCAGCTCTAATGCGAGATTGCACAAAACAATTCCATGTGTGTGTGTGTGTACAATGTGTTAAGTGTTGTCTCGCTTACCGAGTTAACTGATTTATGAGGTTTGCACATCTTTGGCACCATTAAAAAGCCATAAAGCGTAGCATTCAACAATAGATCAGAAAACCGAACGAAAACCCTCCTCAATAATTGCTCTGTCTGGAGATAAATGTGAGGATATGCATGGCATTATTATTTAGCCATCATATCATTATCGATAAATTTCTGATCAGCACTTTACGTGACGTGGCACAAAGCCAAGAAAAAATCAATTTTATTGTCGCTTAGTTGATTTTACCACAACTATTGTCGCTTTATTGCCTGCCTCCAATTGTTATTATCTCTTCTATATTTATTGCTGCTGCCTACCCAGTGCTACCTGCTTTTCACCTATTTAATTGGCTATGAATATTAATAATGTTTTCAAACTTCCAATTCAATAAAAATGCGAATAATAATTGAAAAACTTGTACACTCTATTTTTTTTTTTGATAGTGGGAATATTTATTTATATCGAATTGGGATGTAAAATATTTTTGTATGGTTTTGCAGCCACAATTTATATTTTTTAGAATTTTGTATTTTTGTTAAGGTGACCTCGAGTATTTCGTTATTTCGTCCAAATAATATTTCTCTCTCTATTTCTTCAAAGCTATTCGCAATTCCAAAATGTTGCAACTGTTGCATTTGTGAATTTCGTTGCATTTCCATGAGAGTGGCTTTATATCCCCCTTTAACCCCCTTTAAATGTCCCCATTTCACCAATTCAAATGTTCGGAACTAATAAATTTTCCATTGGGCTCTTAGCCGACTGCTGCGTTTTTTGCATATCGTTGCATATCGAAAATTTATAAAGTCTGTGCGTGTGTGCCCCCTCCCCACCAAGCCCCACACTCTACACCCCATACCCCACACCTCTCCCCCTGCACTTTTTTCTGTCGCTCGCTCGCACTGATAAGTGCTCTTCAAATGCAGCTTCCTATAAAATACACGGATTTATTTGTGCATGCGCCACATTGTTGCTATACCCTGTAATTTGCAAGGGATATTTGAAAGTTTTGAATTTCAAGTTATCAGGACTTAACTGGTATTGTTTATAGCATATAGCTGGTATGGGAACAATCGGTCGAAAATCACGTTTTAGTATGAACAACTTTATTGTGTCTTACGATGTTTTGAACATACCGGGCAATTGTGCGCGTATCTATGGTTTTCTATAATAAATATAGTTTTATATAGGAACAATCGCTGCAAACACTGTTAAGTTTAGAAAAACACCCAATTTTCTTTTTACTCAATAGATACGCTCCCAACGAATTCGTGTAACAAAAGATATTGGCTAAATGGAAAAATAATAGATTGATTTCAGACAATAAACATTATATAAATAAGTTATAATGTGTAATTTGTGAGGGATGAAAAGTAATTCAAAGAGCATACCAAAAATTTCAAACCGTGTATAAGATTCGTGTAAAAAGACAATTGGATGTATATATCTTAAACGCCTGGAACGGTAATTAATCTTGGGCCAGCCGAAGATAAACGTTCTTTGTCGTATATTTGTTTACAGGGTAAATGCCAGTTGAAGCGTTGTTGGGCGCTCGTTAAAGCCGTTAGAAAGTAACCAAAAATGTTGCTAAGCACGAGAACAGGCGCTGCTGCAGCTCCCTCAACACAAACCAAATTGTCGCTTTGCATGTTGCGTGTGTGCGGGTGTGTCGGCGTGTGGGTCTGCGAGTGTGTGTGTGTGGTTGTGTGGTTGTTGAGTGTGCGGTTGCATTGGCAAGCCAGGCAACCATTTGGCTGCGTCTAGAGTTGTGCTATGCCCCGCTCCAGCTCAGCCTGCCCCACCTCGCCTTGGCTCATGGATGCACAACTGATTGCATTGATTGCGCCAAGTGCCAGTGTGTGTGTGTGTGTGTGTGTGTGCGTGTGTGTCCTGAGTATTTATATTCAGTGTTGTTTGTGCACTTGTTGTGGCCATAATTTAATTTTATGGCCGCTTATTTTTATTGCTGCCCCTGTCAGCTGCCAATTTATGACACAAATCGAATCGTGTATTGTGGTGCGTGGGGCTGTAGTGCTGCGGGGCGCGTGGCGGGGCGGGTCGTTTGCCTGGGCATAAATAATTGATGCACGCAAATAGCTAAATATGCCATCAAACAAATTTGTTGCTGTCGCCAAGTTAGCTTTCGGCCAGGAAGTGAAACAACGTATTATTCTGGTAGCTCTTGCTTATCATCCTGGACGACTTGTATCAATCAATAAAATACAATTTTAATACACTGTGCACAAAGTGTAAAGGGGTATATTTGCTTGTGAAATTCTAAAACAAAATCTGAGGGAAAACCCAGATAACTTAAAAATTGGTTTAGTTATTGAAGTGATTAATAGCACCCATTTTTACTTAATATGTAAATCTATTATATATTTTTTATTAAAATATAAAAATGGTAATTTCAACAAGTTAAGTTCTTATCTACATTGTGCTGAATATTGAATATATATTACCTGTAGATATATAGCTTATATCGGTCTATCTTTGCTACGGCATTTATGGCTCGATTCCTCGCGCATGACTATTTTTTTTTTTTTGTGTTCTGCAATATTTATTTATTTCACCGTAAACAGAGTATGGCGCGTTTGGTTACACCGGACTGTAGCTTACTTGTAATTTTTTTGTTTTATTTTTGGGTTATGCCCAAAATTATATTTTTGCTGGCCTGCTGTGTGGCTGATACAAAAAATTTGCGCAGCTGCTGTTGGTAATATTCCATTGTTGTTGTTGTAGCTTTTATTGTTGTTGTGGCTGGTCAGGGGCGCAGTTGTCGTCAGGTGTGAAGATTGGGTCTGAATTGATGCCTGAAAGTAGACAGCGGCATAAATTAATGGAAAACAACATGAAAAGTAGAACAACAACAACAACAACTCTGACAGCAACCCACTGACCTAGACACACATCGTTGCGCTCATAAATCTCAATTTGATTTGGGTTCCACGATGTCTTTTCAGATAAAAGCGATCCAACGATTCAACGTATCAACGAATTTTACTGCGCTTTCTCATCTCGGCTATTTATGTGATTTGTTTCGTTATCCTTCTTGCTTCCGTCCGCCCTAGGAACTGGACTGCGTAAACCGTTTGTGCATGCGTCTTGTTTAGCGGCGGCTGCTTTCTTTGGTTTGGGCGTATAGTTTGTTAAAAATTGAATTTTTTTTGATTATGTTGTACAGTGTAAATAAGAAACTTGTTTAACATTCACGTTAATTTTTTTAAAATGCTATTTGCTTGTAAATATAAGTGCAATAAATTAAATTTAACTAATTAAAATAACGTAATAAGTAGAAAGTAATTTAAATAATTATTTATACATTTCTATGGTATTTTTTAGATTTTTATTTTATTTAGAAAAATCAAAATTGATTATTTCTTACGGCAAAAATATTCGGCTTTCTTAGTTTGAGGCTGTTATTATTCGCTTTCTTTCTCTGCCTCTCTCATCCCCTCTGTGGTTTGGCTTTGACTTTTGTCCAGCAGCGACCCAAATCAATGACAGTTGTGTGCGCACATGTGTGTGTGTGTGTGTGTGTGTGGGCTTTCTGTCACGCCTCATTGCGTACGCCTTCACACTACACGCGCACTCCCATTCCCACGCTACTAAATTGTTTTGCCATTGTCAATTTGTATTTAATTACACTGCAATTAAGGGCGTTTACGGCAAGTGGGCGTGGCAGGTGTTCAAAACAATCAAATGAGCTGTTGCAAATCAACGCAACATTCACGCGCAGCGCCAGTTTTGCAATGCGTCGCAAGGCGCTGAATAATGTTTGCGCGCGTTTCGCTAGCGTTTTAAAACGCGTGGCCAGCTTGTGGCTATTAAGGAGCTTGGCCACCACTGGTGGCTGTGCATCAGCGGACAAGGATAATTGGTTTAGCTGGCTACTAATTGAAGCTGCTCTGGCTATTGGCCCCGGGGGTTGGGGCCAACGCTTTTTCTCTTGTTCTCTCAGCGAAAGCAGCTAATGAAATTGCTAATAAAACCGCACGAAGCACAGGGGCTAAACACACACGACACAATACAGAAATAACAACAACAACACACACACACACACTCGCTCTGTCTCTCTCTCGCTATCATTCACTCTTTTTCCTTGGCATCGCAGCATCGCGTCTTAATTGGTCTCCCCGCCAAAACGAATTTAATTTATAGCTCACGTTGTACTCGTAAGCCAAGCTGAGCATGCCACGCCCACACTGTCAGCTTGTGCCCTGGCCTAAATTACAACAGGCGAAAATGTTGCCTGAGAGTGCAAACGACTGCGCCATACTCTGTTCATAGTGTGTGTATCTGCTAAAAGTAGATGGGCTTTTCTGTTTTTCCTATGGTATTTAAAAATAGAAATTACTATGTGCTATCCTTTAAATAATAATAATAATAATAATAATACTAATTATAATAATCGTTAAAAAATCCAACACTTGATCATCACAAATATACCCAATTTACACTTTATGTATAGTGTATAACAAGCAAGCGGCGCTTTGTCCCAAATGGCCGCAACAATGTCCTGGCCAGGCGTCTTTGTCTCCACAGCGTTTTCGGGCGAGGACAACAGAAAAGAAATCAATTATGTGTGCGAGTCCTTGCGTGTGTGTGTGTGCGTGTGTGTGTATGTTGAGATAGATAGATAATAATGAACGATAAGTGTTAGAGTTGCCGCCCACATCAGTTACGCCTCAGTCTACGAGCCCTTTTCACAAATACACACACACATTCTGCGCGGCATCCTTGGCAGCCCCAGCCGCCGCTTTCGGTTCGAGGACCTTGTTTGATGCCTCTCCATGCTGTTGACTCGTCCTGAGTGCATGTGTAAATTTAGCTAACGTTTTAAGTGCCAACTCGCTATGACAACTAAATAATTCTGGACGAGGGGGGAAAGTGTTAAAGGAGGATGACTCTCCGAGTGATTAATGGCGCGTTGCAAAGTGCTCTATGAATGAAACAGCGACTGCTGGCTCAGCTCTCAGTTAAACGAAAGGCAAATGCTCTACCGAAGACCCATTATTATTCTTCACTTCGTAGTTTAAGTTTAAAGCAAGTCCCGGCTCGAAACCGTACTTACAATTCTTATAGTTTATCAGATCTGCCTCTATTGGAAAAAAGACAACATGTTTTCGTATTAATAATAATTATATATAAGATATTCATTTGTATTTTAATTATATATAATTTTACAGTAAATTTGACAGCTAAAAATGACTTGCATTTAAAAACGATAGGAAATTTTATAAAAACAATTAAAATAGTAAATTATTAAACTGTAAGTCTTAATTTTAAGCGGTGTTTGTTTCACACATATTCCTAGGTTTTCGTTTCAACTTAAATGAATTTGGGAATTCCCCTAAGCCGTATACGAGCATTTAAATATTTGTCAAGTGTGTTCCGGTTCCTGTTATTATGTGACTTCCTGTGGCGATGGCCTCATTAAGTGTTTTCGTCATTGTGCGACTAAAAATAAATGGTAACTCACCAGGATCCGCACTGCCGACTCACCTGTGTAAATATACAAAAATATATACATATATCTATACCCTTAGTTTTGCCTGTCTCGGCGAACTGCGCAAAAAACGCAACTGTAACTGTGATTAATCGTTGAAGGAGCTGCTTGTCTATGCGTCCGTCCGTCCGTCCGTCTGTCTGTTGGGTGCGGCTGCAAGAAACGCAAAGGAAATTCAATTTTTGTTAAGAACTGGTAAATACCAGTTAAAGGCATTTTACGCATTACATCAGCGCACAAAAGTGGACTACAGTTGCGATTTGCATGTTATGAATGGTTGTTCACCTTTTCAAGCGCAGCGCGAATGCAAATTCAATAATTATAAATTGTAAATAAAATATGCGGCTTGAGGAAATCAATTTGCAAATTCAATTACACAGAATACACAAGAAGCGAAATGAAATTAATTTGCATTAGAAGCCATTCAAAAGGAACCGAATGCTGCCATGTTCAGGTCCGGAGCCAAATTCAAATTTCAATTGGCCTTAAAAATATTTCAGGCCCCAGCCAGCCGCTTTGATCGCAGCAACAAAACGTAAATAAATAATACAAGAAATTAAATGAAATACGGCCAACGCAAATCAAAATGCCAACTGACACCCGTCGACTGTGGCCGGTTGAGATTGCAGGTTTGGCTTGAGTGGCAAGTTGCCGCCTTTGTTGTTGCAGACACGTTGCAAATACTTTAACGCAAATATTTGCACAGCATTTTGCCAAAGGCTCTCGCAATACCCGGCGTATACGCAATGTGTGCTTAATTTCATTCAACCGTCTCACAAATTGCAGCACAAATAACTGCAAAATTCACTTTCTATTCGTTAAGCTAAGAAAATACTAACCTTTGTCATGCTGCATAGAAAATTCCCAACCCCCAACCCACACTTTAAGTCCCCATATCTTCGTCAAAATTTAACGGATTTTCATCATACTTGAGCTTTTCTTTAATACTGATTACTTATTTTGGAAAAATGTTGTTCAAATACAGAACTTGGATTTTTGTTTCTAATAGATTGCGGGTTCCGATATTTGTATAAAATGGAACGTTTAAAGTGATTCTGTGGCTTTAAACAGCATTTCTTTGATTCGACATTAAATTTTTAAACGTAATAACAAATAAAATATTTGTATAATTTTTGGTTTATTCATTTAGGATTTTTTTTATTTTTGAAACGTAAACTAATATAGTATGTTTTTTACCTAACATAGCAAACTCGCAAAATAAGCTGCAAATTGGAATTGCCTTAAGCATTCTTTGACATTGAGATACTTGCCGTACCTTCTTTTACTCTTAGCACATTATCGAAATTAAGTATACGTCGTGGGCACCTTAAAGTCCGCAAACAGCAGCAAAGCGAATGACCAAAATTGACCCAAATACCTGCTCAGACCCAGGACTACATGTGTACGCTTGTTTGTTTGCTCGTAAATACTTGAATGATACATTCGTGTCAGTGGAAAGAAAAGAAAAAATAAAATGTAGGAAAAGCGAAATAAGTAAGCCTACTGCTGGAGCGGGCTGACCACCAACTGGCGTTTTGCTACCTTTCGCAGTTTTACGACTTAATGACTCTGCTGGGATTAATATGACTAATGGTGCGCTGCTTTTTATTCGATACAGCTCGACTTGAAGTTCGCGCCGTATATATTATATATATATATATATATATATATATATACATAGTATATATGGGCTTTGTGCAATTCATGTCCAAATGACCGTCATTGACGTGCCGCACACTCAAAGACACACACTCACACTGCCTCAAATAATTATGGCTCCAGGTCGACTTTGACTTGGCTTTGTGTGCTAGCATGCCATTATATATAGGCAAAAAAAAAAGATATATGGTATCTAGCGCTTGTGTTGTGTGTGCATGACTATGGGATATCCTGTTGCTGCAATTGCTGAGCACATATTTGAACATATCCGTGTTTTTTTCCACGTACATTTACTTTTAATGTTTCCTGCTCGTTTCTCTTCTTCCTTATTAATTTCTTAACACTCATTTCTTATCTAACACAAATGTTTATTAATGTTAAGCACAATTTCTTCATCCAGTTTATAAAATATATTTGGAATCTTTTAATAAATAATTTACAACCTTCACTCCCTTGGCAGTATGCTCACGTTGGTCGCTGGCTTAGCTAAAATATATACAAAGTAAAGCTTACTTTTTTTTATTTATCAGTTTTTTTATAAATAAGCCCCTAAGTTTCTTTTCTTACTTTCTCTTAATGCTTATTTTTAACCTAAGCTCTACCTTTACCAACGCCAGCGTTGGCAGCTAGTCAACTTTTGCCAGGTATTCTAAATTTAAGCACAATCTAAGCGCACGCTACGCAGTATATACCCTTAAATTCTTAACCAAATGATATAAATATCTATAAAGAGCGACAGCTTGAAATTTAAACACTCTACACACAGCTGAAGTGGCCGTTTGACTGTCATTAGCCGGCTGCATCAGCAGCACAAGCACCAATAACAACAACATTAACACTAAAATAACAACAACAACTAAACAGTTTATCAAGTCGTCTGAACGGCCACTTGAACAGAGGTCAGGGGTTGGGGTTTGGGGTCAGCTGGCGCTAAGTTGGTCCTGGGAGCTGAAGGTGTTGACTTTTATCTATGGCATGCATCAGTCAGTCAGGAAAATTAATTAACAACAACATTGACACTTGAACATTGGACAGAACATGCAGACAGTTGGACAAAAAAAGGGGGAAGTATGGGCGGGGAACGATGGAGCAACTAAAGGCAGGCAGCGGCCACTCGCACAGTCAACAAGCTGCTGATTCAAGTCGAGTATAGTCCTTTGTCAAGCGATGCACAGTGGAACCAATTGCCAATCTAGCGTGAATTATATTTAAATTAAAACTTTTGGCATTCCCCTTTATGTTTATTTATTTATTTTTATATTTTATACAACACTATTTTTTATACCCAGACCTTATTGAAAATGGGTAAAAAGGATATAATGGTTTTGTGCAAATGTATGTAACAGGGAGAAGGAAGCATCTCAGAGCCCATAAAATATATATATATTCTTGATCAGGACGACGAGCTGAGTCGATCTAGCCCTGTCCGTCTGTCGATAATTTGCACCATTTCGACAAAACTCGATTGTAATACCTGGACTATAAGAGCTAGAGCAAAATTTAATTTGACATGTGCGCGTGAAGCATACGCAGCTTAAGAAAATTTCGGATATATGAAAAATTTCAATTCAAATACTACAGACTTAAGCTTTGCTTTACTGATTTCCCATAATATTAAAGTTAGAGTCAGCAAATTTGGTATGTAGATTGCTGGTGATCTCCTCCGAAAAATGCGGCCTTGATTTCCAGGCCACGCCCACTAGGACGCCCCCAGCGCCCTCGCCTTAAGAAATCGGAAATGACTATATCTCCCAACGTTTTTGAGCTAGAGTCACCAAATTTGGTAGCTTAGTGGTCAGCTCCTTTAAATAAGGGTAAAGGGTAAATTTAACGCCCACGCCCACCCCCTCTCCCGTCCCCGCAAAGCCCATATCTCCCACATTTTTAGATCTAGAGTCACCAAATTTTAAACGTAGATGGCTGGTCACCCCCTCTAACGATTCGTAAAAAAGTTCCTGGCCACGCCCACTCCCGCCCCCGCAAATCGCGAAAAGCTATATTTGTCACAATTTTGGAGCTAGACTCACCAAATTTGGCAGACAGTGTTTGGGTGACCTTCTTTTAAGATCGAGCCCAAAAATGTTGGCCACACTCACCTCCGCCCCTACGAAATATAAAAATTCTATATTTTTTTTCAAAAATAACAATAACTTCTGTGTGCTGTGAACGAGTATTACGCAGTCGGTTACGTCCGACTGCAACGTTCTTACTTGTTTTTTTATCATTTTATATAAATACATTTTTTTTTTTACAAAAATAGTTTTTATAGTTTTACGTCCAAACAAAAAAATCATTTAAAAATATTTTAAAATAATATAAACCTAAAGATTAAAATTGTTTTTCTTTTATTATTTTATTTCGTGCTATATGTTTAATTTTTCACCACTGTGCGCCGTTCCGTTTGCGCCTCATGAATTTGTCATTGTTGTTGCGGCTTGTTTCTGGCTACTGTGTTATAGAGTGGCCCGCACACACTCACACTCACACTCACACACACACAACTGGTTGCTGAGCTGGCCACAGGCCAGTCGGCCTCAAAAATAGCCAACTCCAGAATGAAATGAACCTGTGAACCAGAGAGAACCAAAGCGACGAGTAAGAGGAAGTCAAAGAAGCAGACGAACTTTTCCTTGACGTTTTGCGGTCTGTGTGTGAAAATTGTGGAAATAAATTGCATCCGACTGTTTTGTTTGCTTTCGGCTCTTGGTTAATATTTCCCACCACTCCTGTGATGGTATGTGTGTGTGTGTGTGGCGATTTTTTGTGTTTTGGCTTTTGCGGTTTTAATCCTGAGATCGCAATTGTGAAATATGTTTCAATTAATTATCCACGTTTCTGTTGCAAACAGACGCAGTTTGATTTGTTTCGATATGCTTTCATTCGAGTTGCAAAAACGTTGTGCCAAAACAAAAGTATTATAAATTATTTACAGACTTTTTCCGATTCGAAGTCAACAACAGTAATTGCTTAGGCAGTGTTGAGAAGCGTGTTAAATTTATTGCAGCCCATTATTTGTAATTTATGCTGAAGAACACGATTCGTGTTCGCTCGATATTTAAACGATATTGAACCGTTAAAAAAGTAGTTCTTCAGGGAGATATTGCTTATAAAGTGAACTACTGTTATATCATGAAATATTCCTTTGTAAATTATCGATCGAACCTCTGACTATTATGCCTGCAGTAATACAGTAATTATCGTACTTTCTTGTTTGAGCGCCGCCTTTATTCAATTGTGTGGCAAACCTTTAGAATATTATATAATAGTTTTCTTGCTCTGTGTTTTTTGCTTCCATTGAAATTCTGCAAATCATTGCACGTTATACATTTTTCCTTTTTCGCTGCAGCTGAAAACTTCCGGTAATTTTGCGCCGTAAAATGTTTGCCACCAATATCCGTCGGGCTGTCGTCAACGCAATGCCACGGGCCAGAAGGTATTGACGCCACCCAGCGCTACCGTTCGCATTCTTGGCGTGTCCTTTGCAGCGCCTATTTCCGGTCTGCGGCGTTTCCGCTGCATTTTGCAATTTGAATTGGCACGTGAAAAGCTATTTTCCCCCTCGCATATGCGTCGGCTAATTACTATGCAACAACAACAACACCTGGAAAAGTCCAAGTAGAGCAACAACAAAGAAGAACTAGAAAATATATACACTGCGAACATGGAGGAAGATGTGTATGCAACGCTCAACTACAGCGACAGCGAGGGGGGCGACGATGGCGGCGAGGATGAGGATGGCTGGAACAGCCTGGAGATGAGTGTTGAACAGCTGCAACATCTGCTGATCTGGCAGCTGCCCGATCCAACAGCCAACTACAGCCAACAGCAACTGACTAACTGGAATTTCAGCAATGCGACCGCAACCCCCATCCCAACTGCAATCCCCACGGAGCCCCCGTTCGATGCCAACAACTATTGGGCGCTGCTCGCGCTGGTCCTCGTCTTTGGGACCGCGGCGGGCAATATACTGGTCTGCCTAGCCATTGCCTGGGAGCGACGTCTACAGAATGTGACCAACTACTTTCTCATGTCGCTAGCCATCACGGACCTAATGGTCGCCGTGCTCGTCATGCCGCTGGGCATCCTCACCCTGGTCAAAGGTGAGTCCTTAACTGAAGCAGCTTCCCTTGATTTATCAGTATATATATAAGCACTATTCAATAAATGCTTTCCAAGATGCTGTTTGGCACTAACAATGTGCTGAGCATAAGGAATCCATGTTTAAAATTTGTGTTGCATTTTTTATACTCTTTCTGAGTTACATTTTTAAATGTGTCAGATTTTATTTCTTTAAATTGAACTTTTAAGATTTTCACCCTTTTTCCACTGAGAATATAATTTTTATTTTTCTTTAAATTTAAACTCTAAGCCGTCCACTTACAGAGGTGGATTATACAATATTAGTGCAATTTTAGTTTTTAGTGTTTATTTACAGCAAGCTTAATGTTATGTTAATTTAAGTAAGTCATTGTCGAAAATCAGTAAAACAAGTCTCAAATGTGTTTTCACAGACCTTAGATTATCCGCTTAAGATTTCTCCTTTTGATTCTGCTGATGCTTTACGCTAAGGCTACCCCATTCCATGCAGAGTATAACAATGCACGTTAAATGCGCTTGCAATCAGCGTGGTCAGGCGGCAAACACAAAGGCGAGGCAACGGCAGCCCGGTGCGTGTCCTTGGGCATCCTTGGGCTGTCGCTGACACGCAGTCTGATGCGCAGCGTATAATGAAGCCGCCTGTCAATGGCGGCGAAGTCGGAGCACGCCTCGGCGATTGCATTATGTGCTAGATATTTCGATCAAAGCGACTAAACAAAAACCAGAATAAACTCAATGAAAGCGCCAGAAAAACAGTGGAAAAATGAAAAGCTGACGGGGTGCAGACGATTTAATAAGCGCGTCGCCTTTGTTGGGCGCTCTCAGGCGCAGCTCAGCTCAGCTCAGCTCAGCGCAGCGCCGGGGCGAAAACAATGGGCAGACAGCCGCTCGGCAAGGCGAACGGAACAAACAGAAGCGTTTTTGGCTTCAGTGCAGCATAAAAATTGCATTAGACGCAGCGCGTTGACGATTTGAAGACATGGATGTGGATAGCGTGGATAGAATACCAGTTAAATTTTTATGCGGAGCTTCAGTTGTTCCCTTTGTAATTCGCGAACTTAATCAGCGATTATTCAGCTGTTCATGAACCATACACGCTGTTCATTTAGCTCACCAGTTGCTCGTAAACAGAACGTTTATTTCAATTTCCATTTGGTAAGAACGTGTCTGACCATTATGGTTCACAACCTGGTTTATCAAATTATTTTGTATATAAAGTCAGAGTAACTAACAAAAATTTTGTTTAAAAATTCTGCTTTCAAACTACTGCTTTTTTACACGAACAACTATAGAACTAAATAATTGAACATAATAAATCGCTCACGAACAGCTCTCAGCTGAACTAAAGAGTGTTTGTTCACTAATCACTGAACGAGTTCTGTAGTTCATTTCGACACGCCGTTCAATTGAAGCTTTTATTGAACCCAACGAGACAACTCTGCTGTTGGAGAAGGAGCAGGACAGAAGGAGCAAGAGGAGGAGCAGCAGCAGATGGCAGTTGGCAGCAGTCACCCGCTGGCCTCTTCCTGTACCCATGTTGACAGTTTTGTTTGTGCGCTTTGGGAGCTATTACACACACTCACACACACAAAGGGACACCTGCAGGCGCACATTTGGCAAATGGCGTTGCCAAAGTGAGCAATGCAGTCAGGCGACCTTTAAGTGTGCCAACGCCCAAACGGTGGGCGTGGCTGTCGCTGCCTCTTCTGCTGCTGCTGCTGCTGCTGCGCAAACAAATGGCTGCCTGTTATATCAAGTGTAAAAAATACTGCATGGAGCACAAGAAGCAGCAAAGAAAACAAGTAAAAGTCGAGTGGTAGTCCAGTTCCCGACTGGGAAATGCCCTGTAACCATTGCTCCACGTCAACAACAATTTATATTCAAATAACTGTGGCACCACAATGTGCCCACTTTCAAAGGGTACAGGGTATATAAAGGTTATGCGACAGTGCCAAAACCAAAAAAGAATAACGCAGCCAAAATTTGAATGCATTGCCGTGGTCCTTTTAAGCCAGTGTCGGAGCAGAGCCGATAAGAAAGTGCACTCGAAGGCTTGGCGAAGCGAGAAAATAATCGTGAATATCTTTATATATATATTTGATGCATACAAAAGCCACTGCAAATGCGGCAGTTGCATAAGGTAGGCTCTTAAATATAGTTTTCTATAGGCTTCACAAGGACTTTCTGCATGAAAAGCACTTGCAATAAAAATCCACACAGAAACTTGCACAACAGCAGCAGTAAGCACTCCCCTCCCCCTCCCCCTCTCCCTCCCCCACCCGCTCCCACTCCACACTCCGCACACAAACAGACAGTTTTGCTTTATGCTTTTGCACTCTGTGCCGGCGCCGTCAAATGCGCTAATTATGATTAAATAATTAATTGGCATAAAGCGTCAGTTAATTAATAACTGTAAGTGCAATTAATGTCGCGCATAAAGATGCGCCGTGCCCACAGCGCAGCCAAATTGAATAACATGCAAAAATAATAATTTACGTCATTTTTCAAATAAATGTCGAAAAAAAACAGCAAAATATGAAAAATGTCCGCAAAGCGTCAGGCGAAATAAATTAAGTGGCAACGCCGACAACAACAGCTACAACAATGGAGACGCGTAATAAACACAAAGGCGGCCGCAAATCAAAAGCACAGCCACAAATAAGAATAATAATAATAAAAACGAGCGAGCAAAAAAGAAGGAAAAAAGAATATAAACAGCATAATTAATTGAGCGCAAATTGGCGGCGTTGTGATTTTTGCTGGCAGCACAAAGTAGGCAATGAAATCTTACAAGAGAGGCAGCAGCTGATGCAGATGAGAGACAAAGAGAGTGTGAGCGAGTGGTATATAACTGTACTTAGGATTTGATACGAAATAGGCGAGCAACAACAACAATGGCACCCAGCTAGCAATAGAAAGAGGGATAAAAGCAAATTTATCATTTCGATGCTGTTTGTTGTTGCTGTTGTTGTCAAAAAGCATTTTAAGCGCTTAAGCTGCGACACGCACAGGCAGCCAACCCAGTGGGCGGCGTGGAATGGGGCGTGTCGCTCGTTGCCTGCTAGAGAGATGGGCCTCCGCTCACCGGGGACAGCTTTAAAGAAAAACAACAAATTTGTAGGGCATGTGTCGCAGCTCAATTGAGTTTATCGCGCGAAAGCTGTTCCGCTCTGTCATTTAGCAAGTAAATCGCCAATCGTGGCAATAAAATGGTTTATAGGAAGGCTAGTTAAAATTAACAAAAAAAAAGCAAAATCAACAAATATTATAGAATGTCGATTTATTTATGATTTTTATGAGCGTTTAAATTAATTCCCACATGGTTTAGTGATTTTTTCTTATCAATATTTGATTTCCTTATTGATTAACATTTATTTATTATTATTTAGTTATTTATAATTTTTCCAAAGTTGGCTTGAGGCTCAGGCTAAATGGTAACCAAAAATTATGATTACATTCAATGTGTTTTTTATTAAAACATTTCGTATGACAGTTCGGCCAAATCGAGTTGAAATTGATTTGTGGAATACACTTGCTTTGATTAGACACTCAGATTCATTCATTTCATAGATAAACGAGCCGCAATGAGCCATTGCGAAATCTAATGCCAAAGTTTTGGCAAAGTTTTTGCTTTGCTTAGCATTCGCCTGACTTTATCATAAATCTTTAAGCTACCCACCTGAACTGCACGGGGGCTGTTAGCAGGGGGTGTCAGTGGTGGGGGGGACCCGGTGACATGTCTACGCATACCAAATCGAGGGCGCCCCAAAATGGCAGCTGTCGACTCGTGCCGAGCAACCAATTAATTTTGGGGCCAGCCCCAAAACTGGCACAAGACCACAGAAGGACACGTAATGAAGTTTCTGATACTGTTTTTGTTGCTCCAGTGTTTAAAACACAATCATTGCCTATGCGCTTAAGCTAGGTCGAGGCAGGAGGAATGGTTTAGGAATGGGGTGGGACCCGAACCCTTTTTGACAATCACTGTGGCAATTTTTTTTTCTGCTTGTGGTCAGACAACGCCCCACGCGAACATCAGCTGTCTCACATCCGCACATCAATCAAGTGGCCAAAAAGAAAGGATGGGAGAGGAGTGGGAGCCACTCCCCTCGTCCCGGCCTTTCACTTTCAGCTTAAGTCTTGTAGTTTCCAATTTTGCATTTGCTCGTTTTAGTTTCTTGTCTTTAAGAAGACGCCATTTTGCATATGTTACCGTTAGGCTGTGCTCATTGGCAATGCAAAGTCCTTTTTAGCTGTTAAGTGTTTTGTGTCCGCTTACAAATGTAGTTGTAAATCAAGCGCATATTTGCTAGAAAGAGGGAGAAATAAGGGAAGTGTGGGGTCTGTTAGGATCAGCTACTCGTGCAGGTATTACATTTTTAATTTTCAATCCGGAACACGCTGGTTGCATTTGCTGGGGTAACTAATCGAGAGGGGGATTTGAAAAAGATTAAGGATTATTACGATTGAGACAAGCATGTGGAAAATCTGAAAATTTTCCATAAGCATTTATTTTCCAAAAGTCTTTAAAATTATTTTTAAAGATGCTAAGAAAAAGTGAAATCACGTGTGAGACAACCTGTCCTTCCCTGGGTTGAAGATGGTATTACTTGGCAGTCTGGTAAATATGTCATATGGAATACAATTAAAAAGGCCTAAGTCCGACCTGAAGTTAAACGGGTACCGCATTAAGAATATAATTACTTTTTAATTGCTGTGCTCTCTCCTCTTTTCCCCTCGTTCTCGTTGTGCATGTGGCTCCATTTTTAGCTTTTAGTTGTCAACGTTAAGCAGCTAAGTGCAACAATTAATTTATTGGTAACTGCGAATCGATTATAAATAAATAATAGGCAAACGCGTGCAAAGTGGAAAATGTTTTGAATATCCATTAGTTAAATAATATTTGAGTTGAGTCGATAACTTGTCTAAATGGCAAATAGCTGTGGGGCCAAAGTAGGCAAACAGAAACAGCTAAAGATACTATATACATATATATACAGGTGCAAATGTATTGGTTAAAGGGGGTGGGGGTAGGCGATGAGGGGCGGGTAACTCGCAGGTGAGAGGAAAACCGACAAGTAAACTGACTATCAGCAGGCAGACATTGCAGAGCGCAAAATAAACACAACAAACGAGAGACAAGGCAAGGTAGTTAAGCAACTGGCAAAGCAACTGGGTGCGACACAGGGGGTGCTAAGGGGATAGAGGGGGTTGAGTGGGTTGACAGGACATCAGGGCAGCTAGGAAGCTCAAGCCCAAGCACGAGACCAAGACCAAGACCGAGACACTGTGTTTGGCTTACCTTGGCAGTCAATGTCAGAGCAATTGAGGCATGCCAGGGGCACACACACCCTCATCTATATATATGTACATGTCTACGTATGCTGTAGACAGTCGTCACACTAGTATTTCACTTTGTGGCAGAGCCAACAGCAGCAGCGGCTACATGCATGCCAAATGGCCCGGCACACACGAGTCTGAGTTAAATTGACTGACTGAGTGACTGACTGAGTGACTGACTACGTGACTGACTGTGTGACTGATTGAGTGCCTGACTGACGGACAGTGTGAGGGCCCCAGATTGTAAGGCGCATTTTGTAGGCCCCAACACAGGAAACAAAGAAATCAATGTTCTTATGTTATTTGCTCTTCTATTCTACTGGTTAATTTTTATACTCGTTGACAAAGTGAAAATAGTATATTGGGTTTGTGCAATGTCCGTCTGACTCTCGCCGCTATTGAAGCTAGAGACTTGAGCCGAGTCAGATGAAATTTTAATGTTTTGGGACGCGTTCACCGCGAATGTATCTCCCACAGTTTTAAAGCAATCGTGATCAAAGTTGGCAGACGGTTTCGGATGATCTGTGAAGATCGAGCCGAAAATAGATATTTATGGCAAAATATAATATAATATAATATGAGTATCATATAATTTCAGTATGCTCTAAGCTATTATAGATATACTCTGAATGAGCATTGCGCAGTCGGTTACAGCCGACTGCAATGTTCTTACTTGTTAAATTTAGTTTTGCAAAAACAGAAATTAAAATTAATGAAACGTTAAAACTTTAGAACACAAACATTTTTAATTAATTTAGATATTTGCCCTATTGAATGCAGAATTTTTATACTCGTTCAGCGAAGTGAAACTATTATATTGGTTTTGTGCAATGTCCGTCATGCTGTCCGTCCGTCTGTCCGTCTGTCCGTATGAACGCAATATTTTTCGGCGCTATTGAATCTTGGCATATATACTTGTAGTTATCTGCTTCAGACAAAGTGTTAAGATTTTTGTGCCACGCCCAAATCGCAAATCGATTAAAGTTGAATATTTCCCACAATATTAAAGTTAGAGTCACCAAATTTGGAATGTAAATATCTGGTGATCTCCTCCAGAAAATGCCCTGATTTCCAGGCCACGGCCACTAGGACGCCTCCAGCGCCCCCTCCTTAAAAAATCGGAAATGACTATATCTTCCTCCGTTTTTGAGCTAGAGTTAACAAATTTTGAATATATATTACTGGTGAAGTCCCCCAAACATCGAAGAACAATTTTCCGGCCACGCCCCCTTCCGCCTCCGTAATCGCTAAAATCGATATATTTGCGAGCTCAAAACGGTAAGACGTGTATAATTTACACAATTTTAAAAACTTAGTATGTAGATTGCTGGTGATCTCCTCAAAAGACTGAGACCTTGATATCCCGGCCACGCCCACTGGTACGCCCTCCAGACACCCCGCCTTAAATGATCGGAAATTGCTATATCTTCCAAAATTTTGGAGCTAGAGTCACCAAATTTTAAAGGTAGATTAGTGTTCAGCTCCCGTCCACGCCCACCCCCGCCCTCTCCCACCCCCCCAAAGTGCGAAAGCCTATATCTCCAACATTTTTAGATCTAGAGTCACCAAATTTTAAACGTAGATGGCTGGTCACCCCTTTTAAAGCTCGGTAAGAAAATTTCCCGGCCACGCCCACTCCCTCCTACTCCCGCCCCCGCAAGCTAGACTCACCAAATTTGGCAAACAGTGTCTGGGTGACCTTCTCTTAAGATCGAGCCGAAAAATGTTGGCCACACTCACCCCGGCCCCTACGAAATATAAAAATTCTATATTTTTCCAAAATAACAATTACTTCCGTGTACTGTGAACGAGTATTACGTAGTCGGTTACGTCCGACTGCAACGTTCTTACTTGTTTCTTAATTAAAAATTGATATAAATGCGAGGGTATCATAACCGCCATATCCAAGGCGGAAGATTCCAATGCACTTTTATAGATTGTGTTATGGCATAAAAGTGTGTGTGGGCGTGTATGCGTTTGTATTGCGGTTCTGTTTCAAGGTCCTTGTAATTATTTTAATATCGATTGTTTTGCATGCGGCTTGTGGGCGTTGCCATTACTGGCCCGCCCCCATAGAGAAACTGAACTGAGCTTCAGTTCATATTTAATTTTTACCTGTAATATCCGCAGTTCGAGTCGCCGTCGACGGCTGCTTCTTCTTTTAGCCATGTAATGCTAATGGATTAAACGCTGCATTTTAAATAGCTCGCACTGCTCGTTGTCAATTTAATATTTAATTTTGGCCGTGCCCGGGCCATACTATTGTCGTGGCCGGCTGAATGAAATAGCCGCAAGTTCATTTGCCGCTAAGTAAATGGCACGTAATTTATGTGTCGCGCTGACATTGCAAAGAGTGCGAAAGATTGCCCTAAGCCAGCCGAGTTCGTGTTCAATGCCCACGCAGAGCAACTGCAGGCCGCAACGGTAGAGTGGAGCGCGTGACCTGTTTTGCTTTCGTGACACGAACTCATATTTCGACAAACACAAATACTGTCAGAAATATGGGTTAAAAAGCAAGTTTACCAACTGTTAAAAGCTTGGTAATAGTTTAATTGAATATTTAAAAATAATTTTGTACTCCTAAACGGATGCCTCAAAGTCTTAAAGGGTATGGATTAAAATTATGTGAGAGTTTCCTATTCGTGTTGTGCTCAAAAAAATACAACGCGCATCCATCTCTACCTCTGAGCTCAGCTTTTCGCCCTCGACAATGCGCGCTGAAAAGTATGCTACACTTTTTCTGTAGTCGCATTTGTCAACAAGGCGAAGGGCGGTGTGGGGGGTGTTATGAGAAAGTGCGAGGGGCTGTTGCAGTTGACGGCTGCTTTGTTCGTATATTTATTGAATTGTCAAGTTGTGTTTGTACGTTTGCTTAGCTGCTTTTAAGCTAACAACGCCGA
The DNA here is from genome assembly GCA_035047465.1 of Drosophila sordidula. Classification (NCBI taxonomy): domain Eukaryota; kingdom Metazoa; phylum Arthropoda; class Insecta; order Diptera; family Drosophilidae; genus Drosophila; species Drosophila sordidula. The sequence continues at coordinate 1,474,739 of JAWNPQ010000312.1, forward strand.
AAAAAGTGCACAAAAGGCCACAGACATAAGTCAATTAGGCTAAGTACATAATTTCATTTCGATCAATTGGCTAACAAAAAGGACGCTTAAAACCATGACTAAAATAAATACATATATTAAAAAGTTGCTCTGTTATTTAAAATCCGCTAAAAGTGGAGCTGTTTTCTGCTAGTATAAATGGAATAAAATTTGTTATAGAGTTGTGGTACTTTATTCAACTCATGTTTCTAGGAATTGCGAAATTAGGAATTTTTAATCTTCTCTGGATTTACTGGACTTAAGTACAAAATTCTTAGTATTTTTCGCTTAGTGCACTTGCAGGAAAAACTCTTCAGATTTTATTTGCAAATAGAATAAAAAATCACAACAAAAATATATATAAAAAAGTAAAAATATGCTAAACAACAGATAGATGGTGCTGCAGTTGTAAGGCATAAGTATACGCCATGCGGGCCAAACAAATTGTCGCCTAGGAAATGTCAGCAGGCGTCTTCAGAGCCTTCAGCCTTGGCAGTGGCAGCACTTAAGTGACAGGATATTAAATGATAACAGGCAACAGAATAACGAAGCCAGCAACAACAACAAAAGTGCTAAACAAAATGTCTAGAAAGCTCAATGCCTGCCAGGCCAAGCAAAACAGAAGCAAACAAGATTACAACGACGCCACCTGGCGGGGATACAGCAAAGCTTGGGCGATAACTGGGAGGCGCTGGCTACCAATGTCAGCTTTGACAATTTAACGCTACTAATTGAGAGTCATGGCGGCGATAATTCCAATTTGTGCACGTCTTCTGCGGGCATTCCTCAAAGCGATTGTTAAATATTTATAAGCAGTCGCTAAAAATACCCTACCTATATCTATCTATACCATCTCATTGTCGCTGTCTGCAAAAAACGTGACTGGCATCGTATTTGGCCTAATATATTATTATTTTTGTCAGCGTGTTGCTGTCTATAATTATTTATGGCAGGCCAATTCGCGACTCACGTGCTGCGTACAGAATCCACCAGCTGAGCCATCGGCATTACGCATACGTCTTGTGTTCGCGCCAGGCACGTGCAGCTGAGTGTCTGATGTATGTGTATGTGTGTGGGTGTTTGTGTGTGTGTTGGTGTGTGGTAAGGTCGAGTTGCTTGTTGACAGTTGTCGGGCTTGTCACGCAAATGTGTTGCCTGGCTTACTTTTTGTACCCTGTAAGCATTGAAAAAAAGGTGTTTAATGGTTTCGTGCTAGTGCATGTAAAAGACAGAAGATACTTTATCAAATTTAGTTTAAACTTTTTCGATTATTGTTTAATCAATAAATATCAAGTGATTAATATTGATACCGATGAATCAAAATCGATAAATATATGAATATTACTAAAAAAAAATCATTATTAATGATAAATAATGAATATTATTATTATTCACACTCCTTTGAATGCTAAATTTAAGCTCTAGATATTTTGCGCTGGTCGCAGGACATCTCCCAGTCGGATACTCTCGCCTTGAGCAGTCTTACAGTTTTTCAGCTTTAGTTGTTTGTCGTCTAGGTGACCCACAAAACGGGGCAAGACCAAACCGGACAGAACGCAAATACAATATGACGTTTCATTTGAATTTGTCCGGCGTGGGCGTTGCTCAAAGTGAAATATGACTTGACATTGCCGCAATGTTGCCAGTTGTTGTTAAAATTGTTGTTGCCGCCGCTATGCTAACTAGCTGAAGCCTTACATAGTCCTTTTTTTTGGACGCAATGTCGTTAATCAACTCAAAGAGTGAAACTGGACTCGGTGTCGTTGTAGCGTCCTGTCAGTGTCAAAGTCTGATAAATGAAGTTCGCATTGCGGTATCTAAGCTTAAGCTTACGGCACTTAGGAAGTGTTCCGCCTAGAAATTGTGGAATTGATCCACTGCCATTGCGGGATTTTAGCTGAAGCTTTGATTATGATATATATTTATTTGCGTATAAAAGATTTAACGAGGGATTTTTATAATTTATCTCTTCGCATTTACTATTTTTGACTTGAGAGCGCATTTAACTTTAGCTCTGCAAAATCTAAGCAGCTTTGATAATAATATTTGCTCATGAGGGTTTTACGAGTAACTTTTATAATTTGAAAGCTTATTAAGTTAAACATCAAGCGGCGTTTAGCTTGAATATAAGCTTATTTTTATTTGCTTAACAAGGTTTTTACGAGGTATTTAAATTTAAATTTATATATGCAACTATTTTTTTATTACGCCACAGCTCTCGTTTCGTGATCTATTCAAAAGCTGTAAGTTGCCTTTAAATTTAGCTTTAATTTGGAAAATAGCTTAACTACTTAATAAAAGCAGTCTGCAACGTTTATGCTTGTTTTAACAAATAAAGCTTTTATGTTTACCAACACTTGCAGCGTATTTGATTACAATTGAGCTGTTGTTGTTTCCTAGAGCCGTGCCAGTTATTTTTAATCGCTCCAGATCATGTTGTAATATTATAAAGCTACAGTAAACATAATTAAAAGCGTAGTGCATTTAATTAATTTTGACAACAGTAAAGTATAATTGCTAATCAAGTCTGTGCAATCATTTAGCAATCAGAAAATGAAACAAGTTATGCTGCTTCTGGTATAATTAACTTGCTTAACTTTGTTTACAGAACTTATTTGCAATTGCACGCTGTGTGCATGATTTTGCGTATATTTGCGATTGCCAGGCCCTCGAGCATCCAATCAAACGGCTGAGCAAGAAACAAGTATTTGTCTAATATACATGAATACATATACACATACACATATATACACATTTGTGCATGCATTTTTCTTCACTATCTGCTCCAGTTTGTCATATGAGAATTCTCGGTACTTCAATAATTGCATGAACAACTGCAATTTTCATTTAATTAAATGGACACAGCCCGTGTCCAGGGCTGAAGGCGCGCCCTATGCAACCCTGCCTGCACCTCGCCCCACCTCGTTGTTTGTTTGCTTTGCACATTTTTTGGTCTTTCATTAAAATGGTAACACAAGAATTTGGGTAAACAACAACAGAGTGGACAAGGTGGTTACAGATGTAGATACACACAGGCGAGAGCACATACATATCATGCTACATGAAATTGTGAGGTTATGTGTGCCCAATTGTGAGGTTATGTGGCTGTGTGTGTGTGTGTGTGTGGCATGTTTTGAGTGTTAAATTAAATTCTCGTTTTGATTTGCTTGCTTAACCGACAGCACGTCCGCATTGCGGGCTTCAATTCAGTTTTCCACTCTCAAAATTTTGCTGTACAAGCAGTCGCGCAAAAGTAAACATGGAAATTGACACGTGCCAAATATAAGTATGTTAACCACAAATATTAGACAGATTTTCGGTGTGAATTGCGCACATGTGTGTGCACTGACAAAAAGTTGCCTAAGAACGGGGCTTGAAATTTATTAAATAAATGCAGTTGATCAAAAATTCAAACTAACTTTAACCTTAATTTAATTTTAGTTTAACGATCTCAAAATTGAATTTAGCCTGATTTGAAACAAGAAGCATTACTGAGAATCCGTTAAAAGATTAAAGGTATTTCACTTAATTAAAAATCTATTTATTTAAAACGTAAAGGAATGTGACAAGAATCCTTAAAAGTGCACTGACCTTTGTGGCAACAAGTTTTGCAGTTTAAAATTAGTCGCCCAATTTAAAGCTACTTCTGAAATGTCAATTTTGTTTGCAGAAGCAGCACGTATAAGCCAAGTGTTCTGGTTTCCATAACCAATTACCGTATTTTTAGAATGCCTTGGCTAAAAACTCGTCAGAACAAATTTATTTGAATTATGCATAATTCCTAATATACATATATACACACATACATATGTACATATACAATTATGTAGGTATATGCGTAGACAGACAAAGTTTCCGCGGCTCGGGCTTAATGTGCTCGATAAATTTAAACGGTCTATTTTTAAGTGCCTCCAAGAGAGAGTCATATACAACATTATTAGTCCGTAAGTCTCTTCTAACCAGCAGTTGTTGGCAGCTGCAGCCGAAAAAGGCCTGTCATCTAATGCAATAATGCCCTCATTCCCCACTCTTCCCTGCCCCCTTTCCTTTGGGCAAATTATGCGAAAAGTTTTGTTGGGCACGAAAGTATTTAGAAGCCCGTACTTCACTTCCAGCCAACATTTGGCCAACTGCAAAGCAGTTTGTGGCATTTGAAGACTGCAGCCAAATTTTAAAATATTCTGTTGCGGTTGCCGGAGTTGTATGCAGCAGACAGCAGGCAGCCTTGCAGAAAATGGCAGCACACACGACAGGCCCAAATAAGAAGTACGAAGGAAAAATAGTTCGCTTTCACTCATATAAGAAATTGGTGGAGAGACAAGCAGATACCGATAAAGATTATATATACTTTAAAGACTCGCAAATGTCTCCCTTTATTCGTTACACAGTTTCTGTCATGATTATAATACCCTTGCGCAAGGGCATAGCGCTAAAGTCTCTGACTTAGGTTTGAATAACATTAGATTCAGCCTTAAATTGTGCTTAGTAAATGGAATAGTTTACAAAACCATTCAATAATTTTTCAATGATAAACTAAAGAATGCTGAATGGCATATTTTTTGAATGGGAGCACACAGAGCCCAAAAGATAAATTATGGCCGGGTGGCAGGAGTATACAGGATATGAGTTTTGTCATCTATTGCTCATATATTTCGGCTAGTCGCCATTCTCGTTGTCGATGTCTGGTAATTTTATTTTATTACGCCAACAAAAAAGATGAGCAGAGAAAAAGAAAACTCGTTTGGGCTCGTCTCGTTTCGAAAGTATCCTGTTTTGGGACAAACGAACGAGCGTTCGAGCCTTTTATGTTCATAAAAAAAAGTTTGTAATATTTTTTGCATGTCTTGTTATGTCGCTGGCATTGTTGTTATTGTTGTTGGTATCCTTATTGTTATCTCTACAAATTGTAATAAGCAGAAATGAACTGAATGAACTGCCTTGAGACAGTTCAAAATATTGATGGCCTGCTAAGCATGAATATTATATGAATAACGCAAACCTCTTCGGGTTCGCAACTCGTTCAGTTATACTAAGAATATCTTGTTTCAAATTCATCACTTAATTATCTCACAGTTTTTCAGGCTAACACCACTGCTGGGCAAATAAAACTAGTTTTACGCAGAAAAGACAGTTTAAAATATTTATATTTTATTTTAAAAACTATACAGGGGATATGTACATGCGATTTTGCTATGAAGGATATTTTATATAAATAAAATATACCTAACAAATTATTTACTTTAAGTCAGCTTAAATTATTTATTTTAAAATTTGTGAAAAATCAAAAAAAGCGAATACACACTTAAAAGAGACGGAATGCCCGCAGTCAGCCATTTGAAAATTATTGCAATCTGGCAACACTGCTCCGATAATTGCCAAGTTCATCGCATGTGACTTCAATCGTTGCGAGCGCCTAAAAGATGCAACAGAAAATTTGCTGTAATTCGCAATGGGGCTTAAACTTTTCGCAAAGTTGCCAAAAGAGAAAAAACAACTGTGGTAAGTTCTCCGTAATCAATAAGTCGCTAGCAGCTTATAGCCAGGGGGAGGCGGAGGGGGCAATGCCCGGGCTATTTAAACAAAGTTGCAATAACTTTGCAATTGCAAAAACAAAAACGGTTAGCGAAAGGTATTGCAAGTGCTTTGTAATCCATTTCAAAACTTTGCCAACAACTCACGCAGACATACACATTCACACATACACTCCAAAAAGAAAAGCCATAAGAAAAAGCTCTTGTAATAGACAAACAAAGAGCGGAATGAAACGTTAAAATCGCGTGTAATGAAGCAGCGGAACCAAAGCAATTTGTGTAAGGAACCGACTTGAATAGACTTGTTAGGGTATAGCACAGTGCTTAAGTTAATGACACTGCCTTAAATATTATGCTGCCCGGGGGTGCTGCTGCTGTAATCCAAATCGAAACACTCGCCAGGAGTCATGCAGCACATGTAAGAGGATTCTCGGTCGCTGCCAGATCAAAAGTTGAGTGCAAAATGGGCAAGAGAGAAAGAGAGGGGAGTGTAGTGAGGAGGAGTGTGGCAGGCAGACCCGGCTAGGTGTTCGAATTAAGCGAAGCGTTAACAATGCAAAAAAAATAAAGCAATGAAAAAAGCGCTGTGTAAATATTAAAAGGTACATTGAAATAAAGTGAGCAGACCCGTGGGGATGCGGGGGTTTTACGGGCAAAAGGGCAGAAAGGACATTTGCGACGGACTAGCAAAGACATCAAGAGAGCCGCAACAATTACACCAACGTTAATAAAATCCAAGCTAATATATATTTATTTTTGAAGCACACAACGAAGCTAAAATGCGCTATTTTTTTTAAATATATGACATACAATTTATTATTAATTTTAAGCTATAAACTCTAGAACGTTACGGTTCAAACCCGCTGCATCAATTTATTTCTTACTTTAAAGTGAACCTTTAAACAGAAAAAATTTTAAATTTTAGTTATACACTCTTTATGCCTAAGCATCATTAATGGATAAAATAGAACAATTACAACAATAGTTAAGGGTCTGACTTGAATACGTTTTCTTCTTTCAACTTCTCTCTTCAAGTGTTTAAATTAGCCTGGTCTTTAATATTTCGCCTGAAGTACGTTATATTATCTTTTTAGCCGTTTCACTTCTTCGCTTAGCTCTAAGCCAGAGCAAAGATGCCAACAGCAATGCGAAAGTTTAATATTAAAGAGTATTAATATGTATAGAAAATTAGTGGGGGAGGGAGACGGAGAGCGGGAGTTCCCTAGTGTTTTATGCACTGTGCTGATGTGAGTTTTTATTATTCTTTATGTGGTTGTGTCAGTCTGACTGTATCTGTGTGGGTGTCTGTGTATTTCTGCGGCGCTTAAGTTTGCTGAAGTGTGAAAATAAAGCAAAAAACGAAAAGAGAGGCGCACAGCAAGCAGCAGGCTGTGCAAGAGCGAACGGGACAGCGAGATAGATTCAGGTTATGGCCTGCTGAGCCTAGGCAGCTCGTTTGCGACTTGGGCGCCCTTTCGCCCGGCTGCTGTGTTTTTTAAATATTCTATGGGATATCCATTAAAATATAAATGAATTTCTACAAAATGTAAAAAGGCTGAAAAAAACCTGTTGGCAATTTAATTGAATTCTTTGTTGTGTCTCTTTGTTTGTTGTTCGTCTGCGGATGTTCTGGAATTCGCGAAAATACACAGTTTAGAGAACAGCGGCAGGAAGAGCTAAGGAATTACACACACGCGTGGGTTGGGTTCGCAGCATTTTCTTCTGAGCTCAAGAAAGGCCAAAACTCAACTATAAACTCACAAACACACAGTCGCACACACTTTGAGTTGTGCTAAATTCGAGCATTGGGGAAGCTATTAACATGCATATGATAGACACTTCCGCACAAGTGGCAGGACGCGCACGAGGACATGAACTCAAAGCCAAAGCGGAACATGCGGTGACTACCTGCATCAACCGGGACACAAACAACACCCACACACACACACACATACACACGTGCGAACACACGTGTTGGTTATTCTTTCTAGTTGCTTAGACAAATATACCGGAGAATGCGGCAATCGAGATACTACTGTGTGTGTCCCGTATACCCTGTACTTTTAAGCCAAAAAAAAATATTTATTTTTGGTATTCTTCGATCTGAATAAAATTCTATGAGCAGGGGTGAGAAATGAGTATGGAATTTATAAAAATAAAATATATATAAAATAAATTGTCAGTTGTTCCGTTCACGGCTTAAGCCAATTACTTGCCTTTATGTTCGGTTCGTGAACCTGAACCACTTCAATGAGCTCCGGTTTTTGTTTGAACCTTTAACATTTAACATTTGATCAAGAGTTCGAATATTTTCGATGTAATTGTCAAACGACCCTTTGCTACACCTAAACATCCATGAGTACAAAAACTTGGTCAAACTGTTGTTAGTTTCAGCCCGTGCTAGTTCCTGGGCTATTGTATTGTAGCTGTGGCCTTTAACTTGCTTTATCCTTTTGACGGGTTCATCATCGTCGTCGTCATCGTCATTATCATTATTTGTATCATCATCATTATCATCCGCAGCAAATGGACGGCAAATCAAATAAATAACTGTAGGGTGAAATGTGCCTGCCATGCATAAAGTAAACTATTTAATGGACTTTTGCCTGCCGATGGCTGCCATCAGCTCAATGGTGTTGACGTAGGGGAGCAGTGGGGGCCAAGCGGAAATCGAAAGCTATTAGAAACGAGGCTGCCTGCAGGGAAATGCGGCCGTTCGCCGAGTAGTTTTTGCCTCGCTTCTCGACGGAATCTTCCGCTGCTCCTGCTCGCTCTGCCTCTTCCTTTCTCCCTTCGACTTGTGACATTCGCTGCTTCACTTTGAACTCATTTGCTTTTCTTTCTATTTTCTATTTTGCCATTTTCATGGGGAAAAAATGAAATTTTACGCAATTTGACTTTGTGGGCGGGGCATTCACGAAACTGTCGTCTCTAGAGATGAAACAAATGAAACGGTGATACGACAAGCGGGATTTTTTCAAATATATTTTTTATTGATACCCATTCAAAATTCAAAATTAGTTTGTTGTATGTTGAACTAAGTTTTAAATGAATGATTTTAAAATAATTTTTAATTTTAATATCAACAAACTCTGGCTTGATCTTTATTCCCATTCGGTAGAGTGTCACTGTTTGATCTCTATTTTCGTGTCACGACAGAAAACATGGCACGCGCCCAACTGTGGTCGTCTCGTCCTTTTATTTCTATGCTTTGGCATTTGACTTTCGATTTCGTTTCAAGCTCTCCACATTCGCTGAGCTCGGCATCTACATATATGTACGTATGTATATACAGGTGTGCACACTTTAAGCACACATACTCACACAGCGGGGCAGAGACGGGTAATAATGCAAATGACTTTGGCTTCCGTATGGGCCCAGGACACGGCCTTTTGCATTGTTGTTGGCCTTTGCCTATTCTTGTTGTTGTTTTGTCGCTGACACTTTTATTTTATTTTTTTACTTTCACTTTTACTAGCGTTGCCAGACATAGAGAGGAATTTCGTTAACCGTTTGATGTGAGTCAATGATATCCGATCCACTTGGCCCTGACAGGCGGCTCAAAGGAAAGAAAGGGATGTTTGGCATGCCGAAGCTTAAATACCCTTGTAGAAAACTTGAGAATGCCAAGTTCCAAGTTTATCACGTTTTGCAGATATGTTAGGAATAATGAAGCCTGTAAATTTAACTCTGAACAATTTAAAAAAAAGTTTTTTAATACAATAATTTAATCTTATATAATATAATAGTTCGAACAGACTTACTTTAAAATACGTACTGTATCTAGCAAAAATACGAACAAGTACCATATCAAGTACCATGCCTGTTCATATTGATCAAGAATATATGTACCTTATAGGCTCACCAAAACTAAAATACCCTCTGTTAAGGTATAAAGACAGACCTGTAAGCTACGCAAGCGAGTCCAGATAAAAGATTGTCAAAGCGCAATAGTCACATACTATTAAGAGTTTATTTCAATAAATTTGCATTTAAATACAGTGTTTATATCTGATTTGCCTATGCAAATGAGTCTAAGAGATCCTTTACATGCTATAAATGCAGAAGCTGAGGCTAAACTTCTTGCTTTGCAACACTCTTAGCCCGGGCCAGTGGTGCCACCTTGCGACAATGTGACATTGTCAAATGTGCCCAGATTCTGTTGATTTTATATTAAATTATCATTACGCCGCGTAATTGAGCATAATTGTGCACACGTCCTGCAATCCTCGGGTCCATCCACAAATTTGACCACGCGCTCGCCTCAACATTTTCATTATGGTTTTCCATTAGCATATGGCAGCCATTGGAGATTTGCCGCATGGCGACTTTTGCCGCTGCTTTTAACGCAAATATTCGGCCACAAACACAACACACACACTCGCACACTCACATACCCACATACACACTCTGAAAATAACAGCAACAACAACTAACAGTAGCAACAGCTGCGACAACATTCGGGTTCAGATTCCGGGCTGATGGCAATTTCGTTGTACAGATCCCCGCATTACGAGTATCAAATAAGTAAAAGTGCTCTAGGCGAGAGTGTCCGACTAGTAGATACCCTTGTAGCCAATTAAATCGATATATAAACAAGAGCAGCGACTCATCGGTTGAGAAAGACATTCAAAGTGTTCTTTAATCCTTTCAGAAATGCGGATGTGCCTAGATATTTTATGGGTGCTGAAATGCCAGCGTCTGCCTGTTATATAAATTTTCTCATGACTGATATACCTCACTTTAGACATTTTCAATGGACACGGAGTATATATAAAAAAAAGAGGAAGAGGAAACAACAAACAAACCAAAATACATCTCATGAGGGTCAGAGATACAAGCGCATAAACACGAATACATATAGTCCAATACGTATATGAAAGTGATATGTATATATGTATGTGTGTGGGTGTGTGTGTGTCTGAGGGTTAGCATATGCATATGCATGCAAATCTGTCAACGGGGTGCGTGAAATGAAAATGATATTTACATGCAGATGCGCCGAAAGTCACAACAACAAGAAACATAACTATATATGTATATGCATATATATGTGTAACTGTATAAAAAGGTATACATACATACTACTACATAAAAAGAACCCAGTGGGGCTTTTCTTTATGCCGACTAGGGAAATGGAGGCGGCTGTGATGCCATTTCATAAATATGCTGACAGCGGAGGTGACAACATGTCAACAAGCGCCGCGGGTACTTTACACACACACACAGAGCGGAAGGGGGAGAGAGCGGGAGAGAGATAAACAGCAGGCAGGCCAATTTTGTGCGAGGAGTTTAAAGCGTGCGCTCAAAAGCAGGCAACACTTTAAATGATTGATTATTAGCCATGTGAGTCAAATTGTATTCCTGCGTGTGGAAGCTGTGTTTGCCTGCCCCGCAAACGCACACACTCCCTTCCCCATTCCTCGTTCGACTGCACTAAAAAAAAATAATTATACATATTGGTAAAGAAACATAAAGATAAAGATTACCATACAAGTTGTATAGAATTCGTTTCGGGGGTTTTCTTAACACTTACATATTTAAAATCTGTACCCAACGATGACTATAAACATATGCAATCTTTTGCTCAGTGTACCATTTGGCAGCTTACAAACGCTTTGTCTGCCAGCTGTCTGTTTAGCCTCTACGCGCGATTTGAACCTGGACCCCCTAAGTAGCTGTCATATGCCAAAGAAACGTATATTCCCTTTTCTCCTTTTCTTCGTTTTTTAGCTGTTATTTGTGATTTGTTATTGGAAATTGTTATTGTTGGCAAACGGTCCCGGCGAATGTGCGTGACAGCGGCAGCAACAAGAACAACAACAATGGCAAATAAAGAGCGAAAATTCGACTTATTCGGCTTATTTTATAATCGCTGCGAATTTGGAAAATGTTACAATGATTTTTATTTCTATATTCATATTTTCTTTTTTGCATTATTTTGCATTTTCATATTTTTCGCATGTAAATTTATTTGTCAGCTCCTTTTATTGACACAAATCATTGAGATGTCGAGTTCTACAAGTTGTTGTTGTTGCTATTGTTGTTGTTGAGTTTTATGTATTTCCTTTCAGCTATTTGATATTTTGCCCCTCTGATTGGTTTACGATTTACGATTTGTGCGTATAATTTTATGCCCATTGAAGCGCGTCGCAGGCAGATTTCAATCAGAAATCAGCGAGAAGGCTTGCCAAAAATAAAGAAATAAATAAATAAATAAGGTAAACAGAAATATAAATAGGAGACAACCACAGTGAACGTTCGATATGAGAGTTCCCCATGTGAGATAAAATGGCTTTTGTAAACGTACATTTTTTTATATTTTTAAATAACAATACAGTTTATCTTGGCACCGAATAGAAAGTATTTTAAACAAACAAAGCAAATAAAACCAAAATAAAAATTAATAAATAACACGTACAGTAAATATCATACCCCTTCGCCAATTGCTTTCACTTGTCGAGCGTCCACTGTAGTAAAACAAATTCACTTAAGCCAATTAGAGCAAACCCTTTTAGCCAATGGCAAACAATTGGCCGAAACGTATTTAATTGTCGTTGAGACGCCGAAGGACAACTAAAAACGGAACTCAAACTAAAATTAAAATCGATGCTGGGCAACAACAACAGCAGCAACAACCACAGCGCTTTCTGGCCAATTCATAAATCATTTTTTGGCATATATCCACAGCAGCAGCGGGTTCTGGTGTTGCGCGTTTTGGTCGCTTGGAGCGCTGCACGCGAACTGTTTGCCAACGCAGAAAAGTGTTCAAATATTTGTTGTTGCTGTTGTTGGTTTGTCATACAAGAGCTTATGTTGTCATAAGCAGCGATCCGCCGCTTTGAAAGCCAGAAAACGAAATGAATGAAGGAGAACAGAGAAAAGTGCTTTAACCTAGAGGTACCCGACTATTAAATACCCTTAGTAGATATCCTTTGTTTAGCTTCCGATATTTATTAACTTATTACCACTTAAATATGACATTAAAATGTGTCAAATTGTTGGTGTATTTATCTAATCTAAATTATTAATTTATTGATTTCCTGGAAACGGAGACAGTAATTGATCATTTTATTTTCCAAATTGATTTATGACTGTGATCAAGAATATATATATATTGTTTCTGGATTCGGATTGTTACTACCTGTTTCAGACATTAGCACAATCATGATATGCCTATTGTTTAAACTGTTTTCAGTTGTTCCTGTAACAACAACAAAAACTAAAACAGCTCAAAATTCCATCATATTTCCGGCATGACTTGAGTTTTTCCGCTGTGGGTCATTTCTGGGAGTTGTAAGTTGATTTGACAAATATGAAAGTCATTATTGGGACTGGCCGTACCCCATTTGACCCACTAAAACTTGCAGCAAATTAAATAAGTTTCGACGCATTTACAAAGTCATTTCGGTTGCCAAGTTTTTGGGCGCGCAGCTTTTGGCTCCTATTTGTGTTTGAGTTTAGTTTTTATGACTGGGCTGCCCCAGCCCTACTCTACAACTGCCTTCTCCCCGTCCCGCCCCACAGAGTATGCAAAACAAAACAAAAACACACAAAAGAAATCAGCTAAAAATTTATTTGGCTCTGTTAAAGGAAGACGATGAAGAAGAAGCAGGAGCTGGGAACTTTGCGCTTTTGTTTGAAATTTGTTTCGCATTTGTAAGTTGAAATGTTTTTTGTGAATGAACAAAATAAAATACAACAGAACACAACACAACACAACTGAACTGAACTGTGCGTGGAAAGAGAGAAGCAGGAAAGAGAAGTGCGCTTTTGGGTTGCCGAAGATTAAATACCCTTGTTGTCGCTTAACAGATTACCGTTGTGTTTTTCTACTTAGACTAACAATGGAATTTTTTTTTTGTTTACAAAAACTTTACTTTATTGCTGGGTTGTTGTACATAAGTTCGATATTGATTGTAGTTTTTATTTCCTATGCACAGTATTGGTTACAATAGCTAAGTTTCGTTAAGATATCTTCAAGAACAATAAAGTGTTGTATACAAAAAATCTAATTGGGAGCGAAAGTTCCTATATATGCCAGATTTGGTTAAGCTATCTTAAGGAACAAACAAAATGTTCATACTAAAACCCAAATTTGGAGCAATTGCTTCTATGGCAGCTGGTATATGATATAATAATCCGACGGGAACAAAGTTTCATCAATGCGTTGCACACTTCATGGCAAAATAAAAGTATCCTCTGCTAGGGCATAAAGAAGAGATCGAAACACAAATAAAAGCGTAGCATAGCCCCCAAGTCGCTGGCAGACCTCAGACCTCAGGCATGCAGTTTGGCCCTTTTGTGTTTTTCGGGCCCCTAAATGGACCCCACACAGACCAGCCCCGCCCAGCAGCAGCAACAGCAACAGGAATCGAAGGAAACGAAACTTTGGTAGCATGCGTATCCGTTATAGGTCCGTTACCTTTCAGCTGCGCACAGCCCGCTTTGGCCCCCTCTCCCGTCTCACCATTACTTCCCTTCTACTTTTCGCTTTAACAAATTTATTTCCAATGCCCAAATCGATTTAATTGACACTTTAGGCCCCACATAAATCGTCCAGGGGGCCGACGCAATGACCGTATCATTTGTATTTGCAACACCTACCAACACCATTGAAACCTGACAACCTAGAAAGACGCCGTGCCAAAATGGGCCGCAATTCGATCGCCTTTATGGCGGGACTTGACAAATGGCAAATGCTGATGGCCAAAGGAACACGAATTATGAATGTCGACAGCCAGCAACAGTTGATTGGCAGGCTGTTAGTCATGTTCGAAGCGTAATTTGGATACCAGGTACAACTGATAGGAGGGGGGGGATATTTATGTGTGCTGGGGACATTTATGTGAAAAGTAAGTGAGGGGAATTGTATAGAAGAATAAAGGAAAGCTAACCTTCAATTTACTTTTAGGGAATAGCCTGAATTACCGCTGGAACTCAAGGAAACTCAAACGTGAATGAATTAAACTAGTTCCTGACCAAAAGCAGGAAAAAAGATTGCGAGCCTACTGAAGTTAATTGTAAATCAACAACCATGCCCAAAATATAGAATGAAGAATAAAAAATGGGAATACAATTTGATAGCCATAGATATATGTTACCTTTAGCCGCCTAAAGCCTGGTTTGTTGCCATAGTAAATCACCTGTCTGCATACCCTAAAATGTACTCACATTTCTTATCTCGTGCCATATATTTCAAATCGTGCATATCCCAGCGAAATCCTTTATCAGCAGCAATACAATATTCATGCCCAGTCAAATTCCAGCCACAAATCCAGCTCACAAATCTTACAAGTCTCACATACAAAGGGGATAACTCAGTGCACTATATACTCACACACACACTTACACTCGCTGAGTTATGACATCCAACAGCTGCGCAAAACGACTGTCCAGGAGGGCGGGCAGGTCCAGGGACGCGGCGCAGCTCATATGAAGAAGCTGCCACAAATATGTTGCATAAGCCACACTAGGGAGGCAGCAGCAGCAGCAGCAGCCGGTCATAAGGTCGAAGGTGGCACAAATAGAAGAGAAAGGAAAACAAAGCAAGCTAAAGTGCGCTAGTCTAGCACTATGACCGACTAGCAGATACCGAATATTTAATACATTTTTTATAAGTATATGCAATCCAAAACAAATCAAATATCAAAATTAGAAAATAGTGGATTACCTATAAAATTTAAGCGATATGCTCAGCAATCGAGATATCGATATTTATCGATTGCCCTACTTCCAAGAAGCTATCCATAACTTTGTAGATTATGATCTGCGTATAGCATATGGGAATATATATTCAAAATTTCATGTGTCTAGCTTTTGATTTTGATATATATCAATTTTAAGGAAATAGTTATCGATATCCTGTATAAAAGACTCTAGCTAACGTTGATCCAGAATATATATGTCGCTGTCTCTTTCCTCATATCTATCTATCTAATTTTAATTATTTTTTAAGATTAGATTTATATTTTAGAATTTACGCTTACTACTAACAACCTTCTTTTTAGCTGTAGGCTCTCTTAACGTCACTGACAACAATTAGCTGTGATTAGGGGCATAGCTAGCCGGACAGGCAAATAAACTACCCCCATCGTGTCGGTGATGTTATGAGAATTGTTTATAATTCCTTAGGCTTTTAGCATTTAATTGTTGTATTTATATATAGGGATACACCTTTTTGTGTTTTATACATTTCACTTAGGTTGACACTCGATTTATCAACCTGTTAAATAAATGAATAAAGATATGCTTTATAGAATCGTAAATGCCCTCAGTTGCAAAAATCATGATGCCCCTTTTTAGGCATTTCCAATTGGTGCAGGGTATAAGGGGGAAAAGAAATCAAATCAAATGGCCAAGCGACAGTTGGCCGCCTATTTTGGTCGCTAGTTGGAAAATATTGCAGTCGCTTGGACCAACTAAACAATCCTTACCCCCACCCCTGCCTCCCCCTTTTGTTATTGTTATTTATAAGCGTATCTCCCCAATAAAAGTCAAAGCGAAACTTGTTTTATTCTCTTCTCTAACACCATCGCTTCCTTCCGCTCTCTTTGCAGGCCACTTTCCGCTGAGCTCGGAGCACTGTCTGACCTGGATCTGCCTGGACGTGCTGTTCTGCACGGCGAGCATCATGCACCTGTGCACCATCTCCGTGGATCGCTATCTGTCGCTGCGCTATCCGATGCGCTTCGGCCGCAACAAGACCCGACGCCGCGTCACCCTCAAGATTGTCTTTGTCTGGCTGCTGAGCATTGCGATGAGCCTGCCCCTCAGCCTGATGTACTCCAAGGTGAGGCACTATCTCCTTTCCCCCTTTTAGCCTGGCTAACTTCCTCTTGTTCTGCTGTCAGGATCACGCCTCGGTGCTAGTGAATGGCACTTGCCAGATACCGGATCCGGTCTACAAGCTGGTCGGCTCCATTGTCTGCTTCTACATCCCGCTGGGCGTGATGCTCCTCACCTATTGCCTGACCGTGCGCCTCCTGGCCAGACAGCGCCAAAACCTCGGCGGCGGCCAGCCCACGTCAGCGGCCACGCCCGGCTGGGCCAGCGGTTGGTTGGGCCAGGCACCCGCTTTGGGTAAGTCCCAGAATCTATTTACGGGCTACGTTACAGAGCTGTGTCCACTGTCGCCAGATATGAAGCAAGTATACCCGACTGCGCCATACTCGTTTTTTAGAAATTGAAGGAGTGGGCGTGGCGCGTACATTAGATCAGATAATTTGTAGTTCACCTGCCAAATTTCTCGACTCTAGATCCAATACTGTGGCAAATTATTTATTTATACTCAGTACACGGATATACAGATGAGGGAAACCAATACACTCACTTAGACAGCTAAGTAAATATTACACGAAATCAATATTCTCTTTTCTTTACTTAGTGAACAGAGTAAAACAAATTTTGGTCATACTTTAGGCAGCATGGAAAGTTATCAAGAGGGGGCAGTGGAGCAGGCGGGCGGAAGCAATGCGAAGGCGTGAGTACAGCCAGGATGCCGGCCAGGATATGCAAAGGCGTCTAAGCCACAGCAATGCAGACAGTAATCGACAGGAATTGACTGTGTGTGTGTGTGTGTGTGTGCCTATCTGTTGAAAGCTAATTTCAGAGCTGCTGCTAGCCTGAACGGCCATCAAATGGAATGTCCTGTCCATGTCGAGTGGCGCTTTATCCAAGTGCCGAGGATTGCGAAATTGGAATCGAAAGTTTGTTTTCACAGACAGAAGCTGGTTGAGCTGGGGGAAGGGGGTTTTTTAACGAAGAGTGTATATTCTATAGTTAAATCAATTGAATTAAATTTAAATCTGCTCATATTGATCAACTATATCATAAATATAATTATCGTTCCAATTAAAGCTTTTGTATGAAGGGCTTTTTTTATCCTCAGAATATAATATTTATGATATATAAATGTTCCTTCTTGTTTTCCCTGCTCTATTAAAAATGTTTTCTGTCTGCCCTCACGAGTTCAAAAGAGTTCGAGCATAATATTTGCGCCCTTTTAGCATTCAGTTTAAACGCTGCCATAAAAAACTGCAGCGAGCACTTTTCGAGGACTGCGGACGGAAAACACATTTCATGTGCCAATAACAATAATCAATAAAATGAAAATCAGAATGAAAATCACACTGCAAATAGAAATAAAAACTAAGCATATTTAATGGGCTTTAAGCAGCGACTGCGGCTGCAGTTCCGTTCCGTTTGGGGCTGTGGGGCTATGGGGCTATGGGGTTATGGGGCAGGGCATTTGATAGCTAATCGTCGATGGAAAGCGCATTGCGACGGTCCCTAAGTGCAGCTGCGGCTGTGTGTATGCTGGGTATTACATGCTATGTGCTAATGTACTATGGGCAAAATTAACATTTTTTGTGGTATAAATTAGTAATGCATTCCTTTTAACAATTGTTTCTTTAAAAGGCTTTATAATGATGCAATTCAATGTTTCAAGATTAATTAAGATATCTTTGATTAAACATTTTTCATATTAGCTTTACAGCTTACAAAAAAAAAAAATATTTTGTTGCTGGTAAAACTCGACATGTCCCACTGTTCTTCAGTCGAGTGTGTTATTTTTTGTGCAGTTATTTTAAGCTAAATCTGCTGTAAGGCAGCTGAAATTGGCGCAGGCACGTAGCAGAGCTTTCCTCGCTCACTCTGTGCGAGTGTTGGCGGTGTGTGTGTGTGGTGTGTGTGCTCGTGCGAATTCATAAGCGCATTTAGCTGGCTTACAGCCAGCATGTGATTTCCTCCTTTCCTCTGGCCCTAGCATATGATTGCGTTGACTGCAGTTTAATGGTTGTGATTTTGATTTGCTTTTCTCGCAGAGCGTCGCTGCACTTGGCGCCGCTTGCTGAAACCGGGCCAGAGCCACGCCTCCTCGGTGCTGCACGCCCATTCGGCGAACTCAACGGACACGGATCTCAGCACGCTAGACAATCACGACCTCTGGCTGCCCGACACCAGGTAAGCACGGCCTGACAACAGTTGTTCCGCCCACAACGATTCCAACTCTCTTCCCATACCCCAAAACCCCTAGCATACCAGAGCCAACGCCTACGACGATGACGGCGCTACATCAGTTCGGTGCCGAGATGCTGAAGCTATCGCGGGGTCTGGAATCCGTTGCGTCGTCCTCAACAACGGGCTCGCCCACGAAATCCGAATTCTCCATCTCGAATCATTTGCCCTTCTCCAGCAGCCCACAGCGCTATGCGACGCATCAGCAGCAGCAACAACTGCATCAGCATCCGCAGCAACTGCAGCAGACATCGCCCAGGAGCCGGCAGGGCAACGCAATGCTGGGCCTGGGCCTGGGCCTGGAGCGCGAGAGCACGCGCAACTCCTTGGCCAGCAGCAGAATGGGGGACCAGAGCGATGGGTAAGTGCGGCCAGTCTAATTGAAAAATGGCCTAAAGCACAAATTAGGCACAAGGACATTAGGCGAACGGAGAGGGACAGGGCTGGGAGGCAGTTAGCAAAACTCATTCTGGTAAATTCTTTAATTGAGAGCTCTTCAGTCGCTCGAAGGGTCTGCAAGACTTTACGGATCTGAACAAAACGTGCGAGAGGATCTCGACTAGCAGATACCCTTTCAAAAAGTATATAAACGAACAAATTAATTTAACGAAGAAGAATAATTCCTTATAACACTATAATCGAGAATTAAATATTTAAATAAGAAGAAGCTTTAGATAGACGTTGAGGTTCGAGCCCCTAGAAAAAAACGAAAGTAATGTAATAGCTTTTTTTACATTTTAAAGAGAGCTCGACAATAAAACCTGTGCTGTGATTAAGCACATTTTGTGTAGACCCCTTTTTAAGCATTTGTCAATGGCTACAGGGTATTAACTAATATTATAACTTACTTTTATGCTTTTGCAATTGAAACTTGAAACTCAATTGCCTCACAATATCCACACACACATAGGAAATCTTTGGCAAGGACTCTTCAGACGACAGCTCTTTTCAAAACACTCCTGGCCTGGTCCTTCTACAAACACAGAATTCAAGTAAATGCCGCAAGTTCAGGTTTCTTTGGCTGACAAAAGCCAAACAGCTGCAAACATTTAGGCCGCAGAGAGTGAGAGAGAATGTGGTATGCGAGAGAGAGAGAGAGAGAGAGCGCTTTATCCTCGAGCATCCCCCGCCCCCTGTTCCTCTCGCTTGACCGCATCAAAAGCCAAGCCAAATGTTCAGCTCGTACTTATTTAGTTTCTCTTTCTCTCTTTTTTATTTTATTTTTTATTTATTTATTTTCTTTTTTCTGACTGCTCGTTTACGTTGGCTCGTTTTGGCCTTTTGCCTTTTATTGTCCTTCCGCCTTTCAATTGTTGTGAAATTTTTTGTAATAATTAATTTTTTTCGCTTATTTTCTTTTAAAAAAAAAAGAAAACGAAAAAAGGTTGGCCAAAAACTTCTCAAGTGATTTTAGCTGTGGCATCAGCATCATTTGCTGTTTTTCGTCCAAATAATTTTCTAATTTTAGTTGGCTGGTTTAAGAAGCACACGACGAAGAGCAACAAACTCAATTAAAAATGTTAATTTAGAAAGCAAAAAAGGAGGAAAAAACAAATTAAAATTTTCATTTAACAGATTTGCCAATATAGATATTTCAAGTATTTAAATGAGTTCAAAGAGCAGCAAAAATTGTTGTGAAATAATTAAATTAAGCAAAAATATTTATAGCCCCTGACAAAATACATACAATTTAAATTTAAACATTTAGGCCTTCAATTTGAAATTCTCTTCCGCTTAAATAAACTTTAAAACAACAGCTGAACTGGTTCAGTTTCAGGCCAGCTTGTTGTGCTCCTTTCACCTCCTTTCTGTTGGCCCTTTTCTGCTTTGGCCTTCATTTTTGGCCGTTTGCTTGACAGTTGAACGAATTTGCGCCATCAATAAAATGGATTTCGCTTTTTGTCTGGCCTTTTTTTTTTGGACCAAGAGAGACTTGTAGGCCCTTTTGCTGCCAGCCTGGCCCAAAGTGGTGTTCGGCAAAAGCTTGTCTATTGTGTTTCCGTCTGGCAATTCGATCCCAAGTCGTGGCGAGTTGTCGGATCGACTTTTAATTGTTTGACTATTTGTCGTTTCATGGATTTTTGACAGCATGCCAAGCCGCCTGCCTTCTTATCCTCAACTCCCTGCAAAAACTTAACAAAGGATGTTTCTTTGGCCAGCGGCTGAATTATAATTTCAGCTTTTTACACGCTGTCGTCGGGTATGATCATGTTGTCATTAAATGTGTAACACTTGGAAGCAGACATATAGGAAGGGTATTCAGTCTTTGATACAGCACAGATATTAAGTCCTTATACAACTTTCATGTCAAACAAAAATCAGGACGAAATAAGGCAAATGCGACAGTCGCTTACAATTTGTCAGTTGGCCTGCCTGATGAGCTTGGCGGCTGTTTAATTCCTTTGTGGCCTAAAAGAAAAAACAATAATAAACGCGGCAAGCAGCCGCTTGGCTTTGTTTTGCTTGTGCATAATGAGATGGGCCACCTTTATGCCCCATGCAACATCTTCAATCTGACATCTTCCATCTTCCATTTGCCCCTGCTGCAGCTCAATTTATGCGCGCGCGTCTCAGGCCAACAAATCAGAAAGCGTCAAGGATGCATAATGAGAGCTGACAACACCTGCCCCCTCCCAGCTACCCCCTTCCCTATCGCCGCTCAGTTGCCGCACGACGCCTTCATTAGCAGCAAATGAAGTTGCGGCTGCCGCAACTCAACATTTGCATGCTAAACAAATGGCGGCAAGCTGAAAGCTGAAAGCCAGCCGCAAAAGCCAGTGCTCAAATTCATGCGCTTTATTAAAATGAATTCGAAATGAGAACTCAGCGAAAACAACAGTGTGTGCCTTAAGAAAAAGAATAGGAGAGGGGGGTGAAGCGAAAAAACAGCAAAATTAAAACAAAAACATGGAGGACCAATTGCCTTCGCGCTGCCGCACATTAAATACCCTTGCAAACATACTAGTATATATATTCCTCCGCTTAGCCACATATACTCAAATGAAAACTTTCCTTAGATTTTATAATATTTAATATGTTCATAATATTTCATTTGTTGTTCATATGTTAAAAATTATTAAAAGTATAGTAACGTCTTGAAAAAGAACACAGTTTATTACACAACAACTTATTTTTATGTTATATATATATACTATAGTAGTGCAATATTTATGATATTTTAAAGATATTTTAGAAAATAATAATGCTCTCAATGTCTAAGTATGGTCCGGATATCCTGACAAACACAAGATTTTCACACAAAAATTCAATTTTCGACCGATAGTAGCTATGGATTAAAACAAACATAAAAACTGGTGATACAGATCAAGAATATATATATACCATGATGTCGTAGATATTTTACTATGTACATTACTTAATTCTTAACAAAATAATGATACCCTTTGCAAGGGTAGAACAGCCACACAAACCACAAAGCGCATTTTGTGGATTCTGTGCGAGTGGCAACTGTAAGCACGAACAAACAAAAAGTGTTGCCTACTTTTCTGCATACACAAAGCCAGGTGACCACAAAGCGTGTGGTTGTGTGTGTGTGTGTGATTGCGTTGGTGTGTGTTCGGACAGGCAGCCTGCTTTCAGGCACTCTGTTTGCCAATTGCCTGAGCAATTTTAATTAAAAAAATAAAATAAATTCAAAGTATGGAAAAATACAACAACAAAAATAGTCGACGAGGCGCGTGAAATTCGCAAAATTTATTTATGTGTTGTGTGAGGGAATGAAATATTCCGAATTTTTTGTTTTTAAATAACAGACGTCAGCATTTCACAAATTTATTTTATTATTCCATGAATTATACTTGATGCAGAATCAAACTAGAAGTTGGTTTAGTTGTTATTATAACGTTATCAGTTTGTAGCGTTTACTAAAAACTTAACAATTGTAATTTTTTGTCAATTTGACTGCAGAATTAAAGTTAAGCTACGCGATTTTTTTCCTCTCTCTCTCTCTCTGTCTCTTTTGCAGTACCCTATCGCAGCTCTCGCAAAGGCTCCGCGCCTACAAGAAACGCAGACGCGCCTCTTCGGCAGCTGCGGGACGTGAACGACGCGCTGGCAGCGAGGATGCGGAGGATGAGGACCAGGATACGCTGCGCCGCCGCAAGCGCTATAACAGCCTGCCGAAAAACGCGCTGTATACGCACCACAAGACGCTGCACGAGAGCCTCGACGACGACGACAACGAGGATGAGGGCGGCGACGCCGACGAGGACGACGAGGAGCCTGTGGATGAGGACAGGCAAACGGACAAGCCATCGAAGTCCCCGTCGATCAGCAAGGGCTGTCACTCGGACACAGAGGCGGAGCAGCAGCCGGGGAAGCTGTGCCGCGTCCCAGCCAGCGCCAATCATCCTTCGGACTACCTGCAGCTGCCGTCGGTGTGCACCTGCCCCTACTTCGGCGACCGTCCGCTGGCGAGCTGCGTGAAGACGGCCGAGGTGAAGATCATTTCGTCCGCGTTCAAGGTGACCACCACGGCGACGACCGTGGTGAGTAGCTCGCCCAGCGAGATGGAGCTGCTGCTCTGCAGCGGCAGCAACAACAACAAGAGTGCGCTCACCAGCAGCGCCAGCGTGGGCATAGGAGGAGGGGGCGCGGGTGCCGCCTCCGCTAACACCTTGTCGCCGCATTCGGCCCAGCAACAGGGCAGCTGCCTGACGGTGCAGAGCGATGGCAGCGGCTATCTGGCCGCGCCGGGCACGCCCTGTCCGGGCCGGCGCAAGCTGAGCATATCGAAGACCGCCTCGGTGGTCACCTGGGACGCCAGTCGGCATCGCCGGCGCGGCAGCAGCTTCGGCGGCGTGCGCACCTCGCTGCTCCTAACGCCCACCAAGACGGCGTCGAGCGCGTCCACGTCGACGATGACGCCGCTGCGCCGCTCGGCCACGCTGCGCAGCCATCAGAACATGAACTACCAGGGCGCCAGTGTGGGCGCCAGTGCGGGCGAGGGCGGCAAGTCGAGGACGCCGCAGTCGTCGCCCTGCCTGCTGCAGCGACAGCAAACGGTGCGTTCGCATCATTCGCGCAACTCGAGCGTCATCTCGAGGAACTCGTCGCGCCACGGCCGCATCATACGGCTGGAGCAGAAGGCCACCAAGGTGTTGGGCGTGGTCTTCTTCACCTTCGTCATACTCTGGTCGCCGTTCTTCGTGCTCAACCTGCTGCCCACGGTGTGCGCGGAGTGCGAGGAGCGGATCAGCCATTGGGTATTCGATGTGGTCACCTGGCTGGGCTATGCCAGCTCCATGGTCAATCCGATATTCTACACCATATTCAACAAGGTCTTCAGGCAGGCCTTCAAGAAGGTCCTGCTCTGCCGCTACTCGAACTCGAGCGCCTGGCGGCCCAGCAGATAGCAGACGCCCGTCAAGCCCGGCAAGCTCAAGCAAGCAAGCGCCAATCCTCTGCACACTCTCAAGCCGCCGCCCATCAAATGTGCCAGCTTCGACTTTCAGGATGTCAGGACACCGGGCTCCGGTGTCCTCAGGGCGCATTCCAATAGCGGATCAACGGCCAACCTGTAAGCGCTTAGCTCACGTTCAAGTGAATTTGACGTTCAAGTGATTTGAGCCTGTGGCGAACCGCACTGCTCCGCCCCCCCCCCCCCCTAACCACAGTGTGCGTGTAGTGTGT
Source organism: Drosophila sordidula (assembly GCA_035047465.1). Taxonomy (NCBI): domain Eukaryota; kingdom Metazoa; phylum Arthropoda; class Insecta; order Diptera; family Drosophilidae; genus Drosophila; species Drosophila sordidula. The sequence goes on from JAWNPQ010000312.1 coordinate 1,498,960, forward strand.
GCTTGTGTGGGTGCATGTTCTTGTGGCTTAGCTCTCTAATTAATTTCAAATTCAATTTGCATGCCATTGAGCACATTTTCCAGGCGAACCGAGAGCAGACAACTGGTTGATAAACCACCATCCACCATCCACCATCCGCCATCCCCCCTCCCTCCCTTTCCCACGCTGGGATTCGTGCATAGGTCTGGTCAACTCTGAGCCAAAGCGGATTTGTCGCCACAGGCCACAGCACAAAACATATCGTTCTCTAATTGTGGTTCTCAAGGTGTATTAAGTTTGTGTTCGTCTACGGCTCGTCTCCCCCCTCGCCTCTCGCCCCTCGCCACGCCCCACCCCGCCTAAGGCTGTGCAATTCCATTATGGGATTATTAAGCGTAGCAAAACAGATTTTCAAGTGTGCGCAAAAGGAATTCTAGAGAAGTAGCAGAGACAGACGTTCGTATATCGCAAGACTTGTGTGGTCTGGACAGCGCCTAGGGTTCTTTAAAGAAAGAGAATTTTAATGGAGGCACAAAATAAGAGGGCGCAGCTCAGATAAAAGTTGTGCTTATACATTTAAGTTTGTAATTTAAATTCCATAAAACAACTTCATTTCTCATTTACGACTTTTAGTCCTTATTTTGTTGTCTCTAACACTGGGTATCCACTTGATTTGCAAATAAAGCTTGCTAAATGCTTTCAATTCAATTTTCATATTCACATTTCTAAAACATAGACAAATTAATTCTTGTTTAGACATGAAATTGCAAATTATTTATTTAAATCCTAATTACTTGCAAGTCTTGGCTATTTGTTATTTTACAAATTATGTGAATCAATTAAATTTAGATTCAATCAAAGCGTTTATATAGTTAAATTTGTTTTGAATTGCAAATATGATTATTATTCTGTTTCGATAGCTTATTTCCCATTCCACACAGTGGGATACAGCTCCAGTGCCGCAAGGTCCTGGTAAGTTAGGGGGGTTCTCTCTGCAGCTTCTGTTCAACTGTTTGGCCTTTTTTATATTGCAGAAAAGCAAATAAATTGCATATTGGCTGGCGCGCGTAAAACAAATTTATTCGCATAAAGCTTTTATTTAAAATCTATAAATTAATGCGACAAAATGTTTGCGGCTGTTGTTGTTGTTGCTATGAATTTGATTAAACAAATTGCAGGCGAATATATGCTGAGCTTTTGTTTATTTGGCTATTTTCGCAATTATGCCTTTAATTTATGGCAATTTTCGGGCCGCAAATGCGAGAAACATGCCGAAAAGTCCATTCAGGCGCCCAACACGTACGCAGTCTATGAAAATTGCTGTTGTTGTTGTTGGTATTGAACAGATTGCTATTTTTATTTGAAAAGTTGATTCATTTGGTTTTATTTCTGTGGCAAAATGAAAAATTTCCAGCTGGTCACGTAAAAAGCGCCTTTAAGAGGACGGGATGGGGATTCGGGCGAATGACGAGAAACAGCTGCTTGAAGCACATCAAACAAGAGCAAAAGCAAAAGGCAGCAACAATACGAAGTGCCATAATGAAAGCTATTTGGCTCAAAAGTTTCACTGCGGGCCAAGTTTAAAGCGTAATTTTGTGATGTGGCTACAAAGTAAGCGACAAATTCGTAGCACGGCCAAGGCAGAGGGAGAGGGGGCGGATAGGAGGCGCACAGAGCAGGTAATGGTGCTATTAGTAGCACCTACTCCAAAAGCGGCTGCTGCCACTCACGAGCCTGAACATTTTTAGTGCTTTTTATACTCTATTCCCAATGTGAAAAGAGGTATATTGCCAGGAAAGTCTCAAATTTTATGGGCATGGCTACTAGAGCGCACTACCACGCTGTGATCAGAGTATTGTCCAGTTGGGTATTTCGTACTTTTTACATTTTGGGGAGAGCTGACAAATTTTCCCGGACAGACAACAGCAGGGCGCGACGCCTGACGCAATTTATGGCCAGCGGAAATATTTGTGTCCACTTCATTGGCACCAAGTTGGGTAGCCGGGTCGATGATAGGCTTCTAAGTGTCGCACTTCGTAGGCACTTTATTGAACTTTAATAGCCCTGGCCGCGGGGCAAACAGCGGCAAAAAACAGCTTCAGACCCGCCAGTCAACTGGCAGCAACTTCCGTTTCCGGCTGACCCCCTCCGCACACCCCGCGAACATATGCTACCTTTATCCGGGCGTGAGCTAAACAAAAGATAAAAAGTTTTTATTTTTTTTGCTTAGAATGTGAAATACCCTTACAGTGGCTTTAAATAATTCACGATTTGATATTCTCTTGCTGTAGGATTTTTCTATAAAATCAGACTATAGTGTATTTGGAGAACTTTATCTTTGGAATTTTGTGTGATTGAAGAGAAGATTGGCAAGTTGTCCGGCTTACATTTAGTTTGGACCTTTGTCAGCTGTTTGTCAAAGAATAGAAACTAAATAAACACAATTGAAATAAGTTTAAGCAGAAACGAATTTAAACTTTATAAATGTTGACAGCAATCAAAGTAAATGAAATCAAGTAAAATTAAATGTTTATCCGTGCTTTATCACAATGATTAAAATCTGACCCCGGGGTCAGCGAGAAGTTAATTAAAATGTACATAGAATACTAAATGGCAACTGTGCTTAGTTTAAATAAACTAAATATATATAATTAAGTCAAAAAGGGGGGAGCATTGTCACAAAACGCTTTTACCAATAGATATGCTAAGTTTGATGCATCTCACAGATATATATCTGCTGAGAGCTGTATTTAAATTAAAATAGGATAAGATAGTTAAGTGGTACGTAAATGTGCGCTAGGCACTGTGAATGTTGAATTGAGTAAACTGTTTATCAAAACCTGTTGTACATACTTACACATATATAGAATCACACACACAATAAATCCCATGGGGCTTACTAACTAAACATATGTATATGTATGTATATAGTATATAACCCAGTCAGCTATGATCTGATTAGTTTACAAGTAGTTAAAGTAGCTAAAGGAATATTAGCTAAGTTTATTTCGTAATCAATACAAATTCAGCTATCACAAAGTACTCTGAGTACTACGTAAACCCCGTTAAAAGAACATAAACACTAATAGTAACAACGCATTTTCCGTGGAACAAAACTTCAGGTTTCCCAAAAAAAAAAAAAAAATCTTTCGAATTTAAATAAAAGAGAAGTACTTAAATTAATAAAAAATTATGAACACTCTTGATTTTAAAGGATTATAAAGCTCATAGATACCACTCACAAGTATTATAACCCAAAGGATTAGATCCCAATTGACATATCTCTGTGCGTTGATGTTGTTTAGAAAGTGTATATAATACTACCGATATATATTAGATATTAGCTAGTAGATAACAGTTATATCCCCAACCAAGTCAAAGACACTGCAGCATTAATATAAATATGAAAATATGTATAACATATTCTAGCGTTAATGTTTTATGCTTAACTAAATGTAAACCGTTGCGTTTTATTTGTATTATGAAGCGCCTTTTTGATTTCTATTAAATGTGCATTCAATCGCGATATTCACTTGTTTTATTTATGAGTTGTTAACAGAATGTCCTTTAAACAAAAGTAAGTCTAACTCTATCGATCGGCGCATGGAATCTGCGTGGAATTAAGAAAATCTGGTGTTTTCTTTTCCCGATCTCGTCTTAAGGGAGACCGTGAAATGGAATGCAGGTCGATAACTGCGTCACAATAGTCGCAATTGAGCGCAATCGAAAGTCTCTGTGACAATTTGCCAGCTTTTCACTTGTTGTTCGTTTATTCAAACACACAAATATTCATTGATTGCCATTTTGCAATTCGCAGTCAACACAAATAAAACTGCACTGGAATCGCATAATCGAGCGCAAAGTGCTGCTAATGGCTCTGTTGGGGACCCCCAGTCTACACCCGCCCCCCGTTTGCAACGACCAACCAATCAAATGCTTGCCACTGCCAGCCCTCGCGCCCATTAAAATTTCCACTCAATTAAACAACAATCGAGAATGTCGACGGAAGCTTTGTTTAGCCCACAGAACGAACTGAATTGAAATATAAATATAAATAATAAATAAATAATTGGCAATATGCGATTGCAATGCTGAGCCAATAACAGCGGCAATTGTACAGTTTTTAAAGTTCACATTTAATAGTTTAATTCTACAATTTAATGAGTTTTTCAACACCGAGTTTTTTATTTGTAGCTTTTAAAATTAATAACTTTTGATATTTCGTTTTAATGCAAATAAAAATACTACTTTAAAAGTAACAGAACTGATCTCGAAAGCGTAGAATATAAATTTGACATATTTATCAATAGTTATTTAAAATGTTTTACGAAAGGAAATATATCGGGTAAATAGAATCCGATTTTGGATTTTCAAATATATATTGAGAGAGAATAGATGGAATGAGAAAAGGGGGGGGGGGTTATATTAATAAAAAAAAAAAAAAAAAAAGGAAAGATATACCTTCTCAAATTCCTAAGGATCGGGACTATCGAATTGCATTTAAAAATTTTGATTCTAAAGTTTAATGAAATTTGAAAAATTAATAAGTTAATATATAAAAAAATATGTTAAATATACTTATGTGTAATTGAAGCCATTACAACATAAACATTGTTTAAAAAAAGCATTCTTATCATCAATTTTTGTCGCCTCTACGCTTGTCGCCGTTTGCAAATCGCCTTGAAAAACTTGTCTCATCTGAATACAGTCAACATTAAATAAGGAAGAGTCCTCGTTTTGGGAGTGAGTTGCCTTCTTCTACCTGTTACATCCGCTCTTTTGCGGAATTTCAATGAATTTCAATCAGCACCAAAAGCAAGAAATAATATTATATTTTATCTATTTATGCTCTCTTAATATATATAAAATATATTTCTTTTCTTTTCCGTCTTACCTTGATAAATTTAAATTGCAGCAGATTGCGCATGGCCGTGGCAGCCGCCTGCAGCTGCTTGCCCCCAATAAAAAATTGTGTTGTTGTTGAAAGTTTGGCCCGTTTACGGCTGCTGCTGCAGTTGCTCATTATTAGTTGGATGATAATTATGATTATTATTTGAAGGCACTTGAAAAATTAATGCAGGCTAATACGCCGCAAATTTGTGAGCGAGAAACTTAGCTGGCCACAAAAAAACGTAAAGTAAATCCCTACAAAGTGCCGGCCAAAACCATAAAAAATGAGCAAAGTCCAAAATTGCGACTACTCAGCGTCTCTTAATTTTATTTTCAGCTTTAAGGGCCTCGTAAAGCACAGCGCGACCCCAACAAAAAAAAAAAAACAAAAAAGAAAACGAAAGTTACTTCAATAAACGCTTTCTATACGCTGTGCCCATTGAAAATGGGTAAAAACGGGTATGATCATTTTTGGTATATGTATGTAACAGATAGAAGCAACCATCTCCGATACCATTAAGTATATATACAAGTATGTTCTTCTCCTGCAGTATTTTTATAGAATCTAAACCAAAAAAAAAACGATTCAGTTTTAGCAAATTTAAATTATATTCAAATTGTAACATTTTGTTTGTTAGTATATAAGAAATTTCGAAGACATGTTGCAGCACATGGTGGCTCCTAGTCGGGCAGTCTCTCCCTCTACCTCTCAAGAGCGCTCTTCGTTATTGCTGTTGTTGTTCTTGTTGTTAGCGGAGCGGCGGCAACTTAAAAATTTGCGCTCAACTGCGCCCCAGGGCAGACAACAAAAATAAAAAGTGTAGTGCACTTTCAGGCGCGCTCTCCTTTCGGATATGGCGCAGCGGTAAGCGCTACCTATAAATAGGCAAGCATTTACCAGATTTAAGCCCACATCTGCATAGATACACATATAAATACATATGTATATATGTACATATTTGTGGGCTCGTTTATTCAGCGTGTGCAGCTGTGCATGTAAATACACACAAACACAAGTTTTTTATTTAATTTATACATGTAAAATATAAACATTTTTTATTTGGTTACTGCCGCAGTTGGCGCGAATTATTTTTGTTTAAATAACATGAAAAGCAGGAATGAAGAAAAAAAATATCTAAAGCCAAAGCTGTAAACTGAACGGCTGGACAATGCCCTATAGACTGATTTAGCCAACATAGTTAAATACATAAATATACTATTTAAATTAAACATGGCCTAAAACTTTTCTTTATTGTTATTTTAAACAAATTGAAAATTGGAACTTTTGCAGGGTATTAAGTGACGGATTTATATTGAATTTATAATTTTTATTTAACTATAAAAAAAGTAAGAAGAGCTATCGATACATCAACTGCAGGGCGTCCGTTAGGGAACGGTACCCAGGGGGTACCTTTGGAAAGGCAGACCAGTCCATGCTGTGCTTCCGATTGCATTGATTTATGGACCAAGCTGCTTGTTGCGCATTTTATGGCCATTTCAACTGGGTGGCTGTAATTCAATTTTGCTTTTTGCCAAAGCTCCTTTACCTGACAAAGACAACAATGCAGCAGCTCCATAATAGTATTATGGCAATCAAAATCAAATGATTGCAGGCAGCTATTCCAGAGAGAAGGGACCACAACGAAAAGCCACTGGCAGCGTTTAATTAAATGCTTGCATTTCAACGCGCTTGCAAAATTATTGTGCACATTTGTATGTATGTACTATTTTACTATGTGGGCAGCAAGTTTAAAGGACCTGCAACGCACACACACAAAAACAGCCACACACAGACATAACAAAGCTGCCTGTTTGACTCGATGGGAAATTATACGTGGCTTTGTTTAGTCCTTTTGATTGTGCTCGGGCGAGCCAATGTTGTGTGTACGTGTGTGTGTGTGTGTGTGTGTGTGTGTGTGTGTGTTCACCTGCAGGCCCAAACGCTGCTGGTTATTTGCAATTTATGACAGCAGCACCAAGCTGACAAAAACATACCAATATACACACACATACACATCACACAGGACGTATACGATATTACGTATACGTCGCATCGCACGAACCAATTAAATTTTGTATGCATAAGAAAGCATTTCATTGAGTTTTGGCTGCAAACGCAAGCATGAATTGCAAATTGAATATTAGCTGCCAAATTAAATTAGCCAAAGGTATGACAAAACACAGCCCTTTTGACTTGGCTAACACCCGGCAGCTGTGTGTGGGCCGTTTAATTTGATTATGTGACAAAATGTGACATGCGACAGAAAGTGTGAAAATGATTGAAATAAGCAGCTAATGAAACGAAAGAAGCTTGTGATAACACAAACTTAATAAAGAACAATAAAGTAAGTTTTAATTAATATTTAGTACAAATTTACAAAACCAACAAGCTAGAAGGCTCCAGTCGGCAGCGCCCGACTGGAGGATACCCTGAACCCTGTGCTTTCAGGGCTTAACAAGTGCAATAAAATTTATGTGAAAGGCAAAGCCCAATTCCGTAGTATTTGAATTGCGTTTGATCACATTTTGCGGGGGGAAAAAAAGAGATGAATTATCGGTTATTTAATATAAACTTGATCTGCGTATAGTATATACGAACACAAAGAGTCTAAGTTCTAGCTTCTGTCTAGACATGAGTAGATCAACTCGGCTAGTGTTCGGAGACGCTTCCTTCTGCCTGTTAAACACATTTGTAAAACTGGTAAGAAATATTATTTATTTAAATCAACCCATCTTTATTAAATATTCCCAAAATGATTGTCAGAAAAACACTCTCAAATTTAAGCCAAGTAGGAGGCAACGCTGACAGACTTCAGTTCAAGCTCATAAAATTCGTTTATTAAATGTAGCATTAAAGTTTTCAAGAGGCAACAGTGAAACTTAGTTTTTTGGATATTGTTTATACAACGCTCAATTTGATGGCTTTTGGGCAACCGCTTTCCGGTACAAATCTCTGGCCAGCTGGCTGGAAGAGTTGGCATGCCGTTGCCGCGTTTTTATTGATTGCTTTCAATTAAAATGCCGCCAGCTGTCAGTTGGAAATGCTGTTGCGCGATGCCTTTGTGTTAATTTAATTTGAGGCAGACTACTTCAAAGTTGTCGACAGGTCCTCGCCTGCAGCGTGGGCTCATCATCAATGGCAAATGCCAAGCGTTCCTGGATATTTGTCTGACTGCTCGCCAGGCCATTGACAGGCAGCTGGCATCCAAATAATTGGCCAACTGCCGGGCCCAGCAGAAGATTGTTATTCATTCACTCAACTTTTCATGGAGGCCACTCAGTCGAGCATCCACGCTCGAAAGCAAAACCAATTAGTTTATAAACATATTTTCGCGCATTTCTGCGCCGGACCACAAACATTCCTGCGTGGGCGCGGAAATGGAGGATGCGGCTTGGCCTGTTGCGCAAATTTAAGCCACATATGAAATAGTGAAAGCTAACTGAAAAAGTTTTAAACGTTAACTCTGACAATATTGAGATGCCTCGCCTGGGCTCGAACTAGTTCAGTCAGACTCAAGTTGGCCTGATAAGAAGATTATTGGACAGAACGCCAACCCTAATGCAAATGCAATTCCGCAATGTCCTTGGATTAGGACGAAAACTGAAACTGAAAATACAGCAAAGAAAATGCAACCAATGGGCAATCGATGCTGTTGGCCCTTTGGCGACCAGATGTTATTGCCAATTCCAAATGCGACTGTTCAGTTCAGTTTCTCGCTCGGTCTCAGCTCAACTTGATTTGTTTACCAACCATTTCCAGCAGAGCAAACAGAAGGCTCAGCGCGGCCCACAAAGCTGCATTTCCTGGCATTAAATGCATTTTCCTACCCAAACACTCGATGGATATATTGAAGCCCAGACTGAGGCGCGTATTTGTCTCATTATGTCCATAAGCCCGATTGGGATATTTGCTGCCCGCCCCACGTGGCCAGCTCTGGTTACCGAGCTCCTGCCGGGATGACAGAGAAATATGGCAATCACATTTATCTGCAGCAGCTGCTGCTGCTGCTGTGCACTGCGCTTATCAAATATCATGTTATATAAATGTCCTGGCTCCTGCAGACACGCATAAAGGTAGTTAGCAGGCAAAGGAATAAATCGACAGAGCGAGAGGTATTTCCGAAACGACACGATATACCAAAAGTACAATGAGCAAAAAAGGCAATAATCTAACAGCACACACTCAAAGCGAAAAACACAACGAAAAACAACGGAAGCGTGCTTGACTCGAGGGAGGTCGACTCGGAGATATCCTGTAATTAGCGGTGCAATATGTGGTTCGTAAGGTAACATAAAAATTTCCCAAAAATATTCCTGATTTGTGTATACTAGATGAGATCCTGAAAACGAATATGGTGCCTCTGACTTTCATAAGGTCCGAGCTATGCTAAGAATACAAGTACCTTGACATAAAATCAAAACTCTAAAACAATCTAAGAGAGCACAGTACATAAATCTATATTTATCGATTTCAAGGATATATATATGATCTGATCAAGAATATATTACAAACACATGCACAACTACAATATACCCTTTGCTATGCACGTGCAATGGCTACAGGGTATCATAAAAAAGAAAACATCACGTGGGTGCCTCAAAATAGGCGGCAGCAAAAAACACAAACAAATGAGTCACTATAAATACACGCGTTGCCTGCGCACACACGCACGCACACACACGTACCGCATGACTGTGTGTGTCTTTGGCACAATGAAAAATGCAAAGCGCAAATGAGTTGAAAACTTTTCCATAAGTTTTCGTACGTGCGTCGCGCGTTCACCGAAATTAAAGTCGACTTTTGGGCTGTTGGCAAATCTCGGAACTTTACCCAAGAGATAGGCAGAGAATGTTTTTTGCTTCTCACTTTTTATAGCAGCTTATTATTTGTGATGGCACTTGAGAAACAAAAAAAAGAAAAAAAAACAAATGATAAAATAGCTTTCAAAACTTTTAACTGACACTCTTGCGTTTATTAAAAAAGGAAATATTTATATAAATATATATTTAGGTGTTCATATGTATATGAAACTTGAGCGCACTTGCCGCAATCCAATTGAATCAACATCAAGTAGTTAATTCGCACACTGCTTTGTGCTCTGGGGATTTACAAGCAGGTTGCAAATTGCTGTCATTAGCTGTAAGCGTGTTGCCTTAATTTCCGCTCGCTTGGAGGGCATTCAAATCTCGTCGGCTTGTTGTTTAGTTGAGTTTTGAGTTGGGTTCGCACGAGCCTCGCTTATCAAAGATAGGCCAAAGGCGTAGCTTGCCACACGCCCACTCGCAGCTGGGCGCTTGTGGAATGTTAAGCAAATAGAGGAACGAGGCGGAAACGTATGTAAATTTTATTTGCATTTTGCTCGACATGTTTTTAATGAGCTAAATAAATATTAACACAGCCAAGCGATGGGGGCGTCTAGGACTCGGCGACTGTCTTCTTGGCGGCCAGCTTCTGTAGCAGCGTCAGAAAGCTGAAGGCCTGCGTGATGACCTGGGGAGGGAAGAGGGGTCAATGGGCAAGCCTTAGCAGAATGAAACGAGAAACAATCTCAACAGGAAAACCCACCGATCGCAGGCGATCGACATCCATGACATAGAACTTGCCCGCCGTGACCTGCACGGGACGCTGACTGTTCACCAGAAAGATGAGCACATCCTTGCGCATCTGCGGCGCGTGCAGCCACCAGGCGCCGCGCCAGAAGGCATCGCCCACGCGCAAACTGTGCCGACGCAGCAGTTCGCCGCAGTAGGTGAACATGAGCAGCTCGAAGGTGGTCAGCGCCAGGTACTGCAGCTGGTTGATCACGCGCACCACCTCGCGCGACCCGGAGACGCCCACGAAGACCAGCAGACACAGCTGCAGCGTGATCTGCAGCGACTTGATCAGGCAGTACGGACTGAACAGCCGCTCCAGCTCCGCGGCCCACTCGAGTATGAAGCGGTGCAGCCGCACGCACTCCACCAGACCCGCGTGGGCGGCACTCGTCAGGCCCAGCGCCGGCTGCCGGCGCGCCAATGTGATCCGAAACAAATCCGTCGCGTGTTCCACCAACAGCGCATATTGACCGAGTTCGCAGGTGGAATCGTCCAGCAGCAGCTCGTCCTGCAGAAGACTGGCAAGAGAATAAGAAATACATTTTACGTTTGTTATTGGAGTGAATTTAGAGTCTTATTTTTCTTTTTGTTACACAACTAATATGTTAAATAGAATTATGGATAGTTTTTAGTGTTAAATGGCAGGTATTAAATTAACGAACACAACTGCATTAAAACTTTGTTTCAGTTTCGGCTAGATTTCGTTTTATAAGCCAACAAAATAAGAAAATAACTGCTGTACGAGGACATTATTAGTACACTGTATATCTCGTAGCTGCTAATTTTCCGAGGTGGCAACGCTGTGCAGCCAGTGTTTGTAAAGTGCGATAAGAGCGAGTGAGCGGGAGAGCAAGCGAGCAGGTACTGAAAAAACTAATTTGTACCAGATATTTGCAGAGAAAATTTTTTTATATTATAATAATATATGCGCATTATAGATAAGCAGATAATTCGCAGTTTTTAGTGTCTTTACGTTAATAGATATAGATAATAGTAAGAGATCCAATGTACCATTAATTGAATAGAGTACGTGTGGCAAATAATTTAAGAATCACAAATAAAAAACTATAATATCAAAAATAATAAATAAATATATGACAAAATAATTAAAATAATTTATGGAAAAATTGGCTTATAAAAATATTATAATCGAGTATTAAATATTTTGAACCAGATCAATAGAAACAAGAACGTTGCAGTCGGACGTAACCGCCTGCGTAATACTCGTTCACAGAACACGGAAGTTATTATTATTATCTTGCAAAAATATAGGATTTTTATATTTATATTTTATATTTTTATATTGTCTGCCAAATTAAGTGACTCCAGCTCAAAAATTGTGGGAGATGTAGCTTTTTGTGATTTGCGGGGGCGGGAGTGGGCAGGACTGAACGTGGCCGGGAAATTTTCTTACCGAGCTTTAAAAGGGGTGACCAGCCACCAACGATTAAAATTTGGTGACTCTAGCTCCAAAATTGTGGGAGATATAGGCTTTCGCACTTTATGTAAGCGGGAGAGGGCGGGGGTGGGCGTGGGCGGGACATTTTTGTACCCTTATTTAAAGCACCACGAATCTATCTTTCAAATTTGGTGACTCTAGCTCTAAAACTTTGGAAGATATAGCTATTTCTGATTTTTAAGGGGGCAGGGCCGGGATATCATTTCTTGGAGGAGATCACCAGCTGTCTACATACCAAATTAGGTGACTCTAACTTTAATATTGTAGGAAATATTCAACTTTCATCGATTTGCGATTTGATATGTATCGACATGTTATCGATTTGCCAGCCTCCCAACGCATGTCTGTGTGGGCGTGGCACAAAAATCTTAACACTTTGTCTGAAGCAGATAACTACAAGTATATATTCCAAGTTTCAAGTCTCTATCTTCAACAGCGTCGAAAAATATTGCGTTCATACGGATAGACGGACGGACAGCATGACGGACATTACACAAGACCAATATACTAGTTTCACTTCGTGAACGGGTCTAATTAAAATATATATTTGTATCTGTATCTGTTTACCGTTAACTGTTGCTCTCACATACTCACCGCAATTCCCGCAGCGACTGGCCGGCAAGGAGCCGAGCATGTGCGTCCAGATTCTTGAGGCTGCAGTAGAGCACGTCGAACTGGCCGAGCAGCAGGATGCTGAGGGAGACGAACATGAGACCGCCGTAGCCATAGATGGCGCCCACAATGATCTGTCCGTACAGCTGGGTGGCATAGATCAGCGTATAGACGCCACTGGCCATGGCGTCGAAAGGATACCAGCAGCGCAGCGGCAGCATCCGTATGCCCAGCACCAGGGGCGTGACGCCCCAGAAGGTGACACCGGCCAGGCAGCAGAGCAGCCAAATGGCCGAGAAGTTGCGCGCCCAGCGATAGCTGCGCCACATGTTCACAAAGCTGACGCCGGCGAGAGAGTGATGGCGATACTCACGGTTGATGTGGGCTAGAAAGAGCAGCAGGCGCTTGGAGCGTAGGCACCAGTAGCTGATGGCGTAGCTCGTGAAGAAATAGATGAGGGTCATGGTCAACGCATCCGTTATGTCCTCCAGCTTCCCCGTGGGCAGAGCGTCTAGTGTGGTCTTGCTGAACAATATCCCCAGATGCAGCGCGATGAAGAGCACCAGCAGACAATGCCCAAGAGCGAGCATACGCAGCAACGTTTGCAGCCACGCAGGCCGAACTTGAGACAGGCCAGGATTGGGCCTCAGGCCAGACATCAGCTGAATCTTCTTATGCATCCCAAACAGCTGCGGCACCCGTGGCGCGTCCAGTTCACGCGCTGCGTAGCCCACGTCCGCATCGAAGCCGCCATGGAACCGCAGACTGGCCATGCTGCCAAGCTCTTTGCTTCCTAACTGCTCATCTGGGAGGCCATCGCAGCTATTTAAAGGAAAACGCGCGGACAGGTGGCCTACCTATCCGCCCTCCCTGGCTCCCCCTTAGGGGAGAGCCTAATTTATGCATTAATGAGCTTTTAAAAGTTTTCAGCCAAGTGTCGCGCGCTGCTAGTCCTAATTGTTATTAGTGGGCGTGGCCGGTTTGGGCGTTGAGTTTCTTAAAATGTTTAATTACCACTTGGGAGTCCAACAAATATGTTCCTATTAGACTATCAGACTGTCCGCGATGTCTCCGTTTAATTCGTTTAGTTGTTTAAAGAAAACAAGTAAGAGCGTTGCAGTCGGACGTAACCGACTGCGTAATACTCGTTCACAGTACGCGGATTTAGATATAGGATTTTTATATTTCGTAGGGGCGGGGGTGAGTGTGGCCAATATTTTTCGGCTCGATCTTAAGAGAAGGTCACCCAAACACTGTCTGCCAAATTTGGTGACTCTAGCTCCAAAATTGTGGTAGGATAGTAGGACATTTTTTCGCGAATTGTTCAGGGGGGCCATCGCGTGAGTTGGGACTCGTGGTCTAAATATGCGGGAGATATAGGCTTTCCACTTTACGAATCGTTAAAGGGGGATGGGGTGACCGAGCTGACCACATCTACGTTTAAAATTTGGTGACTCTAGATCTAATATGTGGGCGTGGCCGGGATACCAAGGTCTCAATCTTTTGAGGAGATTACCAGGAATCTACAAACCAAGCTTGGTGTATCTAGCTTTAAAATTGTGTAAATTATACACGTCGTACCGTTTTGAGCTCGCAAATATATCGATTTTAGCCATTACGGAGGCGGAAGAGGGCGTTCCCAGAAAATTGTCTGTGATGTTTGGGGGAGCTTACCAATAATATATATTCAAAATTTGGTGACTCCACAGTTTTAGACTGTGGGAGATATAGCCATTTCCAATTTTATAGGGCGGGGCCGCTGGGGAGGCGTTATAGTGGGCGTGGCGGTGAAATCAAGGCCGCATTTCTTGGAGGAGATCACCAGATCTACATCCCAAATTTGGTCACTCTAACTTTAATATTGTGGGAAATATTCAACGTGAATCGATTTGCGATTTGAGGTGTATCGACATGTTATCGAATTGCTAGCCTCCCAGTGGGCGTGGCACAAAAATCTTAACACTTTGTCTGAAGCAGATAACTACAAGTATATATTCCAAGTTTCAAGTCTCTATCTTCAATAGCGCCGAAAAATATTGCGTTCATACGGACAGACGGCTAGACGGACATTGAACAAAACCAATATACTAAATTCACTTCGTGAACGAGTAGAAAAATTGTATTTTACCCAAGTGTTCGAACAAAAAAATATTAATTCCTAGTCCTGAACCAAATCACATTTGAATATGTTCTTCATTTATGCTTCTTAAAAAAATGTAAGAAATGCGACGAACGAACGTTCGAACTTCAATGTGTAAATTGTCGTATTTTTTTATATTTTCTATATGTTTTGATGTACATTCATATTTAATATTTAAAATACTCTTGTCAAAAAGAGGGTTAAATATATTTGGTTTTTTCAATATACAAGAATCAATTAAATATAGGATATTAAAATACCCGTACCACATCAATGTAACTTACTTTATAAATTATAAAAAATGACAGAAGCCGATTCGAACCATGAACCAAGCCAACGACAATTAAATATATTATATTGAATATCGCAGTAATTAAAAACCCGTGCCCCAGCAATTAGCAAATATTCGGTCGGAGGCGCGGGACAGACGTTTAGCAATAGGTTTTTTTTTTTTGATGAGGCAAGTTGCAGCTGCTCGCCAAAGGGCGCAACATTCACTCGGCAATTAGCATATTATATGACAGTTGCCATCCCGGTTGCACCTGTTGCCGTGAGAAAAGCAGTCGGAAAACAACAACTGTTCCGGCCGCCTGTCAATTAAATTAATTGCAAATATTTTATGAATTAAATGACGCTTAAGTCGGCAGGCGCTTAATTCAAGTTTTTTTCCGTAACACATTTTGCTTGAGGCGCCTCCCCCAGCGTCTAAAGCAAAGGTCATGGTTGACCCTTTCGCAGTGTGTGCTTTGAATTTGCATAAAAAATAAGAAGGAAGTGTTATCCTTGCGAGCCCAAAAATAATATACCCTAGCAGACATTTGACAGATAGGATTATTTGCGGTAAAACATATGCATAAATTCTGTTTGTAGATGTGAGCGCGATGAATTTAAAGCTATTTCCAATTAATCTGTTCATTATTGACCATGTTACGGTAGTGGGAATATAACGATATACTTAGCTTAGATGCTTTACAAAATTCCTGTATAATGTATAACAATACAAATCCTTGATATAGCAGCAAACCCTCGTGACGGCATGCTGCTGCCCAGCCATCGATAACTCCGCTAAATAAATTATACATGCATATAGGAAGCCAATCCGGGCGAAACAAAGTAAAGCTCACAACTTTGAGTGCGCGGCAAATGCAAATGCAAACTAATTTAATTGTTTCGCCTACGTCCGGCCCCAGGATTGAATTTATTTTGTAGCCAGGCGAGATTGTTGCACACTGTTGGGATAATGAGGCATGAAAAGCATCAGCAGCAGCGTAGACAGGAGCAGCGGATGGATCTGGCTATAAGCACTGGCCTCGCAGGTTTATGTCTGAGTCATCCCAACTGCTGCTTTACAGCTACTTGGCCAAATTGTTGCCGGGTTGTAAAAAGTTTACAGCAACGCGTCAGCCAGCTCAACGCTGAGTTGGGCATCAATTTTGCATGCCACTCGGCTACATGTGAAGACGTCACTTGCGGCGTCGCTCTTGTTGTTGTTGTTGCCTATACCCTGCACAGATTGGAAATGGTTAAGAAAGGGTCCAACTGTCTGTCCAACTGTAATTTTAACCACATCTGCCTATAGGCCATTTAGAGTATAAACTAATAAAGGTAGTCTACTGAAATATGTTTAAAATTATATAATAGCAAAAAATATAAAATTTTCTTAATAAATATATAAGGAAGTCCGGACTAGCAGTATTTTTGAAATATTTTTTTTTACCTTTCCATATTTATTTTACCATAGCAGTAATTTAAAGGATACAGGGTATCTACTCAAGAAGTTATCTTGGCTGGCGCGCTCTTATTTGTTGTTCTTGTTGGTGTTGTTGTTGGGACCAGGTCTTGGGAAGAAGCTACAGTCTACCTGCTGTGATTTATTCAATCAACTTGTGCGTCGCGCCAACAGCTCAAGTTCCTTTTATTATTTAGACATCTTTTGTTCTGCTTCCCATTGCCCTTGTTGCTGCTGTGCCTTATGCGAATTTAATGTCACTGGCTGGCTGAGAAAATGTTGTTGCCACATTTAATCTGCATAATTTTTATGAAACAACAACAACAGCACCAATTGAGATACATTCTATGCCGCACGTTGCCACAAGCGACGGTCGATGCGACGTATGCGCAATATGGCAAACGCTCCACATACACATACATATAATGCTGCATACTTCGGGGGGCTGATTTATTTAATTGCTTCCACGCACACGTCGCCTATGCGTAATGAAAACCCAAATTGCAAATGATTTCTTTAATGATCTACGCGAAAAATGTTTGTGCCAGTTGTTGCCTTACAGCTGTTCTGCGGTTATATGAAGTATGAGTACAAACAATTGGTGCTTATTCAGTTAAACATTAAAATTGTTTAGGTTAACTAGAATCGAATCTCCCACGTGGTTCTTCTGTTGAAATTTTTAAAGCTAATCTGGAGAGTAGAATCAACCTTAACACGGAAATAAACTGCCCAGATGACATAGAAGATGCGATCTCAATCTTTATGAGAAACATTTTATTGGCTGCATCTTATGCTACTCCGGCAAATCAAAGCCCACCAAGTCAACGCAGACAAACTTTTCTTCCCCAAAATGCCGATGCCCTCTTAAGACTCAAAAGAAGAGTGAGAAAAGAATATGCAAGAACGGGTGATACTCGTATACACGAAATCTACTTAAGATTATCAAACCGCTTGCAAAAGGTTCTTGCAAAAATCAAGCAAAGAAAAATTGATGACATTTTGGAGAATGCTGGTCCAGACGCTTCCTTCAACTATACCCTCTGGAAGCTAACAAGCCGCTTTAAAAGAGTTGTCATTCCGAAAACTCCAATTAAAGACCCATCAGGCGCCTGGTGTTACTCCAGTCAGCAGAAGGCTGAAATCTTCGCAGACAGCTTAGAGGAAAGATTTAAGCCTTTTAGACTTACATCTGCGCTTACGCGAAGGGATGTTGAGCTACGACTGGATATGCCGTTCCAAATGTCCTTGCCAGAAATGCCAGTCACACTGCAAGAGGTAGTGCAGCAAATCAAGAAGATGAAAGCCAAAAAATCCCCAGGTGACGATCTTCTGGATAACAGAACCTTAAAACTCCTACCCAAAAAAGCACTGCTGTTTATAGTACTGCTCCTCAACAGCATACTTAGGATGAGTCATTTCCCAACCAGCTGGAAAACCGCACTGATCACCATGGTACCAAAACCCGAGAAACAACACACGGAAGTTGATGGATACAGACCAATTAGCTTACTCTCAGCGCTAGGAAAAATGACGGAAAGAGTGATCCTCAACCGTATTCTGCAGCTTGAATCTGTAATTCAAAGGATCCAAAGTGGCAGTTTGGATTTAGACAAGGCCACGGCACGCCGGAACAACTTCATCGGGTGATTAATTTTGCCTTAGATGCAATGGAGCAAAAAATGTATTCTGTAGCTGTGTTCATGGACATTCAGCAAGCTTTTGATAGGGTATGGCATGATGGCCTCCTCTTTAAACTGAAGAACATACTAACGCCACAGCTATTTCAGCTTGTAAGTAGCTTTCTTAAGGACAGAAGCTTCAGAGTTGTTGTCAATGGCGCAAAATCCTCGAAGCGCCCAATCTGTGCAGGCGTCCCCCAAGGCAGCGTTCTTGGCCCTACGCTATACACCTTATTTACTGCCGATATGCCTACGTCAAGCGTTATATCTGGATTAGACGAGAACGATGTCCTGATAGCCACCTACGCGGATGACACTGCTGTGTTGACCAGAAGCCCAAGCATTACTCTAGCTACGGAAGCCTTGCAACAATACGTGAGCAGTTTTGAAGACTGGGCTGCAAAATGGAACATAGGCGTCAACAGCAGCAAATGCGCAAATGTAACCTTTGCTACAAGGACCTTGTCATGCAGTGGCATTACGATGCTGGGCTCCATCCTTACGCACAAGAGCTCTCACAAATATTAGGTGTCGTACTAGATAGGAAACTAAATTTCAAAGCCCATACAACAATGGTTCGGCAGTCAGTAATGGCAAAGGCCGGAAAGATGGGGTGGTTACTGGCTCCGAGGAACAACCTGTCATTGTACAGCAAAGTCACCATCTATAAATCGATCCTAAGCCCCATATGGAAATATCACTTCAAATTACGGCATTGCGGCAAAAACAAACCTAAATAAAATTAGAGTTGCTCAGGCAAAAATCCTAAGGCGAATATGCGGCGACCATGGTACATTCGAAATAGAGACATCGAACGAGACCTTAAAGTCCCTAAAGTGGGCGATGTAATGCAACTACTTGCATCGAATTACCTACTACGCCTTGGTGGTCACCCTAACGTGCTAGCCAAACGACTAACTGCCAAACCAAGAAAGAGAAGACTAAAAGGTGCCATCCATTGGATTCTCTACCAGGTTCCTACAGTAATATTTAAAATAACCTTCTCTGTAAATTCTGTAAATAATATACATTTGCCCATATATATAATCATAAATCTTATATAAGTATCAGTGTGATAATCGTTTTTTCCCCTAAATGTACAACTAGATTAAGTTGCCACTAAGGTAGCAGAAAACTTGTTTAAATAAAATATACAAAATTTTTAACAAAAAAAAAAAAAAAAAAAAAAAAAAAAAAACTAGAATCGAATATGTAAATAGCAGCTATGACAGCACTGGATTAAGAACGACTGTTCATTCTTGTTTTCAACTTTTTGTGTTATTTTTTGTCTATTGCGATTAAACGTAATCCTTTGAATATTTATTTGCTGCTGACCCACCTGTCGTGTGCGCAATTTCAATTTGCGTGAGCGGGTTTTTGTTGCCAGCTACAAAAATGTTTTCAGAGCTTTGTCCATCAAACTCACAACGTACTCCCCACTCCGCAGCGCACTTTCCCTCTGGACAGGTTCCCCATCCCGCCTGAAACAGATGCTGGCCTTGCACTTTCTGCAGCAAACTTTTTAATTAATTGCGCTGGCCATTTTTGGGCAAGCCTTTAATTGCAAATGAACTGGGGCGGACGGCGCTAGGGGTAGGGGGCGGCGGTAATGGTAGTGGCTTTTACATTGGCCTGTTTGGACCATACGAACACGGCTAATTTGCAGCGAGCGAGCGACCACTAAAGCCAGCACAGAGAGTCAATCAGTAAGTCATTTGTATGCGTGTGGTGTGGGGGTCAGAGGTGGGTGGGGGGGGGGTTGGATAACAGGTACAAGTAAAGGGACTGTTCAACAGGCAACAGTCACGCGCTCCGGTCGCTTCATGTTTGTTAATTTATGCGGCGTTGCTGCCGCAGGCAACGGCCGCACAGCGAAAAGTTTGCCAACTGACGCGGCCAACGCGAGATCGCAGCGAATCCCATCCCTGTCAACTAGGGATGGGCGAAATAAACGGACGTTCGTCTTTGCATCGATAATAATTATGAATATTACTGATATGCAAATCCTAATATATTAATATCTGTTAACTGATATATTAACTGAAATAAATTTGATTAAGAAATAAACATTTACAACATTTCGTATTACAAATATATTATGGAAACACATTGTACACATTTTCAAATTTGCAAAAAAAAAATAGTAAAAAGTTATTTATTAACAGATCGAAAAATAAAATGTATTATAAATATTTTACATTATTTTACATTTCCAATGCAACACAATATTGTGACATCCCTAGTGCCAGCTACCGCCCACGCAACCCCCCCCTTCTTTCCTTTCGACCCACCTACCCTTACCCCTATCCCTCCCATCCGCAGTCAGTGACACCCTCATTGTTTTTGTTGCTGTTCAAACTTTGCCCCCAGCTTCGATTCTCCGACTCTCGCACTTTCAGTTTCACAGCTCACATTTTCCAATTCGCATTTCCCACTGCGCCACACCAACTGAAAGTTTGCATTTTATTTCTTTTGGCTGCTGCAGAAAACAATTTGTCACAAAATAAACAACAAAAGTTGACACTGTCATAGATAAATGCAAGCTGACATTATGACATCGCAAATGGTATAAAACACAGTTTAATTTCCAGTTGGAATTCCACTGAATTAAGTCGGGTGTCAAATACGCTTGGCTTATGAGTACAGTTCCATATTTTACTGATTTTGCATGTGTTGTTAATGAGGAGAGTTCTCTTCTTTTTTTCAACTTGGTAGATGTTATCAAATATGCTCGTCTCAATTCCCATTTCAATGCAAACAATGCAATGAGCGTGACCAAACTTACTTTAAAAATTTAGTTTAACATTATACTGGCTTTGTTATTTATTAAATGTCGTCCTAACTTTCTTCAACTTCAACTCGAAGAAGACTTTCTAATAAAATAACAATATGCAACACTTTAAGATCATTTACAGCGTGTTCGCGTACTACTTATAAGCCTTAATGCCAATCTGCAACTCGTTGCGCAAAGTTTCCTCCCCGCAAGCCCCACCGCGAGGCGTTTCGCAAAACATTACGTAACGTAGCCCCCTCAAAAGTTTTCGACAAATGCGCGCAGTTTGCGAGCCTTTTCAGTAACTTTTTAATGCAATTTTGTTAAATATTCTTTGCTCTGATTTCGGTTGACGCCTAGGCACGAAAATAGTTGAGCGCCCTGGTATCGATGCTTAGCCATGTCTTTTTTATGGGGGCCAAGTCGCACAGTTGTTGGCCAAAAAGTTTTTGAGGCGCCAAATTGAGTTAAGTGTTGAAGAAGCTGTCTGGCTACGGCGCACACATGGCCTAATTCAATTTGAGGTAAAGCGGCAGCCACTTTAAGTTTCTGCCACAGCCACCCACACACAGACACACAAGCAATTGGCACTTGCACAATACACATCAAAGTACAATAACAATTAGCATCAACACACATTGATAAGGTTGAGCGCCAGCTCATTTGGCCCGATTTGCCATTGGTTAAGTACTTTATTTGCCCAAGATTTCTTTTTGTTTTTGGTATTTCTTTTATACCCTGTACTCATTGAAAATGGGTAAACAAGGTATATTGCAGAATAAAATATACAAATATAAAATATATTGCAATTTAAAATATACAAAAAAAAAAAAAAACAAGTAAAACAAGTTTATAATCTATTTTCCTATATCTTTATATATCGAAAATAACAAAGCTTTCATAAAAGACACATTCTGCTAAAAAATATATATTTTCCTATATCTCGTTCCATTTCCTTAATATTCGATTTATAGGCGTGGTTTTCTTTAGAATATATCGAATATAACGGAATTTCCATAAATGACTTACTCTGCTAAATAATATTTTTATTTTTGAAAACATCTCTCCTATCTTTTTCCTATATCTCGTCCCGTTTCCCTAATATCGATTTATAGACGTGGACACTCTGCTAAAGAATATTTTTATTTTTGGATAAAAATTTAAAAGGCCATTTCGAAGTCGAGAACTCCCTAGGCTCTTGTTTTTTTTTTTTGGGCTGGCAGCAAAGGGCGCGTGTGTCTCGTAAAAAGCGAGTAAACTTAATTAGGCTCACGATTGCAGCAACTAAAACCAGCATCAGCCACAATTGCTGATGTTGTTGTTGTTGTATATATTGCTGTATGTGTATTAATGCGGTTTACCCACATGGCTTAAACGGCAGTCGCCATGCTTTTGTTTATTTCTTGTCCACAGTTAACGCACATGCGGGTCGCCATGCTAAATGTTTAACTGTAATTAACACACACACACATTAAGTAAGCAATATTATTGCATTGCGTGTGGCGTGTGTGTGTGTTGGCTTAACTGTTAACCACTGCGGTCACAGTGCAAAGCTGCGTAAGCTTTAATAAAAACTACTGTAATTGTTCACTATTTAATTTTAAAATTACTTTTGGTTTGATTGTTAGCATAGAAATACGAAGTGTTATTGAAGGCTTTTTCGTAGAATTAAAGTGCCAAAATCACTGAGCCTGCAGATCGTAAGATTTATTTTAATTATGCAAAGGAAAACAATTTGTGTATATTTAAATAAATTGTTTTTTTTTTATTTTGCAGCTGAAATATTTGTTTGTGAATATGTGCACAGAATTTCGCAGTTTTGTTAAATGTTTAAAGGCAATAGTTAAAGTCGCCAGATTAGCTACCATAACGTCTATTCAAACTATGTGTTGGGAGATAAATTGAAATTGACGACTTTCGTATATGATAAATTATTATAATTCAAATTGTGTTAATCTTGTTTACAATTCCATGAGTTTGAACTGCATACTTAATACTATAAGTAGCTTTGCTTGGATTGCCGAAATGTTTGCATAATAGAATATTTAGTTATAGAATATCTCTCATTAAAATCGGGCTATTGAAACGGACTCAAATTGCAGCTGCTTGGCTGTATTTATACAATGCCTCGTATTTATGCAACGTCAGGCGGCTTGCCACAAGTTGTGGCATCAAACGAGGCCTGCAACGAGCTCATCAGCAAAATTGTTATTACGCCCCGTCAGCTGCTTTGCTTCGATCTGGCCGAATTAGGGCCGGGCCCGGTGCAGACATTGCCGTAGCTTGTTAAACAAATAGCCGTTCGCTAGTCAATTAAGGCTGGCAGCTAAATATTTTATCACGGGCCCCGACGTTTGTCTTG
Source organism: Drosophila sordidula (assembly GCA_035047465.1). Lineage (NCBI taxonomy): Eukaryota > Metazoa > Arthropoda > Insecta > Diptera > Drosophilidae > Drosophila > Drosophila sordidula. The sequence goes on from JAWNPQ010000312.1 coordinate 1,522,178, forward strand.
ATTATGCGTCAAGGCGGCGTATGGTGGGCACATAACTAATTGAAAACTTGCTAAACTTTTGCTCATTAATAATAAGCCAGCGCCAGCTAAGGGTCGATTCACTGTTTGTCCGGGATACAAGTTAAGTCCTTTGTCTTGCCCGCTACTGGCCCCGTCTTCGAATTCGTTGTAAATGATTTAATTACTTATTGCAAAGCGTTCAGAAGCTATTATTAAGTTGAATGCCCGTTGGCCGCACTAAACACGCGTATTAGATTAATGTTGTGATTACTCTGGATGCCACGCCCCCCACGCCAACCCCGCTCAAAATCGCAGCCCTCTCCGCCTCGTAGACTGTTAACTTCGTTCTGAAGCATTAACGAGGCCACCCCTTGCTTATCGCATGCTTTTCTGGGGCTTCGACTGCACGAGTCCTGTAGCGGCAGGACATGGGGAAAGAGCACCAGGCAAGCATTGAATTATGCATATTTCGTTGCACAAAACGAGCGGCAACAGTGGCAATTTATTCATTTAACACAAGCCAGCGCCATGAAGAGGAGGATTGCGGTGAACGGAGCGAGGCGGCGGCTTAAGGCTTAAACGGAGGCGGACTACACGGCAGGACTCCAATGAATGCATCTTAGCAGGACGCAAAGCCACATGAAAACTTAAAGTTTCGTAAATTAAAATAAATAGTAGTATTAGAAATATATGAAAAATAAAATAAATCGACATACTTAAAGGAACTTTTTTTTGTTTTATTTATAGTTACAAAATGTTCTTTATTATTCTTTCATTTTCGACTTTCATAGACAATTAAATAATAATATTTACATATCCAAAGATATTAAAATTAATAAAGCATGCAAATTAAAACTTGTCAAAAAATATGCAAATCAGACCTTCAATGTTCTGAAACTTATTTAAATTATGTCTAAAAAAGTGTAAAAGCGGATTTGTGTCGCTTAGTAGATTTTACGTAATTTATACTGTACATTTGATAAAGATTCGGAAGTTTTAAATATTCGTTTGTATTATAATTATAAATAATAAAAGAATTTCTAGATTGGTCTTTAAAAAAAAAATGAACATTTTCTATTGCTTTAAGATTTTTGGTTGATTGTTTTCTTCTTTCAATATTTAATACAATTTTTGGAAGGAAGCTGTTCGTTAGTAGCAGCTTTCACTGTAGCACATATGGAAATATATGTACATATATGCGATTGATGAAGCCCTACTGCTGTTCCATTGATAGAAAGTACCTGCATGCAGCTCCTGATTGCAAATTGTTTTGTTGCATATGCAACAGGCAGGTGGAACTTCCACTGGGAATGCTGGCAGATGCTTTGGTTCTCGCAATCGAGTTTTGCTAATATTTGTGCAATTTTCTGATTACTTTCAATACTTTGACAACAACAGGAAGCAGTTTGCCTGTTTCAAATGCAATTAAATGAATTGCGTTACGTATACGCAACGTAGACCAGGCCATTACTGGCCCTGAATAGTTATTAGCAGGACGCCGACTGGCAATTTGCGTCAGAAGCACCTAACGAAGCCCTCGACAAAAGTGAATTATTGTGCAAGTTTGAACAAATTCAATTAACAACAACAAGTAAAATTGTTTTCTTCGGTATGCCGAAGATTGAATGCCCTGTTGTTTGTATGGAAGCTATATAAAAGAAGAGTTAAACAAGAGTTTGATTAAGATTTCTTAACAAAGAAATAAGTTTTTCATACATAAAATCAAAAAAGGATATTCAACTTCGGATTTGCCAAGTTTTGTCAAGATATTACACGAAAAAAAGTTTTTCATATAAAAATGCATCTTCCGATTGTATGTTTTATCAAGATCGCTTTACAACTGAGTAACTGGTTTATGTAAAAAATGACAAAGAAGGCTTTATCGACTCAAAAATATATATACATATATCCACCGGAAGCTCAAAAATGTCTGCTTTAATGCGTTACACATTTCATGATAAACTTATAATACCCTCTGTTAGGACATCAAAATTGCATTTTTAATTGGAAAATTGCGGAAATTGCGTAAAACTAGGAAACACAAATTTGCCGGGAGTGGTTGGAAGAGGGGATGAGAGTGCCTGTTCAAAAGCCAAGCCAGATAGCTGATTACCTGCGCTCGATGCGGCACAGCGGGTATTCTCTGAGCTTCAGCGAAATGTTGCCCTTGACCAGCAGCTGCTCCAGGCTGGCGTCCGTACGAATGCGATAGCTGCGGAAGATCTTGGCCAGGAGCAGCCTCATCAGCAGCTGGGCATAGCGATAGCCGATGCACATGCGCAGGCCCTTGGTGAACGGCACAAATGCGAAGGCGTGGCGCGTGGGCGCATCCGCGCCAAAATGCGTCTCCGGATTGTAGGTTCTGGCCAGCTTGCCCCAGACGCGCTCATCCCGCTGCATGTTGTAGATATCGATGCCAATCTGAGTGCCGCTGGGTATCAGGAAATCGCCATCGTCGCGGCGCAGCTGCAAATCCTGCCCAGCCCGACGCAGCACCATAGGCACGGGCGCGAACAGACGCATCGACTCGTTAATGGCCATCTCCGTATAGCTGAGCCGCTCCAGCTGCTCCAAGCCGATGTCGCCGCGTTCGGGCAGCTCGGCGCAGAGCTCCTCATGCACCTTCTCCTGATATTCCGGATGCATGGCCAGGCACAGGATGGTAAAGTACAGGGCCGTTGACGTAGTCTCGAAGGTCTAAAGCGGTTAGAAATGATTTCCCATTAGCCAGGGTATTCTCTTTTCTCAGCTGACATTAATATTAGTCATATTACAAGCCAAGTCTTTTTTTCCGCTCTTTTCTACAAATTTTACTTCGATAAATAATAAAGACGTTTTCCTCCCATTTTCCGACCGTGCTGGTGAACTATCCAAATTTGTTGTGCAAAGCAAAGCTTTAAAATGAAATTAAATGCCAACATCACCCATTTACCACCCAGGGAGGTGGATTTACTGAAAGGCCTCAAAAATTGTTTTAAAGCCGATGTAATTAAAAAAAAGTTTGTATATTATCAATTGGATCAGAAACCGAAAGATTTGCGGGTGGAAGTCATAAGATGCTTCACAACTTATATGGGTTAGCTGTCAATTCGTCAGTCAATCAATCGACAGTCAATTTGTCAATCACTCAATCAGCATTAACAGCTTTATTTATATGCAGATTGCTCTACTCACCGCCGCAATTATTACGTTCGCCTCATCCCGCACATCCTGCCAGCTCATTTGCTGCGCACGTTCCACGTGCTCCCGCACCTGCTCAATGAATATCGACTTTGACTTGATGCGCTGCTGCTGGTGCTGATGCTGTTGCTGTTGCTGCTGCTCCAACTGTTTGTTCGCATCACAGTCTTCCACGCCCACAACAGAAGCGGCTGGCTGGAGCAGCTGTGAAGGGGACCAGGTGATGGGGGTCACATAGTAGGTGTGGCAAGTCATGACCAGGAAACGTGTAAAGCGGAGGCGGACTGGGGCAACGCCCACTGACATACCTGCTCCACGAAGCCAAGCAGGACGCTGACGACCTTCTGTTGCCGGCCGAAAAGCCGCGACCATCGATAGATGAGCTCCGGATAAAGCCACGGCGATAGCATACGCTTAACACACACCTCCGTTATCCTGCGAACGAAACGGAAGACAGCATGGCGAAAGGTTCAGCTACACTCACACAGAGAGAAAAAAGTGCGACTGAAATTAAGTTCAAATGAGCTTAACAATACAAATTTGTTGAATTTTTTTCTGTTTTGGTATTGAACATGCGTTATCTGATTAATTTCATTGTCATTTTACAACAATATCATTTTTTGTCTCTTTGTGGTTTATTTGGCATTCACACCCGAATAAGAAACAACACTTTTCTCTCAGTGACCCCAAAGCCAACCTCTCGCCCAGCTCGCGTCGCAAGGTATTAGCCACGGCTGAATGACTGAATGGAGAAGCTGCAAGCTTGTAATTAGCTAAAAGGTAAAATCAAGTGGATGCCCGGGACGCGCCGGGCCGGGGCGGGCCGATGTTATCTCCGGAAACACATTTGAAATGCAGTTTTGCGGAGAAGCTTATAAAATATGATTAGTTGGGCCAGCGCCAAATTTAATTAATCGCAGAAAGACATATTTAAGGATATACACAAATATGTGTAGGGCTTAAAAGAGAACATCTTCGAAACCAGCTTGGTTCATATTTAAACTCACGAAATTCTCGTTTTATCCTATAACTTTGAATTAGGGTATCCGTATCCTTCTTTTCTTCTCTTAGTTGCCATTAATATAAATCATATCATAACCCTTATGTATTCCCAGCAGGAATTATCCCGCCTTGCCCTGTCCAGACTTATCTACATATTTTGTTTGATTGCCCATTTCCACCTAGGAAAGTGGATTTTTCGCAATCCAATGAAATAACAACAATAATACTGTAGTCGAACGTATCCAAAAACCGAAATATTCTTGAACTGCAAGTGGCTCTAGCTCTAATATGCTAAGACAACCATGCCTTGTGATCGATATTTATCAATCTATAGTCGAAAAGCTTAGGTCTCACCCATTGTATGCCTCAAAAATGGCCATGGAGCCGTCGTGCTGAAAGTTCATCTTCTTGCCCATTGTTGTCTCTGTTCCAAATCAAAGTCCGCATATTAATCAAATATATACACCCAAATCGTCGGTTCACTTACGGCAGGCTGCCTCCAGCACGATTTTCTTGAGTATCTGATAGATCTCGAGGCTCTTGCCACGCTGCACGCCCTCCACCTCCAGCTTGTCCAGCAACACCTCCGCCTCCGCATTGAAGATGGGCAGAAAATTGCATAGAATCTGGCGGCCGAAGGCTGGGTTGATGAGGCGACGATGCTTTTGCCAGCGAGGGGCTGAGGAACAAAGCTTGCATTGGTTAGAAGAACAGACAACAACAAATATCTAATCTCCAACTAGAATTATTTGCTCAATATTCAGCATAAATAAAAATTCAAGATTAATTTAAGAACATTCAAAAACAAAAACCAAATGAACTTCCACTTCCACCTAAACTTGGAACGACCTCTTTCTCTCAGTGTACTCACAGCTGGATGTGAAGAGTCCGTCGCCAATAGCGGAGCTCATGAAGCGATAGAAGTCGCCCTTGTTGGTGCAGTGTGTCGAGTTGAAAATCTGCTCCACGGTCTGCGGGTCGTTCACATAGAGGAAACAATTGGTGCCCATCCAGGAGATAAAGGGCGCCTTGTACCGGTGCGACAGTCCATCCATATACTGCAGAAAGGCTACGGGCGAGAGTTACTTCCGGTCTAAAGTTCACTTCCGGTGCACTCACTCTGCGGATTCATCATCTGCAGCCCCATGCCGATCAGCGGCCAGCCCACCGGCCCGGGCAGCTGCCAGGCGGCCTTATAGAAGCGCCGACGGCTCCACAGAAAGTAGAGCCAGAGCACGGCCAGCCAGCTGGCCAGAATGATGCAGGCCAGCATGTCGTTGAACCACGGAGAGCCCGAATCGAATCAACGCGAATCGGATCGAATTAAATGGAATAAATATGTTTGGCGCACAACGCTCGAAATAATACTGAGGCCCCGGGGCAGCTGAGCTGCCCAGGTTTGCCCATTGAGTTTGTACTTGTACACTCGCAGAAAAAGGCAGTACGAAATCTAAGTAAGAGCATATTCGAGCCAGGGACCTTCATAATTTTTACAATTACAAAACAGAACATTGAACCGAAAAGGATACCTAGAAGGTTCCAACCAATTGAGAACCAGCTTCAAGAACCGCACCTTATAGCGGGTGATTTTTAAAATACTCTTACTTGATTCGGATACAACTTACTTGGATTTTTGTCGAGTGCAGGTGAGATTACGCATTTGCGGGCCGTAATTCAGCAATCTCGATGCCCACCACGCGCCGCGGACTCTGCGCAAATGCTTCTATTATCATGCGAGTCGCGTACTTCCCCACAAACGATGCCAGTCGATAATATGCCATAGGCATATTAGAAACCGGTAAAGCTAGACGAGTCGAAGCGTTTGTAAATACTCGAATACACTCATAGGCATGCATATTTGTAAACAATATTTGTAAATATCAAGTGACCTCAATATGAATGTAAATGAATCGATTTTTTAGTCGAAAAATATTCAATTGATAATGAATTGTTTTTAGAAAGGAAGTTATTGAGCATAAGCCTTAGCAATGGAACTTTTTGTATAATATAAGGAAATAATATTTTAAGAACAATTCTAAACTCTGCCAAGTGTATTTAAGATATCTGGAAGGACCAAACTTAATTTTCCATAATTCATCAGTGACCCTTCAAAAACTATTTTAATACCCAGTAAATTGCGCATTCTCAAACCCACCATAGAAACCAATAAGCCTCGCTTTGAGCGCCTTGGAGCTGTTGTAGGGCATGGGGAATTGCTTTAGCATTGCGTGCTATGGGCTGATTTTGATTTAGTAATTGCTTAATTATTGGGTCAATAGGCAATACGAGGTAAGGCTTTTGTTTGGAGAAATGGGTGTCAAGTATTGTGAGTCTATCACTGTGTAGAGTTTTCAAATATATTATTTATTCACTATTCATTTGTTGCTTTTTACAAATTCTTCAAGTTTTAAGTTTAACAATATAATTTTGTTGTCCGTGCGCGCACATATTTCCCTTACCATAATTTTTCCGTTAATTATTATTAAATTAATTTTGTGGTGTTTTGTTTTCACATTATTTGTTATCATTTTACTTCATTCTCAAGTTGACAGAGAGTTAAGTTGTATTAAGAGCGACTTTTAAGCCGGGTATTTAGTTGAGTTAGTTAGTTGTTTTGCTTGGTTTAAGTTTAGTACAGTGCGCAAAAATAACTCTTTGGGGCCACAAATTTACCGCTTCCACTGTTTCTCGATATTTATGTCTTTTACAGCTAACTCTGCGCTTAAATATAAATGGACGCTCGACATAAGAACTCTTTATCTTCAAAACCGACTAATAATGTTGCTGCATTTTTTTGTCTAATAATAATATGTGATGTAATATGTGATGTAATGTGTGATTGTTATTACAGCAAATCAATTAATGGCGTAAGCTGCACTTGATTTGCTCAGTACACATAAAATTAATTTTGAAACAATAAGGCATTGTGTACATTTCATTATTATAATGGTTTGTATAAAACAGTAACTAAAATTAATAAACGTTCACTAATTGGAACTTTTGGACTTTGGACTTGGACTTTTGGACTCATTTAAGCTGCCCGCGAAACCAACTAGTTTTACTGATCGAGCGCCCACTAATATATCGAGCATATCGATAAGTATATATCGAGCTTAGCTTAATTCCTAGGCGAAAACAAGCACAGCTTCCGCTGGCTTTGGGGAGTTTTTTTAAAAACGTTTGCAAATTTTCTTTTGTTTTCTTTATGGACGTTGCGTTTTCACTTTGAGTTCATTTTTGTTTTTAATTTGGTTGTATTTTATAAGCAAGTAGCTAGTTTGAAAGGCCATTAGGATCATTGGAAGTCAATTAGAAGTTTAGGATTTGTATTTTAACTTTTTGCATGGGGTTTTCGCATTTGCTTTGACTACTTGATCTGACTTGCAGTTGTGTATAGTACCTTTATGTATATATATATATATTATATTTCTTTTTTTATGCTACTAATTATGTATATCTGTCCTTGTATCTGTAGTATGTCTATATACACATTACATACGCCTAAACTTTGTCTCTTAGCATTTGTTTATAAAATTATACACGTTTTATTGTCAAAAATATGACGACTCGCGACTTAACGATTGCATTTTCTTTAGTTTTTACAATACGCATAATAATTGCAATTGTTTTTTTTTATCATTTAGTTTACTTTTAGATATATATATCTTGTATATATTATATTGCATTAATAGGCTAGCATCTACTACGGATCTACGGCAGGGAAGGGGATTACGAGTACTTTAGTATGTTTTACTGTTATTTTGTATTTGTTAGAAACTTTACATAACTGCATTTTACATTTTATACCCTTGCCAAATGTTCTATTTAGAAATTATCATCAACAAATTAAGAAAAATTAAATTATCTTCGTTAAAGATTGGTTACAAATTTCATTATTGATAATTTCCTAGAAGATTTACTTCTGTTGCTACGCTCTATAAGTTAAAAAGTTTCCTTATAAAACGGAAACCAACCCGAGTTAATAGAGTCCGAACCGTAAGTCGACAATTTTGAATTGTATTTAAACTGCCAAACTTCCAGTTATTTTCTATTTTTCTAGCACTCTATATGTTAAGCTTATATATCAGATCATGCGTTTAAATCAGTTCAAATCCACTTGAGATCAAATTCGTATTGTTTTCTAGTCAGGGGAAACCGTTGCTGATCTAACACATATTAGCTAAAAGCCTTATATAACAGAGCTCACAACTTTTTTGTTTTGCAAGGGTATAAAAGCTTCGACTAGCCGAAGTATACATACATAATTATGTATATATAATTCATGATATTTTAGCCTGAGCAAATTTAATTGCATTGCAAATATACTTTTTGTGTTTTGTTTCTGACCCTTATTACAAAAATATTTTTTTTTATTATTCAAATATGCTGCTAGTTGTTGTTTTGAGGATAAACGCTTAATGCGCTTTAATATGCATTTATTATATGCGTAATGCTATTGCAACAAATTAAAAAAAAAGTAATAAATATATATGTATATGCGTATGTATATAAAAACAAATATAAACGTGTTTTATATGATTTTCGGACGCTGTGTGGCCTTTGGTGCTGTAGTTGTTGTTCTTGTTTTTTTACACTTTATATGCATATTATATAAATATATATATATATTTATATATGTATATGTATACAAAATAAACTTTGCTTTTGCTTTCACATTGGCGCTTGCATAAATATTAATCGAAAAGACATGGCATTCATATTTTATTTTTTAGACGGGGGCTTAGACGGTGCAATTGCTTGTATGTGTATGTGTGGTCTGTAGGGGGCCAGGTGTTTAAGCGTGGCTGTGTCTCCGTGTGTGTGTAAGCTTGGCTAAGGTATGATATATAAACTAACTGCCGCGTATTACATATAATATAATTATTAAATTGTTTATAATTTCAGTGGATATCATTATTATTATTTTTTTATACTTAGGCACAATACATTTATTTTGTTTTTGCTTGCTTTTGTTTATTTTTCATAAGCTGCAATTGTTTGTTTTGTCTAAATATTTTTTTAGGTCTTACATCGTAAATACTACGCATAAAAACGTGTGTAGTTTTCTGTGTGTGTTTGTGTTGTTGATAGTTATTATTATTATATTTTATTAGATAAATCTTGTATCGATTTGCATAATTTCTCCTACAATTTAAAAAAATGCAGCCACTTGGCGAATATTTAAAGCTTTTCACTTAATTTTCATACGCAACGAAAAAAATTGGAAAATGTAAATGGAAAATAAACTAAATTATACGGAATTAAATATTAAACGTGTTTGTGTATTTATTTGTTTTTGTATGGCTATTTCGTAATTGGCGTCGTTTTTTATATAGTTCAATACTTTAGTTAACATTTCCATTTTGTTTGCGTGATGAATTTTACAAATATTGCTTAAGATTTTTGACATTTATGCAGTGTTGCTGTTAACAATAATAAAAAAGCCATCAATTTAAAATACTAACTCCCTAACTTAAAAACAGGCATAAATTTATGTTTCACTACAACACAAAAACATTTTGGGACACAATTTTCTCCTTTTTTTTTTGATTTTCACACAGTTCGCATAAGATACAAAAACATCTTTACGCACTTTACAAATCTTTTTTTTTGTTTTTTATCTCTTTAGCTTCTTGTTTTTGTTTTAACAAAATACGCGCTACGTTCACTACGAAAATGCTACAAAGTAGACAACAATTTTTATTTTTTTAGTGTTTTTTTTTTGTATAGTTTGCTTTTGTTGTTACTGTTTTTGCTTAGTTTTATTTATGACTTGCTTTGCGTTTGACTCGCTGCAGATTAACTTTCCGCAGGTTGGTTGGTTGTAAACTGCGTGATGCCATCGCTTTCCATGGACTCGAGAACATCGGCCACATAGGCGGCGACATCCGTGTGACTGTTCTCACCCCTCCGTATAAATGGCATCTGCAACAGGCGGCTGTACTTGGGCCTATCGCTCTCCTTCTTGATCAGGCTGCGTGGAAATTACATAAATTAAAAATTGAACCATCTGTTAGTTGTCTCAGCAAACTAACCAAGTATTGACAAACTCTACGAATTCCATGGAGAACTCCATGCCATTGTAGGATGTATGCAAACGCGGTGGATCACCCTGCACAACCTGCACGAAAGGTTAATATGTTGAGAATTGAAACCATTTAGAAATGTCATCTCTTACCTGGCACAACTGCTCAAATACCGAATCCCATTTGCGATAGGGGAATGTGCCTGTGGCCACCTCCATCAAAGTTATGCCCAGTGACCAAACATCGCTGCGCACATCATAGCCCTTGGCGCGCTCTGGATCAATGCGTTCCGGCTGCAAGTAGTCGATGTGCATTCAGAGCTGGCATACAAATTTGTAATAAATTAAAAACCCACCGCCATATAAGGCCTGCAACCCGCATCCTTTGTCTTAGCTATCGAATCGACTAGCTGCCCAGAGATGCCAAAATCACATAGTTTAATGTCGCCACGTCTGTGCAACAGTATGTTGCTCGGCTTCACATCGCGATGGATGATTTTGAGCTCCTCCTTCAAATAGTTGAGGGCATTGACTGTGGCCACCGTTATCTTGGCCAGTATGGACTCGGGTATATGGCGCTGCTTCTTCTCGAATATGTACTTGTAGAACTTGTCCAGCGATGTGTCCATCAGCTCCATGCATATCCAGCAGTCGCCCTCCTTGAAGAGCGCCCCATAGAACTGAACAATGTAGATACATTCGTTTGACTTCATCACCACCTCAAGATCCATGAGCAGCTGTTTCTGCTCCTTCTCGTCGACCGTGGAGCGTATTCGCTTCACTGCCATCACTCTGTCCAGCTTCTTGAATATCATCTTGTTCACCGCACCAAAGGCCCCGCGTCCAATCTCGCCCAAATCCTCCAGATCATCCGACGTGAACTGATGTGTATTGATGGCACCTTCCCCAAACTGCAGTTTGCCGCACGCCTGCTGCCTTATTCGCTCCCGGTGACGATCCGTGGCGGTGCTGCTGCCGCTGGCGCCAGCGTTGGTGCTGGCGCTACTGTTGCTGCTGCTGCTGGGCATCGGCACAGCTGGCACAAAGCTGGGTTGAGCGCCAAAGCGTAACGCCACATTGTTCTGCTGCGAGGAGGAACTTGACCCCGACGACGTGGAGCCCGACGAGGTGGACGACGTGGACGAGGGCGGATGTCGAATGCTCAGATTGTTCAGATTAAGCTGGTCGGGCGGTATGCGTGATCGACTCGGTCCAGCTGACCCAACGCGTTAGATAAGTTAAAGAAAACATTGGTTATTTACGACCGACGGCTTATCAACTGCATTGCGCCCAAGCAATGCGTCAGTGGTATGTGTATGTGTGTACGTGTGTGTGCTTGTGTGTATATGTGTGTACATGTGTGTATGTGTTTATGTATGCAAGAGTGTGTGTGTTGGTGTGTGCGTGGGCAGATTTAGTCAAAAAATTACTCACTTGCAAACAAATTCTTGGGTCTTTCAGCCATTGTGCACGCCTCCCGCTGGTCTCGCTAGCAATTTTTTTATAGATTTCGCTTTGTGTCCGTCGTTTTGATATTTTCCGTTGGGCGCCGCGCCCCAATACACGTCGCTTACGGGGGCGCCGAAATTATTTTCGCAACGAAAACTGGCTAAGGATATATCACAGCATAACCGCACTCCGACTGCTGGTTGCTTGGTAACTAGAGTACACAGCTCAATTATTTGCTAAATTGTCGCGTGCGCATCTATGCGTTTTTCATTTTCGTTCACTTTCGTTTTACATAAAAATAGACTAAAAACATTAAAAAAAAGCAGCAATGCAACAAAAACTGCAGTGTGACCGCATGTGACAACACCAAAAATAGCGATTTCAAATACCGCAAATACCAAATCAGAGATATTTTATATGATATTGATATCGCAGTGTCATAGTCTGTTATGACTCCGTTATATTCAAATGTTTAGCGCTTTTCTTAGCATTAACTTAATTTTCACATAAATTGTACGTCATATTTAACACATACGTAAAATACATCCGTTTTTCGACACAACACTAGCAGCCTTCACCTTCACAGATATAGGGCTTCACAGATATAAGGCTACGTGCACTGTTAATAACAGTGCGGCTGTTAGGTTCTTGAGCGCTGTTAAAAAAAATAAACAAACCAATTTAATCTAATATTACATAAAAAAAGAAATAAACCATGTCCGGGAACGTAACGCGGAACAGCTACAAGCTTTTTGTGGGCAATCTACCGTGGACCATTGGCAGCAAGGAGCTGCGCACGTACTTCTCCCGCTTCGGCCATGTGGCTAATGCAGAGGTGGTCTTCGACAAGCAGTTGGGCCTGTCCAAATACTACGGCTTCGTGATGTTCAGCCAGCGGGACGCGTACAACAGTGCCAGCAACCAGAACACACACTTCCTGGACGGACGCGTGCTCAACGTGCAACGGGCCAACGAGCCAGCGACATAGTTTAGGTGGAACAATGTTTTAAATTCATTATAATCAACGTAAAATTTTATTGTTTGTTTGAGATACATTAGGGTAGATATTTAACGTAGTTTGAGCCTACGGCGTCTCCAACTTTGGTGTAGCCCAATGTACGGAGCCGGTCGGAGAGGTCCTCTTTAATACGATCAACAACATTCGGGCCTTCGTAAACGAGCGCAGTGTAGATTTGGATAAAGGAAGCGCCCGCTTCGATTTTCTCGAACGCGTCCTGGCCGGACGAGACCCCGCCGACACCAATGATGGGTATACTACCATTCGTCAGCGAATACACCTGTGCAATCAATCTAGTCGAGCGTTCCCGCAACGGTTCTCCACTCAAACCGCCTGTCTCGCCGGCCAACGCCAAATCGCTGATGTTTTCTCGTGCCACAGTGGTATTGGACACAATTAGGCCATCCACGTGGCTTTTCTTCGTGTTGATGACCGAGACGATGTCCTGAAGCTCGGCCAGAGCCAAGTCGGGCGAAAGCTTCAGTAAAATAGGAACTTTTTGGTTACTTTTGAGCTTGGAACGGGCAATATTGACCGCCTCCAGCAGTTCTGTAAGCTCCTTCTTGCTCTGCATGTTGCGCAGTCCTTTCGTATTGGGGCTACTCACGTTCACAACCAGGTAGTCGGCGACGGGTCCGAAGGTGCGCACGCCCTCCACGTAGTCATGGATGGGGGTCAGAGTGTCGCGATTGCGACCCAGATTAACGCCAACAACGGCAGTGAAGTCCTCCCGATCTCGAATCTCTTTCAGGCGCTTCGCCACCACCTGGTGGCCGTCGCTGTTGAAGCCATAGCGATTGATGATGGCCCGATCGTTGGTCAACCGAAAGACTCGAGGCTTCGGGTTGCCTTTCTGCGCCAGAGGCGTCACGCTGCCCACCTCAATGAAGCCGAAGCCCAAATCCTTGAGCCCGATAACAGCCTCGGCGTTCTTATCAAAGCCGGCAGCGATACCAATGGGATTGCTCAGAAGACGGCCAAAGAACGAACTATGCAAATTCAGATCATCCATGTAATCAGAGCTGGGGCAGAGCCGGTACTTGCAGGCCATCACTGCCAGATTGTGACTGGTCTCGGCCGGCAACAGACGCACTGCCGGCATGACGAATGTACGGAACAGGTGATCCTGGTTCTGATAGGCGGTAAGGCCCACATATAGGGCCGTGGCGCCGGCCGTAACGATGCATAGCGAACGTAGGCGGCTCTGCAAAATAGGTTCAATTATTTAATTTATATTTAGTTTCGAAATTTATAGAGCTCACAAATGTTTGCGTCTTTTGCAACACCATCTTAATGAACGATAAGAACTGAGCCACTTTTAAGAATTTTAAACACTGTAATTCACAGATGGAATTTTAGTTACTTAGCTATATTTTGGAATATTAGCAATTCCTTTTATATTGTCATAATCAAAGCCATTTATGGAAATTTCAAATTGAAAATGTTTTCCTTGCTTTATATATTATAAACAACATGAATGTTGTGAGCTGGTTCACAGCTGAACGACAAGGAACTAGTTCTACAATGAATCAATCATCAACTCCAATGATGAGTCAGTCTTTGTTGTTGTTTCTTGTATTATTACATCTGGATCAACTGCACATATGAGCCAGCACAAATAACAACAATACAGAAGAGATGAAAGGCGGCACATTCCGCAACACACAATGGGATCCCACGCTATTGACTTCACAGATTGTGTCCATGCAATGCTGCGTATACTTCTCGCTAGGCCTGCTCGTGTTCGTGGCCAACAAACTGGCTGGCGATAACTACACACTGGATCACCTATTCGAGTACCATGTGAGTGGCTAATAAGCAGCTTAAACAGTTTGGTTAATGTTTATTTCGGCAGGAAATTCACATCTATGATCTAGGCGGACGTCTTATCATATGCGCATTTGTCGTAAACGCTTTTGTGGCCTCGTTGGCGCTGTGGTGCATTGTGCGCCGTGCAAAGCTATGCCTGGACTTCAGGTACCTGATGTTTTTGTGACCTCAACCAATACTGGTCGCAGAATTATATTTTTGTTCACAGAGGGTCCTTTAGAATGCCATTTTTGTTTGAAAATCAGATATATACACGTATCCATATCTACCTCAGTTTTAGAGCTGAGCAGTTTTTGAATTCATGTGACTGCACTGTGAACGAGTATTTCTCACTTGGTTACACCCGACTCAACATTCTTTCCTGTTTTATTTTGCAGTTGCACCTTCCACTTGCTGCACCTGCTTGTCTGCTGGTGGTACAATCGCTCCTTTCCGGCTAGCGCCTCCTGGTGGCTGCTCAATGTGATCACGGCAACGATCATGTGCATAGGCGGCGAGTTTCTGTGCCTGCAAACCGAGATGAAGGAGATTCCAGTCGGCTATGCGGCGCTCAATCAGAAGTCTGACGTTTGATCTGGGAAATGGGACACCATGTGATTGTGCTGCTAACAAAGCCACCAATTACTCTAAACCTCCTTGTAATTTATTGTTAAAGAGTTAAGAATATATATATATATATATAGTATGTGAGTGCTAAACTAGTGCAGTATCTGATATAAGAATGGCGCGCCGCGCTTCAGCTTCAGTTCCTTCGGTATCGTTTGCGGCGGCATAAAGAACTTTAACTCCGCCGCAGTCGGATCATTGCCAGAGGCTCCTCTCCCGCTATCACCGTAACTGAACCAGGGCCAAATATGCATCCGATCCGACACCAGATACCAGTAGCTAATCATAACTACAAACGAGATTAACAGCGTACCGAGCAGCAGTAGCGTCCAGCAGTGCATGCGTCGTGACTTTTGCATGTTGCGCCTAGCCGGGTTCAACTGCCAGTAGATGGACTAAATATGCCTCAATGCCCGTAAACAAACACACCTTTTTCGCGCAAACAGACGATTCAATTTATCTATAGACACAGCGAGAGAGAACGGTTTTCTGCGGTGGCCGAAGCTCAAATACCCTTGCAGACAATTGAAATATGTACGCTGTGAATATTCAGTTGACTATTCAACATAGAAGCTATTTGAAAGATATCTTAGGGAAGTACATAATTGCCATTTTTGGTCGGGATATTTTGAAAACCAAAAAAGGTTTTCATAGAAAAACCCATTTTTAGGCCGCTTAGGAACCAAACTATATGGAAACTATACTATAACTGTTCGATCTTGATAATATTTTTCATATATGTTAGCATATATATATATATATATATATATATATACTGATATAGTCTATATTTTATTGGGCCAGAGACGTCTCCTTCTATCCGCTGCAAGTTACGCGATAAAACTATAATACCCTCTACAAGGGTGGAGAAACTAAGAAACCAGCTCCTCACATTGGCCCGCGCGACAATGCAGCCTAATCAGGTTTGGGGCTAATCTAATCAAATTAGTGGCTTGGCTGACGACGATCCAGCGCGAGCTTTTGCTGAATTTATGCTAATTGAAGAGCGGACGAGCAAGCCACAGAACATTATTTTCATTTACCAGCTACGTTGATCGTGTAACTGCGCATTTACATTGGAATATTCTAGAATCTAGTGAGCGATCCTTGGCCATCAAAGGCTGATGGTTAATAGAATCCACAAACTGTAAAAAGGGAAGTCCCCAACAGCTCCCGTACAGTCAATTATAAACAAATTAAGAACAGTTGTGTTTACAAGTGCCGCAGTGTGAATACCCTAGCAGATATGAACCATATGTGGGGTATATTTAGGCATTTTCATAAACAATATAGTAGCCTAATATTTTCTTTAGGAAGTTTCAAAACTAAGACATGTAAAAACAGTCGGACAAGTATTTATCAACACAACTGTTGATAGCGCCCCAACAACCCTATAGTATTTAAGACTATTAACTGCGTTGGTAGATATAAAAACAGATAAATTGTGACCGCTAAATTTCATACAAATTTTAAATAAAACTCTAGTTATTCCATTTGCTAAATTATTCAATTTATTTTTAGCAAACTTGTTTTTTTTTTTGGTTTTAAATGATTTTTTTCTTGTATTTTGTGTGTGTGGTTTCTATATATATAATGTTTGTATATATAACTTTACTAGTTATGCTTTCTTCTTTAAAATCATCAATTGAAGTTCTTATTTTTTCAATTGTTAATAGCTTAAAGTTTTATGTTTTTGTTTTATATTTATTTATATATATATCGATTTCAATATTTGAAAGAGAAAATATGCGAGAGGGGCGTGGGACGTGGGGGCGTAAAAGTAAACTTTCACTTTGAACGGACAAAAAATTCATAAATTGTCCTTTTCTTTTTTAAAATTAAATCCTTATATTCGTTCGCTTTTTGCTTTACTCTAGCATAACTATTTTTTTGTTTCATTATGTTTATATCATTATTTGTGTATGAGCCTATTTATTACTTTTTCTCGCGTGTGTATGTGTGTTTGTTTTATAAACTACAAACCAATGTTTGTTGTAATTTTGCTGCTCAGCATATATGCATATAATGTATATATGTAAATATTATTTTAAACAATTTTATTTTTATTTGTAATGCTTGCTATTGTAAATGTGTGTGTGTGTGTGTGTGTGTGTGTGTGTGTGCGTGTGTGTGTGTGTGTGTGTGTGGGTTTGAGTGTTGCGCTGCGCACAGACAGTTTCTCTTTCACATTTGCTGCCCCTATATATATAAATATATATATAGATGATACATATGATGCAAATATATAATTAAGTTGTTATCGATCGGTTCAAATGTTTTCGCTTCGAGGCTCTGCTTCTGCTTCTTCTCCTTCTCTCTGCTGTTTCAGTTAATATTGACGCAAGTCGGGATTATGTTGACGATGCTGTCGGCCCCGTTGGCTGACAGGCCTTGCTCATTGACTCCACCAGTCTGGCCCGTTGTTTGAGTGCGAACCGCCGCCACCACCGCCGCCGCCGTAGGATCCACCATAGGAGCCACCACCGCCGTAGGCGCCACCGCCAGAGCTTCCACCACCTATTTGGGTGGTAAGGGGGGAAATTCATCATAATATATGCAACCAGATTGGGTATAGTGCGCAACAGTTCACTCACCAAACTTACCGTACGAGTTCCCATTGCTGCGATAGTTGCCGCCACCACCGCCGCCGCCGGAACCGCTGCCGCGGCCGCCACCGCCACCACCGCCGATACCGCCGCTGCGGCCGCCACCACCACCACCGCCAGAGGATGTACGATAATCGCGTGAGCCAAAGCCGCCGCCGTAGCGTGCGCCGGCACCACCACCGCGACGTTTGGCGCCGCCATGGCCGCGATCCGAGCTAAGCATCTCCTCGAGAAAGCCGGGTATCTCCTGCTTGGTCTCGATCAGCAGTTCGAGCAGATCGGAGCAAATGTTGCGGTTCTTGTCATTGAAAAAGGACGTGGCGACGCCCAGATTGCCCATACGGCCGGTACGACCAATGCGATGCACATACTCCTCCACATCGGTGGGCAGATCAAAGTTAATGACATGTGTCACATGCGGAATGTCCAGACCACGTGCCGCCACAGCCGTGGCCACCAAAATGGGGCAATCGCCCGACCGGAAACAGCGCAGCGCTTCCTCACGCTCCTTTTGGGTGCGATCACCGTGGATGCTAGTCACCGGATGATTGCACTGATAAAGAAACTCTTCCAGAGAATCGGCACCCTTCTTTGTCTCCACAAAAATGAGCGTCAGATTGTCCTTGGAGTACTCAGGCCCATCACGTATCGATGAAAGTAGATCCAGCAGATAGGATCGCTTATCCTGATCGTACACCCACAATATGGTCTGCGTGATATTCTCCGAGGTGGAGCCCACACGGCCGACGGCCAAGAAAATGTAATTGCTGAGAAAATCGCTGGCCAGCTCCTGAATTTGCTTCGGGAATGTCGCCGAGAACATCAGCGTTTGTCGCTGGCCTGTCGGCGGCATATTCAGCTGCTCGACGATGCGACGGATTTGCGGCTCGAAGCCCATGTCCAACATGCGATCGGCCTCGTCGAGCACAAGGAAACGTATATTCTCGAGGCCGACCTTGCCGCGCGTGATCATGTCTTCGAGGCGACCCGGTGTCGCCACAATCAAGTGGCAGCCGCGGTCCAGTTCGCGCATCTGCTCGCTGGTGTTATTCCCGCCGTATAGCACGGCCGGACGCATGCGCGAGCGATAGGCGAACTTTTTGGCCTCCTCGAAGATCTGGGTGGCCAGCTCGCGGGTCGGCGCCAGCACCAGGCCCAACGGATACTGCTTGCGTCGGCTATACTGCCGATTGCTTTGCGGCGGTGCCGAGAGTCCGTGCTCGTACATCTGATTCAGAATGGGCACCAAAAATGCAGCTGTTTTGCCAGAGCCGGTCTGGGCACAGGCCATCAGATCCCGTCCGCTGATAATGATCGGTATTGCGTATTTCTGCACCGGCGTCGGTTTATCATAACGCGCCAGATTCACATTGTTCCGTATGATCTCCGTCAGCTGCACATCATCGAACGATGTGATGTGGGGCGGCACCGTTTGGCCCGTCGCCTCCACGGGTATATCCTCGTATTTGTCAAAATTGATGCCCGTGTTACCCACACCGAAGAGCTCCTGCTCCAGGCGTTCGTCGCGCGCCAACAACTTTGTGTAATCGGTGTTGCCACCGCCGCCACCGCCGCCCTCCTTCCAGCGGCTATTGTACCCGCCGCCACCGCCGCCCCCGCCTCCGCCGCGGTTGCTGTAGCCTCTGTTGCTGCCGCCGCCGCCACCTGGCGGGCCACCCTCAGAAGCGCCGCCATCGAAGCCAGCCGGACGTTCCGGCTCCTGCCAGCGATCATTGCGTGGCTGCTGTGCCTCCTCCGGCTGTTCGTTGAGGCCGTTGCCTCCTCCTCCTCCCGCGCCACCAGTGCCGCCGCCGCGATAGGATGGTCCGCGTCGATCTCCAAAGCTACGTCCACCTCCGCGATTCCAGTCGCCGCCTCGGCGCGAGTCGAATTCACCTGCGAAAACAAACAGCAAAAGAGGTTAAATATGATCTTCGCCAAAGACTGATCATCCCAAGCTGTTTATACCGTTATAGTTGTCCTCGTAGCGGTTGTTGCCACCTCGTCTACCACCACCGCCGCCGCCGCCGCCGCCGCCGCTTCCAAAACTTCCGTAGTCGCCGCTCTGACGATTAAAACCGCGATTGCCGCCGCGATCGCCTCTGCGGTAGTCGCCGCCGCGCTGCTGCTGCTGTTGGTCCCTGCTGTCGGGACGCGGTGCGGCACCTGAATCAAAGCCCTGGCCTTGATTGTCTACGTCCGCGTTGTTGTTGCCACCACCACCTCGAAGATGCGGGGGCACATAAACGCCACCAGTGACCGAATTGGTGGAAGTCTTGCTTGTTATGGGGCCGCTATAGTTAGCCGAGCCGCCATTCAAGTCCAGACCAGCAACCTAGGAGGAACAGACGATAGATTAAATCGAGTCTGCCCGAGTAGGATACCCTGTTTGCTTGCTACATAGATTTTAACAAGTGTTCGCCCATTTTTAAAGGGTAAAGGGTATAAAAAGGCACGACTTATGCGTGAGTCTCATGTCACACACATACAAACGTGACTCAAGTTCAACGAATTCTAAGCCTTTTCCAAAGAGAGCTTTGTAATAACAAGTTTTTTTCGGTGGAACACACACACACACACACACACATGAGAGGCACACATAAATCGCAATCTTCTCAGTTGGCTGCCATTCCCGCTTAGCAACATGTTTTTTTTTTTTGTTTTTTGTGAAGCGCGACGTGTCTATGTGTATGTATGTCTCACACAAAGTATCGCTCGCAAAAATAAGCGCAACTAGTTTGAGGCTTTGACAGCGACCTAGCAACAACAACAAAAAGGAATACACAACACTTTGCCACCCACACACTCGTAATATTCATGCTTAGTGCAAAGTTTTCGTGGAAAGAGCCGCAATATGGAAGCTATACAATGTGGAACTTGTCTTCTCTCCATACAATTATTTACAGGGTGTTATTGTGCACGCCATGCACAGATTACATGCATGTCTGGCAACCCTGTTTACAAATACTCAGCTTCCACATGTGCGTGAGGGAGAGCAAATGCAAAGAGAACGCCGCAACTAGCACTCACTCACGCACACACTTGCAAGCCCTGGTTTAGAATTGCGGCTACATACACTCGCCCTCGCACTCTCTCGCACACACACACGTACATTTGCACAGCAATGAACATGTCAAATTGGAGGCAAGCTAAAAATTATACAAAAGAAATTACACAAATGAAAAGAACTTACAGACACACACACACCGACACGCCATATACGTACACGCGTCACCATTCGTTGCAAAGTGTAAAAGCGCAATGCGCACCACGGTCAAAAGTTTTCTGTTATGAAATCAATAATTTTTTTCTTTTTTTTAGGACCGCGACTGAACAGTGTTCAATAACCGTGTGCGGACCGCATGAGCATCACCGACACTTTCACACACACACACACACACACACTCGCACACGAGCATATTTAGCTGACACAGCTCATACACACACACACTCATGCACAATACTTTTTTCCATTATGTACCCCGCACCACTTTGCATTACATCCACCAACCAATATACTTACTTGCTGCTCTAGACCTGTGCCATTTTGGTTAATAGCATTACTCATATTATCCTCCAATCACTTGCTTGTTTTTGCTTTCTTTCCGTTTAGGAAAATTTTGCAATTGTTCTGATTTTGCGCACACTTGCAATTTCCAAAAAATAATTTTATATGTAAATTGTTTCTTTCTTTTGTGTTTGTGTTGCACTTCGTGTCTATACGTTTTTTCTTTAGTTTTTTTCCGACAACTTCTTACGTTCCACAAGCTACTACGTTCTTATGTGGATAGAGAGGTTGTAATTTTCACAATCAGTTGCTTCGATCAATAGGAATTATATAGTTCGTATGTGTAACTAGGCCTACTTGTGCCTGCCGCAAGACAATCACAAGCTGTAATTGCGCTTGTGCTTTAAATATATGGTTTTTATACGCTTTCGCGTTTTTTATGCTTTCAGACGCGTGTCTTATCCACACCAACGGCGAAAACGAGCCACACGGGAAAAATGGTGGAGAGTTGGTGATGGGAGCGCGTGAGTCAGCGCTGTTCTTATCGTTATCGCAGTGAGCAGGGTTGATTTGACAGAGCTGCTTTGCCTAATGCGTTACCAGACTGTTGAGGCTAACGCTTCACATTCGAACTATATATCGATAGTCTTATCGAGTCCTCGTAGCCGTTACGCTGTGCTGCTTCACTTTTTTTTTTCTTATAAACACCTCTTTTACTATTTTTGTAGAGAACCTTGAACAATTTGCACGTTAGATGGTTTGCCTTTCGCTATGGGGGCTTGTTTTGTTTGTTTCGAGAAATGCTTGCTTTGCAGTTGAAATTTTGTATGAATTATGCCAAAACTTTATGTGTTATGTGCGTGTGTTGACTATTTAATTTTAGGCTTCGAAAATGTGAAGCAAAATTCAAGGAGATATATGCAAATATCATATTTTATACTCATTTTTATTTACGCACAAACTCAATACACATATAATTGGTATACATGTAAATAGATATATTTATGATTTTTTCGATATACGTTTATATAGAATAAATGCTTTTGGTATTGGCTGTAGCTTTAGCTAGAGTTTATGTCCTCGGAATGTTTCAACAATAAATACCGTTATATAGTGTGTGTGTATATATATGTATGTAACATAAGCTTAACCCTTGAGCAGGCAGCGCGTGTAGAACTCGCGATCGATGGCATCGCTGGGAATGTACGAGCTCCACTTGAATATCAGGGCCAGGGTCTCGCCAGCACTGAGATGGTCGAGCGCTATGTTAAGGAAACAGTTCCACGTGTAGAAGTAGTGTCGCGAAAGCTGCTCCCGCTCCACGCTGGTCACGCTCTCACAGTTGACGCAGGTGAGGCGGCCACGCTGTAGCTCCACGAACTGCTCGAAGCAGCGCGCCCAAGCGGCGACGTTGAGATGCCGGCCCAAGTCCTGGAGCAGTTCGACGGCGCCGTAGTTGAATACAATGGGCAGCACCTTGTCCAGGTTGTGCTCGGCCAGATAGAACTTGGCCAGCACATCCAGCAGCGCCGGCACCGCCTGCAGCACATCGAAGCACTTGAGCTGCTCGTTACGCGACCAAAAGTACCGCAACAGGACCGCGCCCAGCTCGTGGTACTGACAGGCGTTGTCGAAGCGCAGCGGGAAGCTGCAGTGGGTGCAGCGCACGATCTCGATGTCGGCGTTGAGCAGGGCAAAGCCGCTGGCGATGTAGTCGCGCGTCGCATCGTCCATCTCCCATATGAGTTCCGGGTTGAGATAGTTAAAATACATTTCGTAGCAGTTGCGCTGCGCCTGCTCCAGGCTGTCGCCGTGCTCGAGCATGACCTGCGCCAGCTTGCCCAGCAGCTGGATCAGCTCGCCGGCCGCGTACTCATCAAAGACGGCGCGATAGCGCTCGACGCACTGCGTGCGACTGAACTTGGCGCTCTTGTGGATCAAGTACAGATTGTAGATGGTCTTCTCCTCGGGACTGATGTGGGGTGTTGGTGCCTTCATGGTACGTTGCAAGCTGCTACGGCTGCGACCGCTGCTGCGGCAGACGATTTCATCATCTTCATCCGCATTGTCCGACGTCTCGTAGCGCGCTTTGATGTCCTTGAAGGGGAGCGAGCGCTCGCTGGCGGGGATCAGCTCGCGCACGAGCTGCTGCTGCTCCTCGGCAAAGATGTTGAACTTGTATTTGATGATGTTTTTGCCGAACTTGCCCGTGACGGTCAGCAGTGCATCCTTGAAGTGGCCCGCCTTGGGCGCCTGCTTCAGATTATCGCAGAATGCGTTCTCCAGAACATAGACGCCTTTGGGTGGAGCTGTGACGCCGCTGCCTCCGCCACCGCCGCCGCCGCCGCCAGCTGTGCTCAGGCTGGCGCTGCGCTCAGTAGTGGCCGAGCTGCCGCCGGAGCTTTGCGTGTCCAGAGCGCTGCCCGTGCACTGGGCAATGGCATCGAAGATCACGGATATATCGTTCAGCAACTCGTACTGCTGGCGCTCGATGAGCAGCTGTTTGAGCTGATTCAGCTGCTTCAGCTCGTAGTTCTCGCGCGCCTTGTCCGCAAAATACTTGACATGCTGGCGCAGGAGGCGGGCGCACTGCGGCAGCTTCGCCTGCTGGATGAGCGAGACAGCGTGTGCCTGCAGCGTCTGCAGCTGGACGCTGTACAGCGAGCCCGTCTGGGTGAAGACGAAGATATCGGTACCAGCCACACGACAGTCGACGATGCGCTCGAACTGATTGCACCACAGTACGACGGACGAATGACGCACGTCGAAGATGTAGAGACCCAGCTCGGTGTAGGCCAGCATAAAGTCCAGGCCCAGGCGCTGCAACTTGGCGAACTGCAGCTGCTGCGGCTGGTAGTCCAGCAGCTCATCGTTGGACTCTAGCGCGTCTGCATCGTCGCCGTCGAACTCCTCGCTGTCGCTGGTCTTGAGTATCTTAACGGGTGCCGTGGCCAGGGCGCTCTTGAACTGATGCGTCTGCACCACTTCGCCCTCGAAATCCACCTCCCAGATGCGTGTGCCCGGCCGGGCGCAATAGATGCGCGACGGCTGCACCGATTCGTGTGGCGATATGAAGAAGCAGGCGCCAAATGCGCCATCGCGGGGACGGTTGCCGATCTGCGGCAGAAATACCAATTAACATGGGAGTAAACCCAATCTAGCCGGTGGGCTATCTCACCTGCTTGTACTCCTCGTATTCGGTGTTACACAGAATGCACTTAGTGCTGTTGGACACCAGCAGCAACGACTCAAAGTCGTCGATCTGGACGACGGGCGCATCCAGATACAGCAGCGGATGTACGGACATGTTGAGCAACAGGCTGTGGCCAATGAAGGACGAGAGCAGCACCAGATTGACCTGACCACGCGTATCGCCATAGTAGAATTGCTTCTCGTCCGGCGTCCAATGGATGCAGCTCACCTGCACGGACTGGTCGCTGCTCAGGTGCGTGACAATCACCTGCGGTGCGGCCTGCGCGGAGAGATTCACTGCGTACACACAGATCAGCGAACGCTGGGTGGCGAAGGCCACATATTTGTTGTTGGCCGAGATGCTCAAGTGTGTGACGGGCCCATGCTTGTTGGGGATCAGGTGCATAAACTTACCGCCCCGGTTGAAGAAGTACAGTGAGCCCGAAGTGGCGCCGAAGATAATATAGTTGTCGGAGATATCGAAGCAGGTGTACTACAGATGTGCGAACACAAATTATCTGTTACCATTCACCACTCGTATTGAGTTACAATTAAATATTTACCTTGATCCGATTGGTGTGCCGCAGCGGCTGTGACAAATGCTGGGAAAAATCAATAAAGTTGGACAGACAGTAGGCGTCAGTCATTTTGCTGCTTGTGATTACGCCCGGACGCTCAGTTATTTTACGTGGCGCGCACGCTTACGTGCGAATTAAACGGCTTGTTTGTTTTTATTCGTTTATTATTTATGCATTTCTAGTGCTTGAAAATAAAAACAAAAACAGAATGCGACTTTCACAGATGGTAGTTCAGTGTTGCCAGCACGTTTCCCAAGTACAATCTGGCAATACAGGCAACTTGTTTACATTTGCCAAACAACCATCTGGCAACTTGGTCGAATTTAAAGATTTTCTTTTTTATATTCGTTTATTATTTATGCATATTTAGAGCTCAAAAAAAACACGCACCAGATTGGAACTTTTACAGAAGTTAGCTCAGTGTTGCCTGGACGTTAGCTATGCACAATCTGGCAGCACGGGAAACTTGTTTACATTTGCTAAACAACAGTCCGGCAACTTGGCCATGCACAGCTGTTTTTATTGTTTAGCGTTAATAAATACTTAAATATATTGAAAACCAAGCTTTTTAGTGCAATATTAATTAATTTGTTTAACTACAAATAACTGTTTACATATGTTATTGCTTAACAGCAAGGCGGCGAATTGCTGTGGGTCCCAACAGCTGGACGACCTCACCGCCCCCTTCTCAACCAACGCTGGCGCTGTCAAATAAACGTCAAAACAGTTCGTGGCCGTCGCGTTACAAAAAAGTGCAAGCGAAAAGCGATGAGGAATAAAAATATAAACGTAAAACACTAAAACAAAGTGATTGAAAGACAGCAGAAATTGTTTTGCATATGTAAAACCAAGCAACATGGCCGATAAGGAGCCAAAAACGCCCGCACCGTCACCCACAGAAGAGGGACTCGCCGATATTGCGGCTGCTGCGGCTGCGACGGCGACAGTGACGATGGCTGCGACGTCCGCTGACCGCGCTGCCGACGATGCCGCCGCAGCTCCTAGCGGCAGCACGAACGTGAAGGTTTTGATAATTGGCGCTGGCATGGCTGGACTATCCGCTGCCAATCATCTGTTGCAAAACGGATGCGATGATTTTCTCATTGTGGAAGCGCGCGGTCGGGTGGGTGGGCGTATTGTGTCCATACCGCTTGGCAATAATCAAAAGGTATTGCACGCCATTATGTAAGCAATATATCTTGTCGGCAATTCTTAGAGGAGGAGGGTAGACAGCGGGGTAGGGTGGTGTGCTTTGGTATTTTTGTCTATTGGCTGTTGTTGAGCAACGGTTTTCCAGGGCCCTACGAAATTACAAAATAAAATTATAGATTTTTCCACGCGCTCTCCCAACCTGTCGCATATTGTTTTGTTGGCAGTATAACTTATAACTTAATAAATATTATTATATTAACAAATAATGTATTTAAAGTACAAATTGTTATGTACACATTTTATTTTTATTTAAATTTTTTATATATTTCTACGCCTTGTTTAACTTTGTATACCCTGTGCCCATTAATGGTGAGGAAGTAATAGTTTTGTGCTCTGGGACGCAACAGGCAGAGCGCAGCTTCTCTGAACTCATAAAGTTGTTGTAGTTGGGGTAGTTGTTGTATCCAGATTTAAATGCAGAACTAACTATACATTTAACATTTTACATGGATTTGGCAAAGTTTTAGGAATTTTAAAAATTGGTACTGTATCCAGATTTAAATGCAAAATTAATATTGGGATCAACCATTAACAAAAAGTCATTTCGGATCAAAAACGGATCAGTTTTGGAAGTTTAAATTTTAATTCCATTCTTCGAACTATATACAGGGTATTTTCTAGTCGACTCTCGGCTAGATTATACTACTTTTTGTTGCTATTCTAATGTCCTTGTCCTTACCCCTTTGCCCATGGCCTTTACGCCATTTATTTCAGCTGGAAATGGCAACCACCCCGGTAAAGGGTCAAGCCCGAGAATTTCCCTTACGCAATTGTTGTACAATTCAAGATAAGATTATATATATCGACTGTGACGTAACAAGAGGGGGCGTTGCATCCGGCGACGGGTTAGCCATCACGTAGACAGCTTGAAAGTGGGTTTTAACGAAATTTGAATGTTATTTATGTAGGGTATAAATAATATATAGTCGTCGCTCTCAGTAAGCATTTAACATTATCATATAGGTCAGTTCTTATCTAGCTAAATGGAAAGTAAAAGGTATTTTATCTAATAATCTATAAATATGCTGGCATTATCATATATTTAGTTGCTAGGAGCAGGCAGAAATCAAACCTGAAGTGCTATTGAATATTAAGGGTATTCACTAAAGAATTTGAAATATTACAATTTTGAATTGAACTAAATAATGAATTTTATTATGAATTGAAAGTAGTATAACCTAAACGCTGAATACCCCTAACGACGGGTTCCACTTTCGTACTTATTTTTCCATTTAAAATAATTATTATTATTATTACAATTCTTCGTATTCTAATTTCCTACAGGTGGAACTGGGCGCCAATTGGATACACGGCGTGCTGGGCAATCCGATCTTCGAGATAGCCGTTCAGCACGGACTAGTCAGCGTTGTGAACGTACCCAAGCCGCACAAGGTGGTGGCCACCACGGAGGATGGACACCAAGTTCCTTTCAGCATACTGCAGGAGATCTACGAGGCGTACGTCTGTTTTCTACGCCGCTGTGATGAGTACTTCCTCTGCCAGTACAGCCCGCCGCCGGATATCCACAGTGTTGGGGAGCACATCAACTATGAGATCGAGATATATTTGAGCTCGGTGCAGGATCCCAAAGAGAAGCGCCTGAAGCAATTGATATTCAATTGCCTGCTCAAGCGTGAGACCTGCATAACAGGCTGCCACAACATGAACGAGGTGGATTTGCTGGAACTGGGTGAGTATCCATAACGAGCTCTGGTCAATCCTAGTCTGAATTATTTCTTAATTGCCTTGCAGGTAGCTATACAGAGTTGCAGGGCGGCAATATTGTGCTGCCCGCTGGATATAGTTCGATACTGCGCCCGATGACCGCACAGATACCCAAGGAGTCCATATTGACCAAATGCCCGGTGAAAAAGATACACTGGAAGCGAAAAAAGACATTCACCGGGCTGGAAACCGTTGACGAGAACTCGGAGAACGAGGATTCGGATGACTCTGAGAAGACTGTCACGGACATGCCGACAGGCTTGCGAGGGGCCTCCGTCGAGTCAAATGCGAGCAGCAATTGTGATTATGTGCCCGAGGGCGCCGTTCGCGTCGACTGCGAAAACGGGCACGTGTTCCATGCGGGGCACGTGATATGCACCATACCGCTGGGAGTGCTGAAGCGCACCCATAGAACGCTCTTCGATCCGGAGCTGCCGCACTATAAGCAGGAATCCATTGAGAATCTCATGTTCGGCACTGTGGATAAGATCTTTCTGGTCTACGAGCGTCCGTTCCTCAGTGCGGCCGTATCGGAGGTGATGCTCCTCTGGGACGATGAGAAGCAGGACACGGTCAGCGAAGAGGATCGCGCCACCGAGGCTTATCTCAGCAAGAACTGGTTCAAGAAGATCTACTCCTTTGCCAAGATCACGGACACTCTCCTGCTCGGCTGGGTGTCGGGTCGCGAGGCCGAGTACATGGAGACGTTGTCCAACGACACTGTGGCCGAGAAGTGCACTGAGATCCTGCGTAACTTTCTGCAGGATCCCTACGTGCCCAAACCCAAGTTGTGTGTGTGGTAAGTTGCATCTCCAGCTAATCCTAATCCCGCCTAACTGTCTGCGCTTATTGAATTGCTTCAGCACCAGCTGGCAAACACAAACCTTTACGGGCGGCGCCTACACCTCCATACCCGTGGGTTCCACGCAGGAAGACATTGAGAATCTGGCGCAACCGCTTTATGCGACGCCACAGGCCATGAAGGTGAGTTATATTCCAGGAAAATTAGAAAAAAAAAATCTATTTTTTTAAAAAATCAAAAAGAAATTCAATTCTTTTTTAAAACTTAATAAAATTAAGATCAAAGCAAATATTTAAGGGTCAGATAAAATTGGAAATAAGAATTATTATCTATTATGTAAATTATTAACTCCCCCTTCTCATTCTGCCCCTCTCTTGAAGCCTGCCATTGTGTTTGCCGGCGAGCACACGCATTCCAGTTTCTACTCCACTGTACATGGCGCATACTTGAGCGGCCGAACGGCGGCACAGTATTTACTGGCGAATGACGAGCCGGATGAGATTATCATGGAGTCTGATGGTAGCGATTTGAGCGCCTGGATGCAGGGCATTGCCCTGGACTGAGCCGATCAACGAGGAACGACAACATATTCGTTATTGTATTATAATTTATCTATGTCCATTTCTTTATGTCGCGCTTTTATTTATTGCTTCTTTGCATAGAGAAGCTGCTTTTTAGCTAGTGATATCACGTTTTGTGTAATTTTCCTTGTTGTTTTTAAGTCTTCATTGTGCATTTGTTTAATTATACAAGATTTTTGTTGTTGATTTTTCTTATAAAACATCAAATTCCACACAGCATTCATTTTTTTATGCAATCAGTTTTTAACCGCTTGTACAATATCAAGAAAATAAAATATTTGAATACACAAGACACTCGCCGTGCACGCCAAGCAGCTTTCACTGTACCGTTGTTAATCGTGTGTAATGGAGAAACGAAAACCCACGCAAAATGTGCACAAAATAAAAACATCGTCACGATAGTCGTTTAGACCGTAAAAATATGCCTATTTTTATAAATTCATATTAAATGTAGACAAAATTTGATTCAGTTACGAAAGAACAAAATTTAATTCAAGATTTCTAAAATTGAAAGAAAAGGTACCAAATGAAAAATATTAAAACAAAGTGTAAATTTTTAATGTAACTATGTATTGTTAATGTTAACTATTTTGCTAACTAAATTATGCATTAGTTAAATCTATAAGACAGCCCAAATCAAGCAAAAGTTGATATTAAAAACAAGTTATATTCATATATCCAAATAGATCTACATATTTATTTGTATTTATTATAATTTATTCAAACATGTGCGCATAATGAGAATAAATGAACACGCTGAATTGCCAGAATTTAATTTATTTGTTTCATATTTTTCAACGCTTAATGCAAAGCGCACGTTTGATCAATATGCAAGTGTGCCCCCAAGAAGTGCATTTTTCTGCCGCCGCCGTCTATGTGCCTTCGATAGCTCAGTTGGTAGAGCGATGGACTGTAGTTCGGCAAGTGCAAAGTAGACATCCACAGGTCGCTGGTTCGACTCCGGCTCGAAGGATTTTTTTTATATTTTACTTTTATACTCGTTCACGAAGTGACATACTCTTGTCACTTGTGTTAGTTTTGTGCAATGTCTTCCATGCTGTCCGTCCATCAGTCAGTAAAAACTTTTTTTATTGAAGATAAAAACTTGATATTTTGGATTTGTGCTTGTAGTTATCTGCTTCAGGCAGTGTTATGAAATTGTGCCACACCCACTGGGAGGCTGGCAAATCGATAACATACCAATAGACCTCAAATCAAAAGGTGAATATTTCCCACAGTAATAAAGGCCACGCCCACTAGAACGCCCCCAGCGCCCCCGCCTTAAAAAGTCGGAAATGAATATATATCCAACAATTTTTGAGTTCGAGGCTCCATATTTGGAATATGTATTTCTGGAAAGCTCCCCCTAACATCACAAAAAAAAATACCGAGCACCCCCTCCCGCCACCGTAATCGCTAAAACCGATATACCTGAAAGCTCAAAACGGTAACAAGTGTATAATTCACACAATTTTAAAGCTGGAGACACCAGGATTGCTGGTGACCTCCCCAAAAGATTGCGACCGTGGCCCCCAGCCACGCGCCCCTACGAATCGCGCAAGCCTATATCTCCCAAAGTTCTATAGCTAGAGTCACCAAATGTTAAAGGTTACAGATCATTTTTCGGCCACACCCACACCCGCCCCGCAAATCGCGAAAATCTATATTTTCCACCATTTTAAAGCAAGAGTCACCAAATTTGGCAGACAGTGTTTGGGTAACCTCCTCTTAAGATCGAGCCGAAAAATCTTGGGCACGCCCACACCCGCATCTACGAAATATAAAAGTTCTATATTTTTCCAAAATAACAATAATATCTTTTGTGAACTGTGAACGAGCATTACGCAGTCGGTTACGTCCGACTGCAAGGTTCTTACTTGTTTTAATATAACAAAGTAGCTTGTTCCATTTTGATCAGCCCTAAAACTACCTGTCAATTATTTTGTTACCAATTGTATAATTTAAACGTGTACATTTTCAGTGATTTATATTTCTCGGCACGAAGGACTTGATTTTTATTCTTTTTTATTTTAATATAACAAAGCAGCTTGTTCTGTGCTGATCTAAAACTACTTCTAAATTATTTTAGTAACAATTTTATAGTTCAAGCGTGTAAATTATCAGTGATTTATTATTTATCAACCAACGAAACTTGCAAAACCTCCACTCATTCGCAAGTGAAGAAGAGAAAGAGGTAAAGTTTAAGTAATTAAAAAAAAGTAAACTCCTTCGAGCCGGAGTCGAACCAGCGACCTGTGGATGTCTATTTGCACAAATGCCGAACTACAGTCCATCGCTCTACCAACTGAGCTATCGAAGGTGCACATGGCGCGCGCCCAAAGATGTATTTGAAAGCAAACTGTGAAAGTACTAGCAAATAGGACAACCTACGCGTCTCAGAAATGGCTTTTGCATATGTATCGAAATAATTTCAATTGTAACAAAATGCATTTTTCACTGCCAGGTGAAATCTTTTTAATTTAATCTAAATTAATTGTTTCTCGAACAAAATGTTTACATTTTTGAATGTACCCCATTCGGTCGCGCCATTCATTAGATTAGGGCTTAAAAGAACCAGCACGATAAACCTAATGTACATATCTCCATCTCGTTCTAGCCGAAAGCAAACCAAGCTCTTTTTCAACTTTAAAGCTTATTTCGTGTGATAGCGACTGCGACGCCAACGTCGCCAAAGGCAGACAGAATTGCTTCCATACAAAACAGAAAAACCCGCAGCGGCAGTTTACTTACAAACGCCGATTGCAGCGGTTCATTGTTCACAGCGACGACTTTGGCACCAAGTAAATCGCAGTCGCAACCACGGCCGCACTCATCTCTGCCGTTTGCAAAAATAGAAGTTTTTGGTTAGCACTCAACAATTATCAAAGTGCCCCCCCAATACCTCAGCCAGCTCTTGTGCTCACGCGAATAGTTATCAGAATGGCCTACAATAAGCCCGAAGCCAAGACCGTGCAGGAATTGAAAGATGTGGCACACAAGCTGCGTATTCATTCCATTAACGCAACGCAAGCCTCCAAATCAGGGTAAGTTAATAACAATCACCTCACCTTGCACAATCGAAAGTTGCTCAGCCGGCAAAGGTGACCCCGTCGCTAGCTTAAGGCTGGCAAGCCACGTGTTTGGCCCAATCAACAGAACGTTCTAAAAAGCACGTTTCGTTGTAAATGTTGCACGCACACAATTACATACATACGTAGAAGCCAGTGTATTTGTGAATTAATGCTGATTAGCTGCACCGAGTTATGAATGTTATGTTAATTGGTTAAGTTTTTAATTAACCTTTACTGACCTTGACAATGTACAAGTACAAGTCTGGCTCTTATATTTCTGTAGTTGATTTTAGGCATATCCAGTTTTTATACAAGCACTCATTTCGATGTGTTTGTAGCGCTCCAAACAAAGTTCAGTGTTCAAAAGCTCAATACTTTGCGGCAAGTTGGCAACGCTTAAAACACAAACAGTTAATGGCCGCCTAATTCGCAGCACGGTCTCTGAAGTTTTTATGACCTTTATGACACCACATATAATTAAACTAAATGCGAGATAAGCTAAGCAGTTAAACTACAGAGTTATCATAAAATATTTCAATGCATTTTGCTACAATTGCCACAATTGCTAACATTTGTTATCACAGTTAGTTTTCCACTTTACTGATAAGCTCGCACTCAACAGTTATACGTATGTATATATATATATATGTTGTATGACCCCTCTGTTTGGGGGGCAAACAGATAACCTACAGTTGTTTCGTTTGCCGGAGCGTATAGCTAGATATGACCGATTACAAAGAGGTGATTAGAGGTGACCGGCTCGAGTATTTCCAAGTCAAAAAAAAAAATACTAGGAATGTTGCATTCGGGTTTCACCGAATGCGCAATACTCTGTAAGAGTCGAAAGCGCCCATAACCTCAAGGCAATCACCTTCCATCTGTTGATTTTGTCGACTAGCTTTAAAACTGGGGGAAATATAGATTTTCAAGATTTGCCACGCCCTCAGTGGTCATAGCCAAGAAACCTTCACACTTCATCAGGATCGGTTATTCAAATTTTTAAGACTCTAACGTCAATAACGGTGTCAAAAATTGCTTCCATACGGACAGTCGAACGGACACTGCACAAAAACTAAAAAAACATTGATAACCTTCATTAGTTCGTTATTGATCAGAGGGCGTCGGGAGGGTAAGGCAAGGGCCCCACAGAACACTCTAAAGCGACATGCGAAAGTCATGCGTCGCCAAGATCTATTTTCTGCAAAGCAAGCATATTTCTGAAGTCAGAAGGAAGAGTGAAGGGCGGCGGGGTCAACCAGTTTCGATTTTAAAATATACAAAAAACGCGTCTGCGATAAGATTTATTTATATATGCATATGTACATATATTGCCATATGTACACAAATGTGGTCTGTAAGACGAGCCTCCACTTCGGGTCCAAAGTTTTCTCAGCATATCGGGTTTACGTGCACATATGGCCAGCTCCAGGGCCGCTCACACGACTTTTGTATAAAGAAACGCTAGAGAAGTCATCTTTGGGAGCAGTTTGCTCAAATAAAATAAAAGTTGTTTTTACAGAAATGCAGCTAAATGTATATGATAACTTTAAAGCTGAAAGATTAGCCTCGGTGTACAAAATTGTAATATCCTCTAATAAGGTATACAAACTCTGAATTTTATCACACTTTATCCTATGTTTCCATTTCTATTTAAGGTAATTCCAAGTTTCTAAATAAACCTCACTCTTTCTATTTTTGCCTTGTAGTCATCCGACCTCATGCAGCTCCCTGGCCGAGATCATGTCCGTACTGTTCTTCCAGCAGATGCGCCTGAACCTCAAGCATCCTCGCGATCCCTCCAGCGATCGCATCATATTGTCCAAGGGGCATGCGGCGCCCATTCTGTACGCCGCCTGGGCAGAGGCCGGTCTGTTTCCGGTGGACGAGCTGAAGAACTTGCGCAAGATCGACAGCGATTTGGAGGGTCATCCGACGCCGCGTCTGAACTTCATCGATGTGGGCACCGGATCGTTGGGACAGGGCGTGGCCGTGGGCGCTGGCATGGCGTATGTGGGCAAGAACTTTGATAAAGCCGACTATCGCACCTATGTGGTTGTGGGCGATGGCGAGTCCGCGGAGGGTTCCATCTGGGAGTCGCTGAACTTTGCCGGCCACTATGGGCTGGACAATCTGTGCGTGATCTTTGATGTTAACCGGCTGGGCCAATCAGAACCCACTTCGCTGCAGCACAGAATGGACGTGTACAGGGAACGCCTGGAATCCTTTGGGTTCAATGCGCTCGTTGTCGATGGCCACGACATCGAAGAGCTGTGCAAGGCTTTCCACTGTGCGGGCGCCACGAAGGGCAAGCCCACGGCCGTCATTGCGAAGACGTTCAAGGGCAAGGACTTCCCAGACATCGAAGATCTGGACAACTGGCATGGCAAGCCGTTGGGCGACAAGGCGGCGGAAGTTATCAAACATCTGCAGGGCTTGATCGTCAACCAGAACGTCAAGCTAACGCCCAAGAAGATGTGCAAATCGGGCCAGGCACCCGAGGTGGACATCAACAATATCAAGCTCTGCGCCCCGCCCAACTACAAGCTGGGCGATTCGGTGGCCACGCGTCTGGCCTACGGCACGGCTCTGGCCAAGATTGGCGCCGACAATGATCGTGTGATTGCCCTGGATGGCGACACTAAGAATTCGACGTACTCGGACAAGCTGCGGAATGCCTATCCGGAGCGCTATATTGAATGCTTCATTGCTGAGCAGAATCTGGTGGGCGTGGCCATTGGTGCCGCCTGCCGTCGCCGCACAGTGGCCTTCGTCTCGACATTTGCCACGTTCTTTACGCGCGCCTTCGATCAGATCCGCATGGGCGCCATCTCGCAAACGAACGTGAACTTTGTGGGCTCCCACTGTGGCTGCAGCATCGGCGAGGATGGGCCCTCGCAGATGGGTCTGGAGGACGTTGCCATGTTCCGCACCATACCCGGCAGTACCATCTTCTATCCCTCGGATGCTGTGAGCACCGAGCGCGCCGTCGAATTGGCTGCCAACACAAAGGGCGTCTGCTTCATTCGCACATCGCGTCCCAACACCTGTGTCATCTATAACAACGATGACAACTTTGCCATTGGACGCGGCAAGGTGGTGCGCCAGAAGCCCTCCGACGAGGTGCTCCTCATTGGCGCTGGCATCACGCTGTACGAGTGCCTCTCCGCTGCCGAGCAGCTGGAGAAGGAGTGCATCACAGCGCGTGTCATCGACCCCTTCACGGTGAAGCCCCTCGACGTGGATCTGATTTTGGAGCACGGCAAACAGTGTGGCGGCCGTGTCGTTGTTGTGGAGGATCACTACCAGTAAGTGACTACCTTTCGTTTGCTTCATTGAGCTCCCAAGCTAAAGTTTTTTTTCTCCTTTGCAGGCAAGGCGGTTTGGGCGAGGCTGTGCTTAGTGCTCTGGCCGAGCACCGTAATTACGTGGTGAAGCATCTGTTTGTGCCCACCGTGCCCCGCTCTGGACCACCGGCCGTGCTGATCGATATGTTTGGCATCTCGGCTCGGAACATTGTCTGCGCCGTCAATAGTATCATAAAGAAGTGAGCGGACAGCAGCTACAAATTCAGCATCAATGAAATCCATAATTCATAATCCATCATGTTAAAAGACGAATTTTCTTAAATAAAAACCTTTGAATACAATTCAAAATAGTGTAGTCTCCATGCAGCGTGAGCGAAGTGCATAACTGCCCTCAGGACGCCGATTATTGGTCGTGCTAAAATCTTTCCTATCGAACTCTCGCTTTTTGGTGAGGTGGCAACACTGTTCGAATGGCATTTTGGTAGTAACATTCAAACTCAGCCAGCGTGCGTCAAAGCAAAAATACTAACTTTCAAATAAATACCAAGTAATCGCTCGTTTGGCAAATGGCGGCAACATTTACATCTCCACTGTTGAACTTAGCTGGCGTCTAAATTGTTGCGTATAGCTTAATTATTGTAAAAAGCCGCAGGGAAAAGCACGCAAATGTCCAGTGAAAGTGAAGAGTACTACAGCGACGAGGATGCGGACGTCGTCAGCAATACAACATCAGGTGAGCAAACAGAAGACCAGGTTAATAAATCATTTTACAAATTGTGTGCATTTCACAAGGACGCTCGAGTCGCAGCAGCGTCAGCGCAGGCCGCGCAGCTGGCGCCAGCCGCTACAGTGGGACCAGCAATGTAACTGTGGAGGATTCGGACGGGGATTCCGATGACGATTTGGACGATTCGAACGTGCGTCTACCAGTCAGACGTGGCCAGAAAGCGGGCAGACGTCGCCATGCGGTGATCACGGACAGCGAGGAGGAGGATGACTTCCCTGCCTTGTCGCCGAGCACGCGCATGAGCATCACGGGCGTGCGTCCGGCCGATCTCAGCGATGGCGCCAGTGAGATTGACTACAGCGACGAGGAGCAACCGGCGCGTAACAGCAATCAGCAGGCGGACGAGACCTACGACGAGGATGTGGAGCGCGAGCAGGCGGCCTCGGAACGCTATCGCCGGGTCACCGATGAGGGCGCCCAATCGTCGCGCTACAGCACACAGTTCGTGAGCAGCATCGAGGACTCGCTACACTCCACACTGTTTCCCATTGCCCAGCAGCTGCAGATGCCCAGATCGCCGACGAACGATTCCTCGGGCAGCGACTTTCTCATCCTGAGCAATAAGGAGACGCCCATTGAAATTTCCAGCGGCTCCGACGACAGTTACAACAAGGAGAATGCCTCCGGAACCTCGTCCGCCTCCTACCGTGGCGGTCGCCCGTCGCGCAGTTACTCGCCGCGCAGCAGCTCCGAGGCGCCCCGGGTTAGATCCACCAACAACCTGATACAGCCTACCATCAAGATGGCCATCAAGAAGAGCTCGCCCCGTCGCACTATTGCCAAAGGCCAGACGGTGTCCAGTGAATTCTACGAGAAGGAGATGCACAAGCTGTTTGAGTTGCGTGTCAAGCTTAACGAGGCGGAGAAGTTGTACGAGAGAGTGGCCCACAATTTGCCCGACAAGGGCACCCAGATCAAGCGGCGCATCGACGGCCTGCTGCAGGACATCGAAATCAAGCAAAAGTACGTGGACGGTCTCAGCGTGCAGAAGGAGGCGCCCCAAATAAAGGTCTCCCAGGCGAAACCGCGCAAGTCGCAAAGCGAGGCGCCCGACTGGGATGTGCTGTCCGCGGCGGTTAATCAAATTCAGCCCACGCATACGGGTGCCAAAGGCTTAGCCACGTTTAACGCCATGAAGGCTCTGACCATAGATTCGCTCAAGGTGTGTAACAGTCTCCAGACTGGATCTTCCCTTAGATAACTGCTTTAATTTATTGAATTCCTTGCAGGATTTGCACGGCTCGCTGAAGGGCTGTCCGGCGGAGCATGTGCTGGCTGACGATCCTAAAGGCTTGAAGCTGAAGCTGATGGATCATCAGAAGCATGCGCTCGCCTGGATGTTTTGGCGCGAGAAGCAGCGTCCACGCGGCGGCATCTTGGCCGACGACATGGGCCTGGGCAAAACCCTGACCATGATATCCCTGGTGCTCGCGTGTAAGAACGGACAGGAGAGCGGCGCTGGCCTCGAATCGGCCAGCAGCGACGAGGATGATGATTCCGGCAAGGCGCGAAAGAGCACGGGCGGCTGGACCTCCAAGGGTCGCAAGGACAGTAAGTGTTTGTTTGTATCGTCTTGTCCGTCTGTTTCTACGCTCACTAGTCTCTCAGTTTCGAAGCTATCCATATAAAAAGATCAGTCAAAAAAAAAAATTTAGTTTTTCTTACTCAGCAAAGTTGAAAATCCTAAAAAAAATCTTGTATAAGCCCGAGGATGTTTGATTATTAGCAGCTCTTGCATACTGATATTTGTTTATTTTCGCAGCTTACAAAGGCGGCACCCTGGTGGTGTGTCCCGCCAGTTTGCTGCGTCAATGGGAGGGCGAGGTTACCTCCAAGCTGTCGCGCCATCGTCTGACGGTCTGCGTGCACCACGGCAACAATCGCGAGTCGAAGGGGAAGCATCTGCGCACCTACGACATGGTGGTGACCACCTACAACATTGTCGCCCGAGAGCACAAGAGCAACGGGGGACTGTTCGGCGTCCGGTGGCGTCGCATCATCTTGGATGAGGCGCACGTGGTGCGCAACCACAAGGCGCAGTCGTCGATGGCAGTCAGTGAGCTGCGTGGCAGATACCGCTGGGCGCTGACGGGCACGCCCATACAGAACAAGGAGCTGGATGTCTATGCGCTGCTGAAGTTCCTGCGCTGTTCGCCCTTCGATGATCTGGCCACATGGAAGAGGTGGATCGACAACAAGAGCGCCGGCGGACAGGATCGTCTCAATCTATTGATGAAATCAATGATGCTTAGGCGCACAAAGGCGCAGCTCCAGTTGGATGGGAAGCTGAATAGCTTGCCAAATAAGGAGATCCGTTTGATTGAGATGAATCTCGATACGGACGAGATGAACGTGTACCAGAAGGTGATGGCCTTCTCGCAAACGCTGTTCGCGCAGTTCCTCTTCCAGCGTGCCGAAAAGGATTCGGATGCAAACTTCATCAATGACGCCCGCAAGCCCACCTACAATCAGATCAAAGATCCCAACGGCGCCTATTATAAAATGCACGAAAAATTCTCGCGCATGGCCGGAAACAACAAGGAGGTGAAGTCCCATGAAATATTGGTGCTGCTGCTGCGTCTCAGGCAAATATGCTGCCATCCTGGACTCATAGATGCGGTATGGTGTTGTGGTGTATTTGAATCGTCAATAAACCTATATTATTTCCGCATTTTTTAGATGCTGGAAGAGGAGGGCGTTGACAACGTGGAACACGACAGCGATAGCTATTCACCGGAAATCGATCTGCTGGCCCAGCTCAATAAGATGACCATTAATGAGAGCTCCAGTTCCAGCTCCTCGCACCGCTCCAGCACCAGCAGACGCAGTGGCGATGAGGTTCGTCTGGCCAAGGCCTCGCAGAATGTGCTGAAACGCAGCAATCCCGTCTTCAATCTCAAGCGTCCCTCGACCAAAATGCTCAAAGTGCTGGAAATACTAAAAACGTCGGTGCTGAAATCCAACGATAAGGCCATCATTGTGTCTCAGTGGACATCGGTGTTGGACATCTTGCGCGATCTCTTGGAGAAGGAGAAGCTGAAGACACTCTCCCTCAACGGCAGCATTCCTGTCAAGAGTCGTCAGACTATCGTTGACGAGTTCAACGATGCGCGCAATCCCAAGCGCATTCTGTTGCTCTCCTTGACGGCCGGTGGCGTTGGCCTAAATTTGATTGGTGCCAATCATCTGTTATTGCTCGATCTGCACTGGAATCCACAGTTGGAGGCGCAGGCGCAGGATCGAATCTATCGTGTGGGTCAAAAAAAGGACGTGATCATCTACAAAATCGTCTGCCTGGACACCGTCGAGCAGCGCATCAAAGCGCTGCAGGATCGCAAGATGGAGCTGGCCGATGGTGTGCTCACAGGCAAGGTCAGCACCAAGCTCTCCATCGATGATCTCAAGGGTTTGTTCGGCATGTAGGGCGTGGGAAGAAGAAATCACTGGGCTGCAGTGCAGCGCACAAATTGATTCTCATTCCAGGAGAAAGGAAATCGCTTTAGGTTTTTTTATTTACAGCGAAACTATTTTGCTTTATTCAATTGAAAATTTATTTTGAAGCAATATTTGTTTTCTTGATGTTTTGCATTTAGGCCTAAGCTACGAATACAATTTTAAATGTTTTGCAATGTGAGTTCCATGTAAATTTAATGTTTAATTGTTTAATTTACTTATTAATTGTTAAAATAAATAAGTTTTATGTTCTTCTGTTTAAGCAAACACAGAAAAAAATGAAAAAAATTCAATTCAAAAATTCAAATTCTTGTCAATCCTAAGTAAAAACAAATAAGCACACAGTCACGCATACGCACACACATGTATTGTACACAGTAATTGAAATACGAAATTTTAATAATAAACATGTTTTTTGTTTTGAATATCTCATTTTGAAGGTATTTTATGCACACATATTGAAGAAAAGTTTAAGTTATTAACAAGGCTGCAAACCACAAGTGAAACAAGTGAGAACTTTGCAGTCGGACTCTTTCACAGTACACAGTAGTAGGTTTTATTGTTATTTTGGAAAAATATACAATTTGAATATTTCGTAGGGGCGGGGATAGGCGTAGCCAACATTTCTTGGCTTGATCTTAAGAGGAGGTCACGCAAACACTGTGCCAAATTTGGTGACTTGAGTTTCAAAATTGTGGGAACGTAAAATTGAATTTTTGGTTATAAATAATAAATTGAATATTTTAATTAGAATATTAGAAAAAAATCGATTCAAAAGTTTGGGTTCCTGAATGTGATAAACCGGGCTTACAAACCGAAGCGATGTTCGAATCCTGAATCCAGTACCTTTTTAAGAGTTTTCAGCTATGTTAGTTATCTAGATGCTGTACAGGTCCTTTTTCAAATATTTTATTTTTATTTAGTGGAGCTTTATGTGGTCTCATCTTAGGACTTAGACATATAATTAGAATATTATTATTACTGGGTGTAGATCATATTAAGATTCCTGTATATTTTAGAGCAATTTTTAGATAATTATGCTTGTGCCATTTCGGGAAGTAATTATTGTATGCATAATATAGTGAAAGCTATTATAACGAACTTTATTCTATTAAATATTTAAAAATTGGGAAAATCAAATATGAAGAAATTTAGAATATATAACCAATTTTGAAAAAAGGTTTTGTTATATTGAAAAAAATTCATTGAGTTTTTTACAGCATTTTTATTTTACATATATACGAAACGTTTTGTTAAACCCCTTACCTGGCGTTTACTGTATCGTTTTTACTATTTGTAATGATTACAATTGCTTTAGCTTTAAACACCGGATGTGCTGATTAGTGATCAGCATCTTGACGCGCAACATTGTCTGTGCCGGCGATAGAATTATAAAGAAGTTAGCGGACAGCAGCT
Source organism: Drosophila sordidula (assembly GCA_035047465.1). NCBI lineage: Eukaryota > Metazoa > Arthropoda > Insecta > Diptera > Drosophilidae > Drosophila > Drosophila sordidula. Next base: position 1,563,524 of record JAWNPQ010000312.1, read on the forward strand.
ACAACTTCAACGTCAATAAAATCCATAATCCTTCATGTAAATACGAATAATCGTAAATAAATACGTTTGGATACAATTCAAAATCGTGTGGCTTGCGTACAGTGTGACCGAAGTGCGTAATTGCTAAAGACCACTGTTTTTAGGACGCCGATTGTTGGTCGTGTTAAAAATCTAACCTATCGAACTCTCGCTGTTGGGTGAGTTGGGAACAAACAAAAATACTAACTTTCAAGTATATGCTAAGGAATCGATCGTTTGGCAAATGGCGCCAAAATTTACAGCTACACTGTTGAACTTAACTGCGTATAGCTTAATTATTGTAAAAAGCCGTAGGGAAAAGCACGCAAATGTCCAGTGAAAGTGAAGAGTACTACAGCGACGAGGATGCGGACGTCGTCAGCAATACAACATCAGGTGAGCAAACAGAAGACCAGGTTAATAAATCATTTTACAAATTGTGTGCATTTCACAAGGACGCTCGAGTCGCAGCAGCGTCAGCGCAGGCCGCGCAGCTGGCGCCAGCCGCTACAGTGGGACCAGCAATGTAACTGTGGAGGATTCGGACGGGGATTCCGATGACGATTTGGACGATTCGAACGTGCGTCTACCAGTCAGACGTGGCCAGAAAGCGGGCAGACGTCGCCATGCGGTGATCACGGACAGCGAGGAGGAGGATGAGTTCCCTGCCTTGTCGCCGAGCACGCGCATGAGCATCACGGGCGTGCGTCCGGCCGATCTCAGCGATGGCGCCAGTGAGATTGACTACAGCGACGAGGAGCAACCGGCGCGTAACAGCAATCAGCAGGCGGACGAGACCTACGACGAGGATGTGGAGCGCGAGCAGGCGGCCTCGGAACGCTATCGCCGGGTCACCGATGAGGGCGCCCAATCGCCGCGCTACAGCACACAGTTCGTGAGCAGCATCGAGGACTCGCTACACTCCACACTGTTTCCCATTGCTCAGCAGCTGCAGGTGCCCAGATCGCCGACGAACGATTCCTCGGGCAGCGACTTTCTCATTCTGAGCAACAAGGAGACGCCCATTGAAATTTCCAGCGGCTCCGACGACAGTTACAACAAGGAGAATGCCTCCGGAACCTCGTCCGCCTCCGGTCGCCCGTCGCACAGTTACTCGCTGCGCAGCACCTCCGAGGCGCCCCGGGTTAGATCCACCAACAACCTGATACAGCCTACCATCAAGATGGCCATCAAGAAGCGCTCGCCCAGTCGCACTATTGCCAAAGGCCAGACGGTGTCCAGTGAATTCTACGAGAAGGAGATGCACAAGCTGTTTGAGTTGCGTGTCAAGCTTAACGAGGCGGAGAAGTTGTACGAGAGAGTGGCCCACAATTTGCCCGACAAGGGCACCCAGATCAAGCGGCGCATCGACGGCCTGCTGCAGGACATCGAAATCAAGCAAAAGTACGTGGACGGTCTCAGCGTGCAGAAGGAGGCGCCCCAAATAAAGGTCTCCCAGGCGAAACCGCGCAAGTCGCAAAGCGAGGCGCCCGACTGGGATGTGCTGTCCGCGGCGGTTAATCAAATTCAGCCCACGCATACGGGTGCCAAAGGCTTAGCCACGTTTAACGCCATGAAGGCTCTGACCATAGATTCGCTCAAGGTGTGTAACAGTCTCCAGACTGGATCTTCCCTTAGATAACTGCTTTAATTTATTGAATTCCTTGCAGGATTTGCACGGCTCGCTGAAGGGCTGTCCGGCGGAGCATGTGCTGGCTGACGATCCTAAAGGCTTGAAGCTGAAGCTGATGGATCATCAGAAGCATGCGCTCGCCTGGATGTTTTGGCGCGAGAAGCAGCGTCCACGCGGCGGCATCTTGGCCGACGACATGGGCCTGGGCAAAACCCTGACCATGATATCCCTGGTGCTCGCGTGTAAGAACGGACAGGAGAGCGGCGCTGGCCTCGAATCGGCCAGCAGCGACGAGGATGATGATTCCGGCAAGGCGCGAAAGAGCACGGGCGGCTGGACCTCCAAGGGTCGCAAGGACAGTAAGTGTTTGTTTGTATCGTCTTGTCCGTCTGTTTCTACGCTCACTAGTCTCTCAGTTTCGAAGCTATCCATATAAAAAGATCAGCCAAAAAAAAAAATTTAGTTTCTCAGCAAAGTTGAAAATCCTAAAAAAAATCTTGTATAAGCCCGAGGATGTTTGATTATTGGCAGCTCTTGCATACTGATATTTGTTTATTTTCGCAGCTTACAAAGGCGGCACCCTGGTGGTGTGTCCCGCCAGTTTGCTGCGTCAATGGGAGGGCGAGGTTACCTCCAAGCTGTCGCGCCATCGTCTGACGGTCTGCGTGCACCACGGCAACAATCGCGAGTCGAAGGGGAAGCATCTGCGCACCTACGACATGGTGGTGACCACCTACAACATTGTCGCCCGAGAGCACAAGAGCAACGGGGGACTGTTCGGCGTCCGGTGGCGTCGCATCATCTTGGATGAGGCGCACGTGGTGCGCAACCACAAGGCGCAGTCGTCGATGGCAGTCAGTGAGCTGCGTGGCAGATACCGCTGGGCGCTGACGGGCACGCCCATACAGAACAAGGAGCTGGATGTCTATGCGCTGCTGAAGTTCCTGCGCTGTTCGCCCTTCGATGATCTGGCCACATGGAAGACGTGGATCGACAACAAGAGCGCCGGCGGACAGGAACGTCTCAATCTACTGATGAAATCAATGATGCTTAGGCGCACAAAGGCGCAGCTCCAGTTGGATGGGAAGCTGAATAGCTTGCCAAATAAGGAGATCCGTTTGATTGAGATGAATCTCGATACGGACGAGATGAACGTGTACCAGAAGGTGATGGCCTTCTCGCAAACCCTGTTTGCGCAGTTCCTCTTCCAGCGTGCCGAAAAGGATTCGGATGCAAACTTCATCAATGACGCCCGCAAGCCCACCTACAATCAGATCAAAGATCCCAACGGCGCCTATTATAAAATGCACGAAAAATTCTCGCGCATGGCCGGAAACAACAAGGAGGTGAAGTCCCATGAAATATTGGTGCTGCTGCTGCGTCTCAGGCAAATATGCTGCCATCCTGGACTCATAGATGCGGTATGGTGTTGTGGTGTATTTGAATCGTCAATAAACCTATATTATTTCCGCATTTTTTAGATGCTGGAAGAGGAGGGCGTTGACAACGTGGAACACGACAGCGATAGCTATTCACCGGAAATCGATCTGCTGGCCCAGCTCAATAAGATGACCATTAATGAGAGCTCCAGTTCCAGCTCCTCGCACCGCTCCAGCACCAGCAGACGCAGTGGCGATGAGGTTCGTCTGGCCAAGGCCTCGCAGAATGTGCTGAAACGCAGCAATCCCGTCTTCAATCTCAAGCGTCCCTCCACCAAAATGCTCAAAGTGCTGGAAATACTAAAAACTTCGGTGCTGAAATCCAACGATAAGGCCATCATTGTGTCTCAGTGGACATCGGTGTTGGACATCTTGCGCGATCTCTTGGAGAAGGAGAAGCTGAAGACACTCTCTCTCAACGGCAGCATTCCTGTCAAGAGTCGTCAGACTATCGTTGACGAGTTCAACGATGCGCGCAATCCCAAGCGCATTCTGTTGCTCTCCTTGACGGCCGGTGGCGTTGGCCTAAATTTGATTGGTGCCAATCATCTGTTATTGCTCGATCTGCACTGGAATCCACAGTTGGAGGCGCAGGCGCAGGATCGAATCTATCGTGTGGGTCAAAAAAAGGACGTGATCATCTACAAAATCGTCTGCCTGGACACCGTCGAGCAGCGCATCAAAGCTCTGCAGGATCGCAAGATGGAGCTGGCCGATGGTGTGCTCACAGGCAAGGTCAGCACCAAGCTCTCCATCGATGATCTCAAGGGTTTGTTCGGCATGTAGGGCGTGGGAAGAAGAAATCACTGGGCTGCAGTGCAGCGCACAAATTGATTCTCATTCCAGGAGAAAGGAAATCGCTTTAGGTTTTTTTATTTACAGCGAAACTATTTTGCTTTATTCAATTGAAAATTTATTTTGAAGCAATATTTGTTTTCTTGATGTTTTGCATTTAGGCCTAAGCTACGAATACAATTTTAAATGTTTTGCAATGTGAGTTCCATGTAAATTTAATGTTTAATTGTTTAATTTACTTATTAATTGTTAAAATAAATAAGTTTTATGTTCTTCTGTTTAAGCAAACACAGAAAAAAATGAAAAAAATTCAATTCAAAAATTCAAATTCTTGTCAATCCTAAGTAAAAACAAATAAGCACACAGTCACGCATACGCACACACATGTATTGTACACAGTAATTGAAATACGAAATTTTAATAATAAACATGTTTTTTGTTTTGAATATCTCATTTTGAAGGTATTTTATGCACACATATTGAAGAAAAGTTTAAGTTATTAACAAGGCTGCAAACCACAAGTGAAACAAGTGAGAACTTTGCAGTCGGACTCTTTCACAGTACACAGTAGTAGGTTTTATTGTTATTTTGGAAAAATATACAATTTGAATATTTCGTAGGGGCGGGGATAGGCGTAGCCAACATTTCTTGGCTTGATCTTAAGAGGAGGTCACGCAAACACTGTGCCAAATTTGGTGACTTGAGTTTCAAAATTGTGGGAACGTAAAATTGAATTTTTGGTTATAAATAATAAATTGAATATTTTAATTAGAATATTAGAAAAAAATCGATTCAAAAGTTTGGGTTCCTGAATGTGATAAACCGGGCTTACAAACCGAAGCGATGTTCGAATCCTGAATCCAGTACCTTTTTAAGAGTTTTCAGCTATGTTAGTTATCTAGATGCTGTACAGGTCCTTTTTCAAATATTTTATTTTTATTTAGTGGAGCTTTATGTGGTCTCATCTTAGGACTTAGACATATAATTAGAATATTATTATTACTGGGTGTAGATCATATTAAGATTCCTGTATATTTTAGAGCAATTTTTAGATAATTATGCTTGTGCCATTTCGGGAAGTAATTATTGTATGCATAATATAGTGAAAGCTATTATAACGAACTTTATTCTATTAAATATTTAAAAATTGGGAAAATCAAATATGAAGAAATTTAGAATATATAACCAATTTTGAAAAAAGGTTTTGTTATATTGAAAAAAATTCATTGAGTTTTTTACAGCATTTTTATTTTACATATATACGAAACGTTTTGTTAAACCCCTTACCTGGCGTTTACTGTATCGTTTTTACTATTTGTAATGATTACAATTGCTTTAGCTTTAAACACCGGATGTGCTGATTAGTGATCAGCAACTTTGAGCGCAACATTGTCTGTGCCGGCGATAGAATTATAAAGAAGTTAGCGGACAGCAGCTACAACTTCAACGTCAATAAAATCCATAATCCTTCATGTAAATACGAATAATCGTAAATAAATACGTTTGGATACAATTCAAAATCGTGTGGCTTGCGTACAGTGTGACCGAAGTGCGTAATTGCTAAAGACCACTGTTTTTAGGACGCCGATTGTTGGTCGTGTTAAAAATCTAACCTATCGAACTCTCGCTGTTGGGTGAGTTGGGAACAAACAAAAATACTAACTTTCAAGTATATGCTAAGGAATCGATCGTTTGGCAAATGGCGCCAAAATTTACAGCTACACTGTTGAACTTAACTGCGTATAGCTTAATTATTGTAAAAAGCCGTAGGGAAAAGCACGCAAATGTCCAGTGAAAGTGAAGAGTACTACAGCGACGAGGATGCGGACGTCGTCAGCAATACAACATCAGGTGAGCAAACAGAAGACCAGGTTAATAAATCATTTTACAAATTGTGTGCATTTCACAAGGACGCTCGAGTCGCAGCAGCGTCAGCGCAGGCCGCGCAGCTGGCGCCAGCCGCTACAGTGGGACCAGCAATGTAACTGTGGAGGATTCGGACGGGGATTCCGATGACGATTTGGACGATTCGAACGTGCGTCTACCAGTCAGACGTGGCCAGAAAGCGGGCAGACGTCGCCATGCGGTGATCACGGACAGCGAGGAGGAGGATGAGTTCCCTGCCTTGTCGCCGAGCACGCGCATGAGCATCACGGGCGTGCGTCCGGCCGATCTCAGCGATGGCGCCAGTGAGATTGACTACAGCGACGAGGAGCAACCGGCGCGTAACAGCAATCAGCAGGCGGACGAGACCTACGACGAGGATGTGGAGCGCGAGCAGGCGGCCTCGGAACGCTATCGCCGGGTCACCGATGAGGGCGCCCAATCGCCGCGCTACAGCACACAGTTCGTGAGCAGCATCGAGGACTCGCAACACTCCACACTGTTTCCCATTGCCCAGCAGCTGCAGGTGCCCAGATCGCCGACGAACGATTCCTCGGGCAGCGACTTTCTCATTCTGAGCAACAAGGAGACGCCCATTGAAATTTCCAGCGGCTCCGACGACAGTTACAACAAGGAGAATGCCTCCGGAACCTCGTCCGCCTCCGGTCACGCGTCGCACAGTTACTCGCTGCGCAGCACCTCCGAGGCGCCCCGGGTGCAGAAGGAGGCGCCCCAAATAAAGGTCTCCCAGGCGAAACCGCGCAAGTCGCAAAGCGAGGCGCCCGACTGGGATGTGCTGTCCGCGGCGGTTAATCAAATTCAGCCCACGCATACGGGTGCCAAAGGCTTAGCCACGTTTAACGCCATGAAGGCTCTGACCATAGATTCGCTCAAGGTGTGTAACAGTCTCCAGACTGGATCTTCCCTTAGATAACTGCTTTAATTTATTGAATTCCTTGCAGGATTTGCACGGCTCGCTGAAGGGCTGTCCGGCGGAGCATGTGCTGGCTGACGATCCTAAAGGCTTGAAGCTGAAGCTGATGGATCATCAGAAGCATGCGCTCGCCTGGATGTTTTGGCGCGAGAAGCAGCGTCCACGCGGCGGCATCTTGGCCGACGACATGGGCCTGGGCAAAACCCTGACCATGATATCCCTGGTGCTCGCGTGTAAGAACGGACAGGAGAGCGGCGCTGGCCTCGAATCGGCCAGCAGCGACGAGGATGATGATTCCGGCAAGGCGCGAAAGAGCACGGGCGGCTGGACCTCCAAGGGTCGCAAGGACAGTAAGTGTTTGTTTGTATCGTCTTGTCCGTCTGTTTCTACGCTCACTAGTCTCTCAGTTTCGAAGCTATCCATATAAAAAGATCAGCCAAAAAAAAAAATTTAGTTTCTCAGCAAAGTTGAAAATCCTAAAAAAATCTTGTATAAGCCCGAGGATGTTTGATTATTGGCAGCTCTTGCATACTGATATTTGTTTATTTTCGCAGCTTACAAAGGCGGCACCCTGGTGGTGTGTCCCGCCAGTTTGCTGCGTCAATGGGAGGGCGAGGTTACCTCCAAGCTGTCGCGCCATCGTCTGACGGTCTGCGTGCACCACGGCAACAATCGCGAGTCGAAGGGGAAGCATCTGCGCACCTACGACATGGTGGTGACCACCTACAACATTGTCGCCCGAGAGCACAAGAGCAACGGGGGACTGTTCGGCGTCCGGTGGCGTCGCATCATCTTGGATGAGGCGCACGTGGTGCGCAACCACAAGGCGCAGTCGTCGATGGCAGTCAGTGAGCTGCGTGGCAGATACCGCTGGGCGCTGACGGGCACGCCCATACAGAACAAGGAGCTGGATGTCTATGCGCTGCTGAAGTTCCTGCGCTGTTCGCCCTTCGATGATCTGGCCACATGGAAGACGTGGATCGACAACAAGAGCGCCGGCGGACAGGAACGTCTCAATCTACTGATGAAATCAATGATGCTTAGGCGCACAAAGGCGCAGCTCCAGTTGGATGGGAAGCTGAATAGCTTGCCAAATAAGGAGATCCGTTTGATTGAGATGAATCTCGATACGGACGAGATGAACGTGTACCAGAAGGTGATGGCCTTCTCGCAAACCCTGTTTGCGCAGTTCCTCTTCCAGCGTGCCGAAAAGGATTCGGATGCAAACTTCATCAATGACGCCCGCAAGCCCACCTACAATCAGATCAAAGATCCCAACGGCGCCTATTATAAAATGCACGAAAAATTCTCGCGCATGGCCGGAAACAACAAGGAGGTGAAGTCCCATGAAATATTGGTGCTGCTGCTGCGTCTCAGGCAAATATGCTGCCATCCTGGACTCATAGATGCGGTATGGTGTTGTGGTGTATTTGAATCGTCAATAAACCTATATTATTTCCGCATTTTTTAGATGCTGGAAGAGGAGGGCGTTGACAACGTGGAACACGACAGCGATAGCTATTCACCGGAAATCGATCTGCTGGCCCAGCTCAATAAGATGACCATTAATGAGAGCTCCAGTTCCAGCTCCTCGCACCGCTCCAGCACCAGCAGACGCAGTGGCGATGAGGTTCGTCTGGCCAAGGCCTCGCAGAATGTGCTGAAACGCAGCAATCCCGTCTTCAATCTCAAGCGTCCCTCCACCAAAATGCTCAAAGTGCTGGAAATACTAAAAACTTCGGTGCTGAAATCCAACGATAAGGCCATCATTGTGTCTCAGTGGACATCGGTGTTGGACATCTTGCGCGATCTCTTGGAGAAGGAGAAGCTGAAGACACTCTCTCTCAACGGCAGCATTCCTGTCAAGAGTCGTCAGACTATCGTTGACGAGTTCAACGATGCGCGCAATCCCAAGCGCATTCTGTTGCTCTCCTTGACGGCCGGTGGCGTTGGCCTAAATTTGATTGGTGCCAATCATCTGTTATTGCTCGATCTGCACTGGAATCCACAGTTGGAGGCGCAGGCGCAGGATCGAATCTATCGTGTGGGTCAAAAAAAGGACGTGATCATCTACAAAATCGTCTGCCTGGACACCGTCGAGCAGCGCATCAAAGCTCTGCAGGATCGCAAGATGGAGCTGGCCGATGGTGTGCTCACAGGCAAGGTCAGCACCAAGCTCTCCATCGATGATCTCAAGGGTTTGTTCGGCATGTAGGGCGTGGGAAGAAGAAATCACTGGGCTGCAGTGCAGCGCACAAATTGATTCTCATTCCAGGAGAAAGGAAATCGCTTTAGGTTTTTTTATTTACAGCGAAACTATTTTCCTTTATTCAATTGAAAATTTATTTTGAAGCAATATTTGTTTTCTTGATGTTTTGCATTTAGGCCTAAGCTACGAATACAATTTTAAATGTTTTGCAATGTGAGTTCCATGTAAATTTAATGTTTAATTGTTTAATTTACTTATTGTTAAGCAAATACAGAAAAAAAAATTTAAAAAATTCAACTACAATTTGAATAGCATAACGTTTTTGGTTCTTGTGAATCCTAAGTAAAAACAAACAAGCACACACAGTCACACACACACACACATACATGTATTGTACACACACTCTCAATAAAATTACATATAGTATGTTTTATAAAAACTAAACATTAAACTAGGAATTAGTTAAAAGTAAAAGCCAGTTTTTTCTTTTTAACTAAACCACTCTCTTTCGCACTCTCCTTAAAAAAAAAGAAAAGTACTTAGTAATTCAACTGCATGCGTTCTTCACATGACAGCGCACAGCCCAAGGAAATGTAATATTTTAATGAAAAGTAATTGAAATACGAAATTTTGACAATAAACATGTTTTTTGTGATAATCTCATTTTTTAAGTAATTTATGCACACATATTGAAGAAAAGTTTAAGTTATTAACAAGGCTGCAAACCGGTTCGAGATCGTGGTTATCATTTTTTAATGAAGAACTAAAGTAGTTGACAAAAAAAAAATCAACTAGGATCGAACCAAAAACTTCCTTTTTTAATTATAAATTCAATATTTTAATTTGAAAATTATAATAAAACCGAATCAAGGATCGAACAAAAGTCTAGGTTCATGAATGTGATAAACCGGGTTACGCGAGGTTCAAACCGTGAACTATACCAGTAGCGTTTTAGAGTTTGCAGCTATGTTAATTATCTAAATGCTGTACAGGTTCTGTGTCAAATATTTTATTTTTATTTAGTGGAGCTTTATGTGGTGTCAGCTTAGGACTAGATATCATATGTTTTCTTTTGGGTGCAGATCATAAAGATTCTTGTATATTTTACAGCAATTCTTAGATAATTATGCTTGTGTCATTTTGGGAAGTACTTATTGTATGCCTCATACAGTGAAAGCTATAATAACGATCTCTCTTCTATTAAATATTTAAAAATTGGGAAAGTAAAATATGAAAAATTTAGAAAACATAACAAATACTATAAGTTAAAAAAAAGGTTTTGTTATTTTGAAAACAAAATTCATTTTACTGCATTTTTATTTCACATTGAAACGAAACAATTTTTTACGCGGACATCAGCCTTAGTTGGGCTGGAACAGTGAGTGTTCGTTCAATAGAGCTTTCACTATACCTTTTTTACTATGTTATCAGCACTATTTTCAATGATTACAATTGCTTTAGCTT